>LPNX010122253.1:0-14860 GCA_001517045.1 Pseudotsuga menziesii
TTGAGATAATCCTCACAAATCTATCTGTGTTTTCAACTTAACATGTTCCTTACAATGTTGATCAAACTCCAGTTTTGTGTCACCGCCCACGACTGAAACTAGCCTAGATCCAAATCCTAAGCTCTATCAAGCGCCGAGAGGGATCAAATCTCCCGAGGTGCAAACCTCTTCTCAGGTATTGCACGCAAGGAGGTTTGCACCACGAGAGATTTGATCCCTCTCGGCACTTGATAGAGCCTAAGATTTGGATCTAAGCTGGTTTACATTAAAAATACCATCTTTAAAAAAAAAAATTATTTTAATGTGTTAAAAGAAATAAAATATTTTAATGTATATATATTCTCTTTTTTAATAATTTTTTTCTTTCTCATAATTTCTTATATACATCTACTTTCAAGAGTTCTATTTTGTTTTAATTACAATAAAACAATATATTTGTTTTAATTACAATATAACAATGCAATTTTTTTATTACCTATATTCTTTATTGCTATTGATTTTTATTTTAACATTTCAATCATTCTTGTTCTTTTCTATTATGTTTTCTGTAATTATCTACTATTACCATTTATTTATTATATATAAAATTTATATTACATATATTCTTTAATCCTTTACTTTTATTATATAAATCTATTCCTATGTTAATATTTGTGTTTTCCTAACACATCTATCATGACATAGGCTCAAAAGTACATTAATGGAATCTAACATTGCCCCTTCTTCACGATAAATAATATTTTTTGGTTTTATTTTTTCTCTATGTATTTTGTTTGGAATAATTTTTCAACTTTTCTCCTTTGAATAATCAAAATGGCCTCCTTTGAATAATCAATCACGACAAATAAAAGCAAAGGCCAATTTCTCTTTTTATGGGCCAACACTATTCCATTCTTCACGACAAATAAAAGCCAATTTCTCTTTTGTTTGGAATAATTTCTCTTTTCCTGGACCAACACTATTCCATTCTTCACGACAAATATTTTGTTTCGAATAATCTCTCTTTTGTTTGAAATAATTTTTGTTTTTCTGTTAGAAATAACTTTTCCGTTTTCTGAAATTCCGTTTATTCTCTTTAATCTTCCAAAACAATTCTTTTCAACATATGAAAGTTCCCACAATCTCCAGTCTTTGTTGGTTGCTATTTACCTTGTCATCCGCCTCCCTCGCTCATCGCAGCTTTCTCTTCAGCTCAGGCCCTCAGATCTGCTATTCTCTGATTTTTAATCTTCCAAAACAACTATTTTCAACATTTGAAAGTTCTCACAATCTCCAGTCTTGAAGAACACTGCCTCACCTCCGTGTCTTGAAGATAATTGATTGCGATTCCTTGAAACGATTCCCCATTGGAATGGAGAAGCTTCCAAATTTATGCGTATTGGAAGGCGAGGTATGGTGGTGGGAAAGCATAATATGGGAAGACGATGGCATGAAAACCAAGTTCACCAAAATCTTTAAACATTATTAACGCTAATGGTAAGTAGATGTAATTTTTTTTAAAAAAAACTTCGCTTGATTTTTACTTTCATCTTTTATTCTACTTTTTACTACTGATTACGAGTTCTACGAATGCAAACAGGTGGCAGTAGAGGAAAAGTAGCAGTGCTTGGAAGGAGGCAACTGATACGACTTCTACTAAAAATGTATCTGTGACGGAGCATAAAATAAATAAAACTAAAGAGGTATGTTTTTATTTTCATTATAAAGGTTAATAAAAAATCAATTAAAGAGGTCTGTTATAATTATGTGAACAAGTAGATCGGTTTAATAATACAAGTAGATCGGTTTTGATGTTTATCTATAAAGTTTGATAAAATGGTAATGATAATACAAGTAGATCGGTTTTGATGTTTATCTTTTATTCAGTTACAATTAAATTTATTTTAGTAATGATAAAATGGTTTTTAAAAATTTTCAATATTTCAGTTGCAATCAAATTACTTGAAAATTGTTATGTATTATTTTATGAATACTTTCTGATAGATATATATTTTTAAGTATGTTTTAATTTTTATTATAAAGTTTAATAAAAAAAATCAACCAAAAAAGCTTTATATATATATTTTTCATTATCTTACTTATTATTAAATCATTTAAAAATAATTATGTATAATTTCTATTATCATTATTTTTAAAATGTAAAATTAAATAAAAGTAAAAGTAATATTTTATTTCTTTTATTAATAAATTGTAAATGAAAATATATTCAATTGGGATTTTGGTAGTTAATACCTTATCATCATAATCTTAAAAATTAAAATATATTCAATTTGGATTTTACAGTTTAATATTTTTATTTGCAATATCTTAAAAATTAAAATATTAATTAAATTAATTGTGTTTTGTATACTTTATTTTCATTGTTACAACAATCTAGTTTTATTTTATATAAAGACATTTTATATTTGAAATTAACGAATATTTAATGGACTATAACATAAAATTTTACAACATATTCAAATAAAATATATTATCTTTAATAATCTTTGTAAAATTACTAGCCCCTTTGTTATATATATATATAGTGTTGAGGTTTGTGTGATGAGTATGGTCTAAATTCTAAGTTTGCTTCACTTATGGGTTTTCATTGAACCCTCATAGGTCAAAGGAACCTTTCATGTTGTACATACTGATTAAGGAAGTTGGGTTTTCTTCATTGTTCCTCCATGGGTGAGAGTAAATTGTGTTATAGAGTCAAACTACAATTCTTTCCACTATAACCATAGTCATTTTCAACTCTATTTAATTCACCCTTAGCAAAGGTTGGCATTGACCTCCAGTGATTACTATAGCGCCCCTCTTATGGCCTTAGCTAAAACTCTTTAACATTTTAGAACTTACCATGTCTCAAATATAAATTGCAGCATAGACTAAATTACAACAATAATTTCTTCAAGAAAAATTAAACAAATAAATAAAATAAACCTAATTTTCGAAGGCCGATTGAGCTACCGTAAATCTTTGTGCAAGTTTGGAGCAGAATTGGGAAGCTCTGAGGTTTGCACTAGTTAAACTAGATTTCAGGACAACTCATAGAAATCGATTTTCGGGGTTTCCAAACAGTAGGAAATGGTCACAAATTCTTGGCTTTAGGCATGGAACCTCTATATCAGTGTGTTAAGGACCTATTCTAGAATAAAAATGAAGTTAATTCATGAAAGCATGGCTGATTTATGCTCAAAACAATAAAACTAGTCAATTTTACAAGCAATTATAGACAAGGTAAAATCTATCCTTATGAATTCTCATAAAAAAGATTTGAACTGGCATTAAAATTTCAGAGGAGATTTATTACAACATAAACATCAATACAATGAGATTGGAGACCAAAATCACTGAAGAATGGGAGGATCCAAAGCTCAAAATTCTCCAATAATATGGTGCAACTTTGGATATGATGGATAGACCTGCAAACAATTGAAATTAATTGTTGAAGATCATCAACACTTTCTTATAGAGGAAAAGGCAACTAGGGCATACCTCTTGGGTGTCTAGGGGCACATCTCCCTAATACTAAGAAGCCAAGCTCTCAAATTCGAATGGTGAAGTGAACAAAATACGTGAACAATGTGCTATTGCATAATTTTATAAATGAGGTTTCTTCATGTGAAAGACTCCTTGTCTAATGCGCCTTCATGAGATGGATGGGAAAGATATTTCTTTGTGTCGGTGCTTTGTTTCAGAGTTTTCTTCTTTTCTTGCTTGCTGATTTTTTCTTTCTTTTCCTTCTTTTCTAGATTTGCCTGCTTTTGTCCTACTTTTCTACATTGGACTTCTTTTCTCCCAAAAAATGGGACTTTCCATGCTTTGTTTGATTTTTTCCTAAGTGTGTCCTCTTTCTAGGTCTTCTTTCTTTTATGTAACTTTCCCAAAGTGCTATCTTTTCTTTGGTTTATGCAACTTTTCCAAGGTGCTAGATTTTCTTTGTCATGGTGCGCCCACCTAGACACATCAACTTCAAATTATCCAAACAAATTTCTTTATAGAAAATTATAATAAAAGAAAATAAAATTAATTTAGGACTTATTTACAAACTATTGTCTAGACAAAAAATAATCCCAATTTAGCAATTTTCCTTTTCACCCCTAGGGATTTAATGGACTTAGACATGGTCAATAAACTTCTAAGGAAGAGACATGACAAAAATCCTTCATTAACTTTTTTGCTTAATTTCTATTACTATTATTCGCCCACTACCTATGAATAATTTATATTATTAAGTTCCACAAATCACTTCTAAGTGTTCCCAAATCCTAGGATCCATTCCTCAATCTGTGGGTGCATGTGGAGTTCAACTATTGTTGACTCATTTAAAACTCCTAATCTCACTAGGACTCTATTATTTGTTCATTTTCTATGTTATATTCTTTATTAAATCACTTTTATGCAATATGTGCACACACACTTATCCTATAGTTCACATGATATACAATCAAATGCATTTTCTTCTCGTTTACAAATAAACTAAATGTAATTTCTATATGACAAATCAAATGCATACATATTTTAATTATTGTGGTTGTCAAGGTACCACTTCTATGGGTCCTTTCGACAATCATTTTATTTCCTTTCCTTTAGATTTAACTTGATTGTCAAGGCACCAGTTCTATGTGTCCTTCAAACAATTGTTATTGTTCCTTTCTATGTGTGGGGAGTGTATTGTAGAGACTTAGGAATATTAATTGTGTTTTGTATATACTTTATTTTCATTGTAACAACAATCTAGTTTTAGTTTATATAAAGACATTTTATATTTAAAATAACGAATATTTAGTGAACTATAACATAAAATTTTAACAACATATTCAAATAAAATATATTCTTTTTAATAATATTTGTAAAGTTACTAGTCCCTTTGTTATGTCCCCGCCCGAGGGGATATATATGAATCGCTCAAGGCGATTATTTGAAGTAATTTGTTGCAACTTTAAAAAATCATATAATTTTTCCTATAGTTTGTATTAAAATGTTTTTGGGAATTATTTAAATATTGATTTATCTTGCTTTTTATTGGTTTATATAGGTGACGTAGGGGTGGGAATTTGTGCCCCAAGACCCGACGACGGGCTAACGTCAGCAGCATTAACTCAGTTTTTTCATAATCATACATACGTGTCTAACGCACAGTTAACAACTTTTCCTTTTTCACATTGTTCTGTCCAATGCTCTGATTGTTCTGCCATCTTTGTCACCTACTGAGACTTGCTCAGAATTACATGCGCCATCTGCAACCATTAGCCATCTTTGCCACCGACTACCATCTATACCACCTGCACAGCCCTGCACTTGCCACCTCCACGATACATCTCTATAATATAGTAACCATCTTAATCTCTAGATAGGACTTTTGGGATACGAGAAATTCTAGATATACTGCAAAGATGTGTCTGAAATGAGATTTATTCAAGGTTTTCAGGAAAGGTTTTCGCTTTGGGGGCCTAGACAAGCCTTTACTTTGTGTATGGATGTGCCATGGAAGGGGCTA
This sequence comes from Pseudotsuga menziesii, assembly GCA_001517045.1. Taxonomy (NCBI): domain Eukaryota; kingdom Viridiplantae; phylum Streptophyta; class Pinopsida; order Pinales; family Pinaceae; genus Pseudotsuga; species Pseudotsuga menziesii. The sequence continues at coordinate 5,486 of LPNX010122253.1, forward strand.
CGGCTTATTCTTTGGCCAACGCAATTGCAGCCGAAGAAACACAACGCAATGCCCATGAAAGCTTCAAAGGATTTCACACTTTTGAAATACTCAAGAGGGTGGTTGCTAATCGATTTTTGTAAGTCACCTCCTATTTCCCTTGTTACCTTCATAGATAATGTGCTTACTCAATCGTTCAAAAAGGTTGATATTGGCACATCAACTTTTTTGATACATCTCAGCGCATAACAGATCTGGGGTTAGGATGGATTTGAATTAGTACATTTAGTTCGTTGCAGTTTCCCGATTTCTGGATATTGGGAGTCTGGGCTTTATACCAAGTGTTTAGCCTTAGTGTTTGCAATGAGCGTTTGGCTTGGATGATGTTCTTGTGCATGTAAATTGAGTGTTTGGATTGGATAATGTTCTCGTGGGTGTACATTGAGAGTTTGACTATGACAATGTTCTAGCCAGTTTACATGGAGGCCTAGCTAGCATATCTTAGAATAATTGTAGCAAACTGGCTAAGTTGCGTTGAAATCTTTAGTGAATTGTTGTGGCCAAAATACCTTAATGTATGTGGTGCACAGTCCACAGTACTGATTAGCATTACTATGAAGCATCCAATGGATTATTTGGCAAGGATGAACATAAGAGCTTCATTAGTTTGAATTGGTCATTGCTTAAAGGGGAAGCTCATATTGCAGGGTTGTAGAAGTAAATATGTCTTTGGTATACGGGGAAAAAAGTAGAATGAAGTTCGTTACACTGTTAGCAATAGCAACTCTTACTCTCTCCTTTGGATTTGTTCCAGCCCAAACTGTTTCTAAGGATGCAGTGGCACTTCTTGAATTCAAGAAAGGAATCCAGAAGGATCCCCTTGGCCACATACTTAACTCCTGGAATGAAGAATCAGTGGATGGGGATGGTTGTCCATCATCGTGGCATGGAATTGTGTGCAAAAATGGCATGGTCACTGGAATTGACCTCAGCAATCTGAATCTTTCTGGAGAGATTCAGCTCAGGATTTTAAATAACCTTAAAACGCTTCAAAATATAAATCTCTTTAATAATTCTCTTACAGGGAAGTTGTCGAACCTTACAGTCCATTCAGTATATTGATCTTTCAGACAACCTATTTCATGGGACCATTCCAGTTGAAATTGGTGACATGCAAAGTGCTCAGAATTTGTCGTTTTCAGGCAACAAACTGGCTGGAGCAATTCCTGATTCAATTGGTGGGATGAGCACTCTTCAAAACCTAGATTTGAGCCGAAATTCTTTTTCTGGACGGGTGCCAAGTACTTTGACAAATTTGCAACATTTAGTCTATCTGAATTTGTCATCAAACACAATCACTGGAGAACTTCCAACATATTTGGAGCAGCTTTCAGGTTTAAAAAGCTTAGATTTTCATGAGAATAAACTTTCTGTTTCTATTGATCCTGCCTTGATGCTTCTGACAATTGCACAGTACATTGACATGAGCTGCAACATGCTATGGAGAATGACAGTTATACCCAGCTTTACTCGGTCACTTCAATACTTGAATCTCAGCAACAATAAACTCACTGGATCACTGCTATTTGATGATAGCATACCTTTGTTTAGCAGCCTGAAGGTTCTGGATATAAGCAGTAATCCCTTGACAGGACAACTTCCAACTTTTCATTTTGTTTATGGCCTTGAGGTTTTGCGTTTGAGCAATAACCAATTTTTTGGCTTCATACCATTTACACTTTTGGCACGAGATTCTTCAGTCTTGATTGAATTAGATCTCAGCCACAACAATATTTCAGGTAATGTATAAAGGATTTATTTTATAGCTTTGAATTGATAGGATTACTTAGCCTGGCATTTTGTTTTGTTGTTCAATTGGTTATTAAGCTCTTAAATTCTTCAGCTTATGGTCTAGCCATTTTACATATGAATTACAATGGATCACCATATATGATCCGATGTATTGATACAAAATACAATGTATGTAGTTTTTAGTTTTTCTTTTAGATTCTTTAAAAAAACCATGAATGTCTTTTCAAAAAAAAAGATGGACGGCATTGTTGAATCCATGCTTTAATCGTTTAATCGTTGGCAGCTGCAGAAAATATCTGCTGAAATTTTTGAGAGCCTTCTTGATACTCTGTCGTATTTGATCAGAAAATATTAGGCATATACAACGAAAGATTTTACTGGTCATGGTTATAGTAAAGCGAGGAGGGTTCTCTCCTAGGGTTCTTTCAGAGCCCTCGATTCTTTGTGTAGTCTTAGAAGCCTTTGAAAAATTTAACTATGAGGGTTTTGTAAATGTGTGTTCAAAGTTTCAGTTTTTTTAAATCATTAACTCTCATATTTAAATTTATTTGTCTTATAGCAATAACTATTAACAATAGCGGGGACATTGCCACGTCGTGGCTCTTGTTATGTCCCAGCCCGAAGGGATATATATGAATTGCTCAAGGCGATTATTTGAAGTAATTTGTTGCAACTTTAAAAAACCATATAATTTTTCCTATAGTTTGTATTAATTTTTTTTTGGGAATTATTTAAATATTGATTTATCTTGCTTTTTATTGGTTTATATAGGTGACGTAGGGGTGGGACTTTGTGCCCCAAGACCCGGCGGCAAGCTAACGTCAGCATCATTAACTTAGTTTTTTCATAATCATACATACGTGTCTAACGCACAGTTAACAACTTTTCCTTTTTCACATTGTTCTGTCCAATGCTCTGATTGTTCTGCCATCTCTGTCACCTACTAAGACTTGCTCGGAATTACATGCACCATCTGCAACCATTAGCCATCTCTGCCACCGACTGCCATCTATACCACCATGCACTCAGTCGCACACCTGCATGGCCCTGCACTTGCCACCTCCAAGATACATCTCTATAATATAGTAACCCTCTTAATCTTTGGATAGGACTTTGGGATACGAGAAATTCTAGATATACTTCAAAGATGTGTCTGAAATGAGCTTTATTCAAGGTTTTCAGGAAAGGTTTTCGCTTTGGGGGCCTAGACAAGCCTCTACTTTGTGTACGGATGCGCCATGGAAGGGGCTACGGCTTATTCTTTGGCCAATGCAATTGCAGCTGAAGAAACACAACGCAATGCCCATGAAAGCTTCAAAGGATTTCACACTTTTGAAATACTCAAGAGGGTGGTTGCTAATCGATTTTTGTAGGTCACCTGCTATTTCCCTTGTTACCTTCATAGATAATGTGCTTACTCAATCGTTCGAAAAGGTTGATATTGGCACATCAACTTTTTTGATACATCTCAGCGCATAACAGATCTGGGGTTAGGATGGATCTGGATTAGTGCATTCAGTTCGTTGCAGTTTCCCGATTTCTTGATATTGGGAGTCTGGGCTTTATACCTAGTGTTTAGCCTGGGTGTTTGCAATGAGAGTTTGGCTTGGATGGTGTTCTGGTGCATGTAAACTGAGTGTTTGGATTGGATAATGTTCTCGTGGGTGTACATTGAGAGTTTGACTATGACAATGTTCTAGCCAGTTTACATGGAGGCCTAGCTAGCATACCTTAGAATAATTGCAGCAAACTGGCTAAGTTGCGTTGAAATCTTTAGTGAATTGTTGTGGCCAGAATACCTTAATGTATGTGGTGCACAGTCCACAGTACTGATTAGCATTACTCCGAAGCATCCAATGGATTATTTGGCAAGGATGAACATAAGAGCTTCATTAGTTTGAATTGGTCATTGCTTAAAGGGGAAGCTCATATTGCAGGGTTGTAGAAGTAAATATGTCTTTGGTATATGGGGAAAAAAGTAGAATGAAGTTCGTTACACTGTTAGCAATAGAAACTCTTGCTCTCTCCTTTGGATTTGTTCCAGCACAAACTGTTTCTAAGGATGCAGTGGCACTTCTTGAATTCAAGAAAGGAATCCAGAAGGATCCCCTTGGCCACATACTTAACTCCTGGAATGAAGAATTAGTGGATGGGGATGGTTGTCCATCATCGTGGCATGGAATTGTGTGCAACAATGGCATGCTCACTGGAATTGACCTCAGCAATTTGAATCTTTCTGGAGAGATTCAGCTCAGGATTTTAAATAACCTTAAAACGCTTCAAAATATAAATCTCTTTAAAAATTCTCTTACAGGGAAGTTGTTGAACCTTACAGTCCATTCAGTATATTGATATTTCAGACAACCTATTTCATGGGACCATTCCAGTTGAAATTGGTGACATGCAAAGTGCTCAGAATTTGTCGTTTGCAGGCAACAAATTGGCTGGAGCAATTCCTGATTCAATTGGTGGGATGAGCGCTCTTCAGAACCTAGATTTGAGCCGAAATTCTTTTTCTGGACGGGTGCCAAGTACTTTGACAAATTTGCAACATTTAGTCTATCTGAATTTGTTAGCAAACACAATCACTGGAGAACTTCCAACAGATTTGGAGCAGCTTCCAGGTTTAAAAAGCTTAGATTTTCATGAGAATAAACTTTCTGTTTCTATTGATCCTGCCTCGATGCTTCTGACAATCGCACAGTACATTGACATGAGCTGCAACATGCTTTGGAAAATGACAGTTATACCCAGCTTTACTCGGTCACTTCAATACTTGAATCTCAACAACAATAGACTCACTGGATCACTACTATCTGATGATAGCATACCTTTGTTTGACAACCTGAAGGTTCTGGATATAAGCAGTAATCCCTTGACAGGACAACTTCCAACTTTGCATTTTGTTTATGGCCTTGAGGTTTTGCGTTTGAGCAATAACCAATTTTCTGGCTTCATACCATTTACACTTTTGGCACGAGATTCTTCAGTCTTGATTGAATTAGATCTCAGCCACAACAATATTTCAGGTAATGTATTAAGGATTTATTTTATAGCTTTGAATTGATAGGTTTACTTAGCCTAGCATTTTGTTTTGTTGTTCAGTTGGTTATTAAGCTCTTAAATTCTTCAGCTTATGGTCTAGCCATTTTACACCATTTTACATATGAATTACAATGGATCACCATATATGATTCGATGTATTGATACAAAATACAATGTATGTAGTTTTTAGTTTTTCTTTTAGATTCTTTAAAAAAACCATAAATGTCTTTTATAAAAAAAATCTCGATGACATTGTTGAATCCATGCTTTAATCGTTTAATCGTTGGCAGCTGCAGAAAATATCTGCTGAAATTTTTGAGAGCCTTCTTGATACTCCGTCGTATTTGATCAGAAAATATTAGGCATATACAGAGAAAGATTTTATTGGTCATGGTTATAGTAAAGCAAGGAGGGTTCTCTCCTAGGGTTCTCGCAGAGCCCTCGATTTAGAAGCCTTTGAAAAATTTAACTATAAGGGTTTTGTAAATGTGTGTTTAAAGTTATCATTAACTCTCATATTTAAATTTATTTGTCTTATAGCAACAACTATTAACAATAGGGGGGACATTGCTACGTCGTGGCTCTTGTTATGTCCCAGCCCCAGGGGATATATATGAATCGCTCAAGGCTATTATTTGAAGTAATTTGTTGCAACTTTAAAAAATCATATAATTTTTCTTATAGTTTGTATTAATTTTTTTTTTGGAATTATTTAAATATTGATTTATTTTGCTTTTTATTGGTTTATATAGGTGAAGTAGGGGTGGGAATTTGTGCCCCAGGACCCGGCGGCGGGCTAACGTCAGCAGCATTAACTTAGTTTTTTCATAATCACACATACGTGTCTAACGCACAGTTAACAACTTTTCCTTTTTCACATTGTTCTGTCCAATGCTCTGATTGTTCTGCCATCTCTGTCACCTACTGAGACTTGCTCGGAATTACATGCGCCATCTGCAACCATTAGCCATCTCTGCCACCGACTGCCATCTATACCACCATGCACTCAGTGGCACCCCTGCACAGCCCTGCACTTGCCACCTCCAAAATACATCTCTATAATATAGTAACCATCTTAATCTCTGGATAGGACTTTTGGGATACGAGAAATTCTAGATATACTGCAAAGATGTGTCTGAAATGAGCTTTATTCAAGGTTTTCAGGAAAGGTTTTCGCTTTGGGGGCCTAGACAAGCCTTTACTTTGTGTACGGATGCGCCATGGAAGGGGCTACGGCTTATTCTTTGGCCAACGCAATTGCAGCCGAAGAAACACAAGGCAACGCCCATGAAAGCTTCAAAGGATTTCACACTTTTGAATTACTCAAGAGGGTGGTTGCTAATCGATTTTTGTAAGTCACCTGCTATTTCCCTTGTTACCTTCATAGATAATGTGCTTACTCAATCGTTCAAAAAGGTTGATACTGGCACATCAACTTTTTTGATACATCTCAGCGCATAACAGATCTGGGGTTAGGATGGATCTGGATTAGTGCAAGATGTGTCTGAAATGAGCTTTATTCAAGGTTTTCAGGAAAGGTTTTCGCTTTGGGGCCTAGACAAGCCTTTACTTTGTGTACGGATGCGCCATGGAAGGGGCTACGGCTTATTCTTTGGCCAACGCAATTGCAGCCGAAGAAACACAAGGCAACGCCCATGAAAGCTTCAAAGGATTTCACACTTTTGAATTACTCAAGACGGTGGTTGCTAATCGATTTTTGTAAGTCACCTGCTATTTCCCTTGTTACCTTCATAGATAATGTGCTTACTCAATCGTTCAAAAAGGTTGATATTGGCACATCAACTTTTTTGATACATCTCAGCGCATAACAGATCTGGGGTTAGGATGGATCTGGATTAGTGCATTCAGTTCGTTGCAGTTTCCCGATTTCTTGATATTGGGAGTCTGGGCTTTATACCGAGTGTTTAGCCTGGGTGTTTGCAATGAGCGTTTGGCTTGGATGATGTTCTGGTGCATGTAAACTGAGTGTTTGGATTGGATAATGTTCTCGTGGGTGTACATTGAGAGTTTGACTATGACAATGTTCTAGCCAGTTTACATGGAGGCCTAGCTAGCATACCTTAGAATAATTGCAGCAAACTGGCTAAGTTGCGTTGAAATCTTTAGTGAATTGTTGTGGCCAGAATACCTTAATGTATGTGGTGCACAGTCCACAGTACTGATTATCATTACTCTGAAGCATCCAATGGATTATTTGGCAAGGATGAACATAAGAGCTTCATTAGTTTGAATTGGTCATTGCTTAAAGGGGAAGCTCATATTGCAGGGTTGTAGAAGTAAATATGTCTTTGGTATAAGGGGAAAAAAGTAGAATGAAGTTCGTTACACTGTTAGCAATAGCGACTCTTGCTCTCTCGTTTGGATTTGTTCCAGCCCAAACTGTTTCTAAGGATGCAGTGGCACTTCTTGAATTCAAGAAAGGAATCCAGAAGGATCCCCTTGGCCACATACTTAACTCCTGGAATGAAGAATCAGTGGATGGGGATGGTTGTCCATCATCGTGGCATGGAATTGTGTGCAAAAATGGCATGGTCACTGGAATTGACCTCAGCAATCTGAATCTTTCTGGAGAGATTCAGCTCAGGATTTTAAATAACCTTAAAACGCTTCAAAATATAAATCTCTTTAATAATTCTCTTACAGGGAAGTTGTCGAACCTTACAGTCCATTCAGTATATTGATCTTTCAGACAACCTATTTCATGGGACCATTCCAGTTGAAATTGGTGACATGCAAAGTGCTCAGAATTTGTCGTTTGCAGGCAACAAACTGGCTGGAGCAATTCCTGATTCAATTGGTGGGATGAGCGCTCTTCAGAACCTAGATTTGAGCCGAAATTCTTTTTCTGGACGGGTGCCAAGTACTTTGACAAATTTGCAACTTTTAGTCTATCTGAATTTGTCATCAAACACAATCACTGGAGAACTCCCAACAGATTTGGAGCAGCTTCCAGGTTTAAAAAGCTTAGATTTTCGTGAGAATAACTTTCTGTTTCTATTGATCCTGCCTCGATGCTTCTGACAATCGCAGAGTACATTGACATGAGCTGCAACATGCTTTGGAAAATGACAGTTATACCCAGCTTTACTCGGTCACTTCAATACTTGAATCTCAGCAACAATAGACTCACTGGATCACTGCTATCTGATGATAGCATACCTTTGTTTGACAGCCTGAAGGTTCTGGATATAAGCAGTAATCCCTTGACAGGACAACTTCCAACTTTTCATTTTGTTTATGGCCTTGAGGTTTTGCGTTTGAGCAATAACCAATTTTCTGGCTTCATACCATTTACACTTTTGGCACGAGATTCTTCAGTCTTGATTGAATTAGATCTCAGCCACAACAATATTTCAGGTAATGTATTAAGGATTTATTTTATAGCTTTGAATTGATAGGTTTACTTAGCCTGGCATTTTGTTTTGTTGTTCAGTTGGTTATTAAGCTCTTAAATTCTTCAGCTTATGGTCTAGCCATTTTACACCATTTTACATATGAATTACAATGGATCACCATATATGATCCGATGTATTGATACAAAATACAATGTATGTAGTTTTTAGTTTTTCTTTTAGATTCTTTAAAAAAACCATAAATGTCTTTAAAAAAAAAAGCTGGACGACATTGTTGAATCCATGCTTTAATCCTTTAATCGTTGGCAGCTGCAGAAAATATCTGCCGAAATTTTTGAGAGCCCACTTGATACTCTGTCGTATTTGATCAGAAAATATTAGGCATATACAGAGAAAGATTTTACTGGTCATGGTTACAGTAAAGCGAGGAGGGTTCTCTCTTAGGGTTCTCTCAGAGCCCTCGATTCTTTGTGTAGGGTGATGGGTTCTTTCAGAGCCCTCGATTCTTTGTGTAGGGTGATGTGTAGAAGGATGGGAATTCTTTTTTTTATTTTTTTAGGTTAGGAAAATCGGTATCCAGGGGGCGTCTACCCTTCGAGCCTTATCACAGCGAGCCATGTCTCGGTGGGACTTGTAGGACTTGATCCCTGGTGGGCTGAGTGAAAACCACCTTCCCCCACTGTACGGGATCCCACGTCATTGACGAACGATGGGAATTCTGCCTTGCTAGAATAGAATCGTCCAAGGACAAAGACAAGCCGAAAATATTTGACACATATACCTTGACGTCTTTGCATCATAGGTGTCAGCGGTTAGAACTACATTTACTTATAAAGACTGCTAAGTTCTATTAAGTAGAGTCTGTTTTGACCGTTAGATGTGCTGTTTCCATTTTTGGGGCTTGTATTATAACATAGTTATAAACTCACAAATTCTGTTACATAGTAATGCCCATTCCCGGTGATCTATACCTGCATTATTGCATGCTTTGGCAAACAAGTTATGTTGCAGCTTCATTATTTTATATTTTCTGTTTTCCTGCCTTTGAGCATTCTCCTATTAAAACCACTAATTGTTTCAGTCCAACAAAATAAACATGTTTTGTGTATCTGGAGTTCTTCTCTTGAGGCAATTCAGTTGGTTTCAATGAAAATAATGCGTGTTC
>LPNX010122253.1:15133-35865 GCA_001517045.1 Pseudotsuga menziesii
CTTCAAAATCAGACCAGACTATGTTGATGGAGATTGATCCCGACAAGCCTCACTGGGGATGGAGCTGGTTAGAACGCTGGATGGCAACCAGGCCATGGGAAAACCACAGGGTGACTGTGAAGGAAAATGCTACCAGGAAGCTTCAAACTATAGGTGAGATTGGACAAAAAACTTCACATATAGGGTTAAAACAGCATGATGCAGAAGTGACCAACATTGGTACTATAAAGTCTGATCCATTTACTCCCATTTCAAAACCCCCCATACCCAACAAAATGCCTTTGATGGGGCCAGATATAAAGAGTGATGACAATGTTTTGAAGTCAGAAAGACCAAGATACAGCTCTCGTTACAGTGCAGCAGGTACTTCTTCTATGAGAGACGATGAAAGCCTTGTGAGCTTTGCTTGAATTCCCAGCTACATGACATCTACAGAGTCTGCCAAAGCAAAGGTCAGATCACAGAGCACTCCAAAACAGAGGCCTGGGACTCCTGACACAGATCCTATTTCACATAGAAGGAAAAGGCTATCCTTTCCTTTGTCAGAGGCCAGTTCAGGGCCATACAGATCCACCGAAGGCTCCGTGTTTCCACATACAAGTCCCAGTTTGAAAGGGATTTCAGGACCATCTAAATCAAAGAAGTCTACTAGTTCTTTGAAAGATCTTAGTGTTGAATCAGACAATTCCTCTCTGAACTGGGGTCACAGAAAACCTTTTAGATGAATATTTGTCTAGGTACATGTCTCAACTACTAAAATCTGGATTGATGTTTCTGGCATGGTTGAGGAGATATGTTGTTTTCAGAACTAGAAAAAGGTTGCTCAGGGGGGATGAGCTTGGAAGTTGGGAGTAGTAGTCCCTTATGGATTCCATTGTTATCTATTTCTGTTTGATGCTTCATTGCTAAAGTTATCTGCTTGCAATAAGAGATTTATAGACACCTGGGAAAATCTCATTTCATTGAGACTGCATGCTGGGGGCATTGCCAAGAGTTTGGAGGGCTGGAAAGCTACAGACTTATATCTTCCCGGTTTCCAAGTATGTTATAGTAGGTGTTGGAAGGATTCAGAGTGGATTCACAAAGTGATGCAATTAACGTTGTTAGTTATTTGTACTGATAAGAGTGTGTTGAGGATTGTTACAAATTGAGGAGAAATAGTTAATTTAAAGGCTTTCAGTCATTGCACGAGGTCAGATGCCTAAATTGTGAAAGCATTTCTTGCTGGCATTGGCTGAAAACTGTCAAGTGCTTTGACTCTGTGTTGGATTTTAACATCAATGATCAACCACGATTCACATTATGCATCTTTTGAAACTTCATTTAGTGTCAGAATGAAAAAACACTTGTACCATTGCTGTGGACGGTGAACCTTTTATAGTAGGTTATAAATTTTTGCTTGCCTAGGATTAGATCTTTCATATTAGCTTCATAGTGATGTTAATAATTTTTTCTATAATTTCAGACATTTCAATATGCAGTCCCTTTGTTATTGGCGGGATTTGAGTTAGGCAGGAATGGGCTTTAGCTCGTTGCATTAGTATGACTTGCCTATCTGGACTTTTGGCTTCTTTGCCAATATAGAATATGAAGCGCAAAAGGAAACTAGTTTTCACTCTTGGTCTCAAGCAATCTTTTCCTATGAGTGTGGAACTCATGGTTTTCTTAAACTGTATGTTTTTAATATCTGCTGGAAATGTTTTCAAGAGGGAATTACAAATTCCATCCAGCATTAGGAACCCAAAAAAGACACCTCTCCCCTCAATGCTCACTTCCTTTAATAGAAAAATTGTAATGATCCAATCAAATCTAATTGGTCATTAACTCCTTTGTACAAGAAAAGTTTCAAAACAAGCTACTGGGAAAGGAATTGTTAACTCACTAAGTAATCAAAGCTCAGTAAGGAGGATAAACCAAGGTAGGAAGACATTCATGAAATTTCAGGTACCTATGCACAATGTGTTGGGTCCATGCATGTTTTGAGCATGAACGAGGGTGAAGTCTACTTCTAGGCTCTTGGGAGTCTCAACATATGCAAACTAAAACCTTCATTGTTAAATCCCCAAAGACCAGTGGTGTTGGGAATTTACTCAAGCAGACTTGCAGAACTCTGATAAGGTGTTATTAATAATTAAAAACAAGTTTGTGCAGGTCTGGAGCAGAATTGAGAAGCTCTGAGGTTCACACTAGTTAAACTAGATTCGAGGACAACTCATAGAAATCGATTTTTGGGATTTCCAAATAGTAGGAGATGGTCACAAATTCTTGGTTTTAAGCATGGAACCTCTATATCAGTGCGTTAAGGACCTATTAGAATATAAATGAAGTTAATTCACGAAAGCATGACTGATTTATGCTCAAAACAATAAAACTAGTCAATTTACAAGCAATTCTAGACAAGGTAAAATCTATCCTTATGAATTCTCATAAAAACGATTTGAATTGCAATTAAAATTGCAGAGGAGATTTATTACATCATAAACATTAGTACAATGAGATTGGAGACCAAAATCACTGAAGAATGGGAGGATCCAAAGCTCAAAATTCTCCAATAATATGGTGTAACTTTGGATATGATGGATAAACCTGCAAACAACTGAAATTAATTGTTGAAGATCATCAACACTTTCTCATAGAGGAAAAGGCAACTAGGGCATACCTCTCGGGTGTCTAGGGGCACATCTCCCTAATACTAAGAAGCCAAGCTTTCAAATTCAAATGGTGAAGTGAAGAAAAGATGTGAACAATGTGTTATTGCATACTTTTATAGATGAGGTTTCTTCATGTGAAAGACTCCTTGGCTAATGCGCCTTCATGAAATGGATGGGAAAGATCTTTCTTTGTGCTAGTGCTTTGTGTCAGAGTTTTCTTTTTTTCTTGCTTGCTGATTTTTTCTTTCTTTTCCTTCTTTTCTGGATTTGCCTGCTTTTGTCCTACTTTTCTACATTGGACTTCTTTTCTCCCCAAAAAGGAGACTTTCCATGCTTTGTTTGATTTTTTCCTAAGTGTGTCCTCTTTCTAGGTCTTCTTTCTTTTATGTAACTTTCCCAAAGTGCTATCTTTTCTTTGGTTTATGCAACTTTTCCAAGGTGCTAGATTTTCTTTGTCATGGTGCGCCCACCTAGACACATCAACTTCAAACTATCCAAACAAATTTATTTATGGAAAATTATAATAAAAGAAAATGAAATTGATTTAGGACTTATTTACAAACTATTGTCTAGACAAAAAATAATCCCAATTTAACAATTTTCTTTTTCACCCCTTGGGATTTAATGGACTTAGACATGGTCAATAAACTTCTAAGGAAGAGACATGACAAAAATCCTTCATTAACATTTTTGCTTAATTTCTATTATTATTATTATTCACCCACTACGTATGAATAATTTATATTATTAAGTTCCACAAGTCACTCCTAAGTGTTCCCAAATCCTAGGATCCATTCCTCAATCTGTGGGTGCATGTGGAGTTCAACTATTGTTGACTCATTTAAAATTCCTAATCTCACTAGGACTCTATTATTTGTTCATTTTCTATGTTATATTCTTTATTAAATCACTTTTATGCAATATGTGCACACACACTTATCCTATAGTTCACATGATATACAATTGAATGCTTTTTCTTTTCGTTTACAAATAAACTAAATGTAATTTCTATATGACAAATCAAATGCATACATATTTTAATTATTGTGGCTGTCAAGGTACCATTTCTATGGGTCCTTTCGACAATCATTTTATTTCCTTTCCTTTAGATTTAACTTGATTGTCAAGGCACCAGTTGTATGTGTCCTTCAAACAATTGTTATTGTTCCTTTCTTTGTGTGGGGAGTGTATTGTAGAGACTTAGGAATCATTACTTTAAGTCTTTCTCCTACAACCTATGTGGTACTAATGGTGGTTGAGGAATAATATCATTCTTATTGTACACCCCTCAACTTCCTCGCATGTGACTAATTTGTTATGGCCTACCCATGTGACACACAATACTGAGCTAGCTGATAGGGATTTGAACTTGTGTGTGGGTTTCTATTAAGAGTCATCAGTCAGTCGTCGTAAACTTATGTGTGTTTTCCCATTCTCTATAAACCCATTTATTTCCAATGAGAGTCAGTCGAAAAATAGTTATACCTGTCATTGCACACTCAATGCGCACATTAGTAGCATTGTACATATAATTAGTATGTTAAGATTATTGTAATCCTCCCTTATCCACCATAATCATTTTTATCAGTTTCCTAACTTAAGATAATATTATCACTTCCATTAGTGCATGCAGATTTCCTCTAGGGCCCAGTAGTCACTTGGTGTTCCCCATGAATCAATCTAGGAGCTCCAGAGACCAATCCCTAGATTTTAGGAACTCACTTTGAGTTACGGGAGTTCCACCTTAAGTTCATCCTAGTTAGTGTTGAGTCATGCTCCGATGGGCAACATTCAGTTCACTCTAAGTATCCAAGTGCATACTTTGAATTATTTGAGGAGATAGGTGCCTTTGCTCACCTACCATGCTAAATTAACTAACTATTCATTGTTTTAGTTGTCTAGAGTTGCACTAGTGAGTCTCCAGTGGTGATTTTCCCAATGTTAGTCATGTCTGAGTCATGGGATTCGAATCACTCCTAGAGGGTTTGAACTTCCTTCTTTGTATAGTGGATGTATTGCATACTTATTAATGAATATTGTGTCTAGTTATTTGGATCCAATTTGAGTGTTCCTTCTATGTTCAATTTCACTATGCATGTTTATGAATTTTTCACTGTAAAATCAATCTCCTTCATTCTTCTTTCACCGTGAGGTTCAATCTATACTGAAGGTCTTGTGGAATTAATAATTTTACATGGTATTAGAGCTCTACAAAGTCGGTTTACCTTCGATTTGATATTTCTAGACAGGTTTTGTGAAGAATTCAAAAGAGTTGTGTTGCTCGTACAACTGCAAAATGGAGAATTCATCTGCCTTGACACCAAGAATACTCACACATTTTAATTACATGGATTGGAGGTAAGATATGCATATAGTGTTGCAAAATAAGTGTTTGTATAGGGTTACAATAGGCAAGGGGGTTGAATCCGCACAAGCTTTAGAGAAACTGAAGTACTTGAAAAAATTGGATGAAACTTTTGGTTTCATGTGTATTGATATCTCAAGGGAGTTGTTAATCCACCTTGATGGATTTAAAACCCCGAGGGAAGTATGGATAAAGCTTGAGTCATTGTTTGGCAAGAAGGATGATCTAAGAGGCAAAATTTTGGAGAATAATTGATTGCTCTTCAACCCAGCAGTTTTGAAACTTTCCAGAAAATTTTCACCAAATTCAAGTCTTTGGTCATGCAGTGCAAACAATCTAGAATTTAAAAGAAGTATGAGCAATCAATGCTATCCCTTCTGAGCAATATTGGCCATGAATTTTCAGTTTTTGTGTCCACCTTCCACGATACTAGAAACCCCAAACTAGCGAATGCTTTGACTTTATGCATTCACTAAATCCTTGATCCAAGAACAAGATAAGTTGATTCAAATGGGAGCCCTAAAATCCTCCAAGAATCAATCTCTTTTAGATGGGGAGCCATGCGCAAGCAAAATGGAAGCAGAAGGGGAAGGACAAGAGAAATTATAAATTCGAACCAAAGGAGGAGCTTTATCCATTAGATGGAGCCTTAGGTTCCAAGAAGGACAATCATAAGAGGTTTGAAAAGACCAGGTGTTCCTATTGCAAGAAAGGAAACCATCTAGAGAGTTCATGTATGATGAAGACTATAGATCAAATGGCCAGAATTCTTGAACAACACCATATTGCCCTCCAAAAAGGCATAAGGAAGACTGGTCCTAGAAGCAAGACTGATGATCATGAGAGATTCCATGCATTGGAAGCATGATTTTCAAAATCTCAAGCTTTCCTCATTGATTCTGGAGCCTCCAACCACATGGTTGCCTCCAAAGAGTCATTTTCTTCATTAAATCTCACTGATGGTGCAAGTATTCACATGGGAGATAAATCCAAGATGAAGGGAAGGGTACAATACAATTATAACATGGACTGTTACAAAAATGTTTTGTATGTACCTTCTTTAGAAGCAGATTTGTTATCTATTTACTAGATGACACACACAGGTTCGCCAAAGAGAGTTTCTTTTGGACCTGACACAGTTGAGATCTCAAATACCTCTATTGGGAAGCTGATAGCTAAAGGTGCTGCAAACCATGCCTCCAAGGCATATGATTTCTCACACTTTTTTCCATACTCAGATCCATTGCAATATCAATATCTACAGCCATTTAAAAGGGAAGGTAAATCTACTCTACCTAAACCTTTTGCTCATGATAATATTTCTTGTGATGATTCAGATCTAGAATTTGAATACGAGGACCAAATTCAACTAGATCTTGATATTGAGAATGAAGTTCAAGTAGATCCAAATACAGATCCAGTTCCTTCTCAAAAGCTTAGGCCTAAATGGGCTCATAAAGTAATTGAAGATGCTAGGAACATGGTTGTGGATCCATTTGACAGAAGGAGAACTAAATATCAATTTCATGATGAGAACATTACACTATGTCATACAAATCCACTTACCCTAGAGAGGTTGTATATTCTCCCAGAGAGATGCTACATGATGGTGGGTTCTAATCCACGATCATACAAAGAGGCTTTCCATGATCCAAAATGGTAGGAAACCATGAATGAGAAATATGAGTTATTGCAAAACAATGAGACATTGGATCATGTCTCTCTTCCTCCAGAGAGAAGAGACAAAAGTTCCTTTGTACATGATAAATTGTAAGAAGATATCTACATGTAACAAACTAAGGGGAACACTGATGATTCTTCCTTGGTATGCAAGCTAAGGAAACCATTGTATGGGCTCAAGAAATCCCCCAGGGAATCACATCCCAATTTGAACTCTTCCATACTGTCACAAAAGGTTTGAAAGGTGTAAGTCCTGTTGCAAAAGAAACAACATTTATTTTCCTACCTGGAATCAGATTGGAAGAAGGTGGAGAAGTTCACATGCACCGTATTAGGGAAATAGTGCACACAACGACCATCACACTACATTGGTGCTCTATAGAAGTGCGGACTGCATAATTTTTTCACAAATTTTTTTACTCGGGATAAATTTGTCTCTTGGTGTGAAGGCTTGATCCAGTTCCCTACTATTCATTTTGAGGGGTGGGGGGGCATTAGAGGAATTTTGAGGTCTAAAATGGGCCTCCTAAGGAAAATAATAAAATAATAGTTATTAATTTTGGAGGAAAAAAGAAAAAAACTACTTTTGTGTTTGTATTTTCGACATATGTCCCTATGTTTTTACTCAAATTTCAATCGAGAGAGCTTGTTGGATGCGTAATTTGATTCTGCATGCAACAAGTACCCACACTGCATACTTTTGATGGACCTCGCTACTCCAAAAACAAGAAATACTTGAAAAAATGTGATGATGACATCATCATGACGTTTTTTCAGGTATTTATTATTTTTGAGGTAGCGGGGTCCATAAAAAATATGCAGTGCGGGTACTCGTTGGATGCAGAATCAAATTACGCACCCAATGAGCTCTCTTGATCGAAATTTGAGCAAAAACACAAGGAGATATGTCGAAAATACGAACAAAGAAGTAGTTTTTTCTATGACAAATATGTGAATTCAACCATTATGGTTGATTCATCTATTGGTTCTTGAATTCCAACTCACAAGAACTTATTGTTTGCGCGTTTTCTTGAATTCCAACTCGCAAGTACTTAAAACTCCTTGTCAATCGTTGCTTCTTCTAGATTGTTTATGAGAGAGCAAATGTCTTTGGTGATGTTATTCCCAGCATAAGAGTCAACGATGCTATTCATGAGATGGCAATGTATGTATGCCAGAAAGAGGAGAATTGTTTATTCATGGAAAGCCAAAATCTGCAGCATTTTCCAGAGGTTCACAATAATAATTGCAGGAG
Organism: Pseudotsuga menziesii; assembly: GCA_001517045.1. Taxonomy (NCBI): domain Eukaryota; kingdom Viridiplantae; phylum Streptophyta; class Pinopsida; order Pinales; family Pinaceae; genus Pseudotsuga; species Pseudotsuga menziesii. The sequence continues at coordinate 23,085 of LPNX010122253.1, forward strand.
GATATCAGTTGCCAATAATTTTATTGAAGATCTGCCAACTGAGTTAAGATGCCAAGAGCTCGTGAGTCTCATCTTGAAAGGAAATACAAATTTGAAAGAGATTCCGTCGGAATTTGTATTGAGCCTAACTTCTCTCAGGGTTCTCAATCTGTCTGGCTGCACCCATATAACTTCGTTACTAGCGTCAATGGGGCAACTAAGTCTGCTTGAGTTTCTGTCATTAAGTCGGCTCCCCATCAAAGATTTTCCTGAAGAGATATGCAATCTCTCAAGGCTTCAATTTTTGAATCTTTCTTACTATCGTCATCTAGTATCATTACCATCTAAGATTGCAGAGCTTAAAAATATCAAGTGCCTTGATTTAAACTTCTGCGATAGTTTATTGGTGATTCCACGTCAGATGTCTAAACTCACTTCACTGAGCAAACTCGTGTTATCGACTCCTTTAAGTATGGAAACAGAAGTGGCGGCAAGTATTTGGAGCTTGAAGGGTCTCAAAAACATGACGGAGCTGAGTGTAGTGATAGAAGGGCGGAAGCTTAAAGATGGCATAATGGGAACCTGGTCGGTGATGAGGCACTTATTGTTGTCCTATCACCTCTACTACGGATCAGATGAGGATCTTCTACCTGAGGACATGAAGAGCATGAAGAAGCTACAGAGTTTTATGCTAGAGAGATACAGAGGGTATCATTGTTTGACGAATTGCTGCAAGTTTGAACATCTTGAAATGGTATCACTGGAATTGTGTCACAAGTTAACAGAGCTCTCTCCATTGGAGTGGATGCCGAATTTAAAGCTTCTCAAGTTGGGATACCAAAGGTTACAGAAGTTGGGGATAGGGAGTCGTGGTGGATATCAAAGGTTACATAAGTTGGTTCTCAGAGGACTAGATAAGTTAGAGAGTCTGGGTGGAACATCAAAGATGGAGGGAGTGTGGGATGAAAGAACACTGCCTCACCTCCGTGTCTTGAAGATAATTGATTGCGATTCCTTGAAACGATTTCCTATTGGAATGGAGAAGCTTCCAAATTTATGCTTATTGGAAGGCAGTGTATCCTAGTGGGAAAGCATAATATGGGAAGATGATGGCATGAAAACCAAGTTAACCAAAATCTTTAAACATTGTCAACCGTCATGGTAAGTAAATGTAATATATTCAAAAAAAAACTTTTGCTTGATTTATACTTTCATCTTTTATTTTATTTTTTTACTACTGAATACGACTTCTACGAATGCAAACAGGTGGCAGTAGAGGAAAAGTAGCAGTGCTTGGGAAGGAGGCAACTGATATGACTTCTACTAAAAATGTATATGTTACGGAGCATAAAATAAATAAAACTAAAGAGGTATGTTTTTATTTTCATTATAAAGGTTAATAAAAAAATAAATTAAAGAGGTCTGTTATAATTATGTGCTCAAGTAGACAATACAATTAAAGAAGTATGTTTTGATTTTCGATCGAAAGTTTAATAAAAAATCAATTACAAAGATCGGTTTTGATGTTTATCTATAAAGTTTGATCATTTTTTTAAAAAAATTTCATTATTTCAGTTACAATTAAATTTATTTTAGTAATGATAAAATGGTTTTTAAAATTTTTCAATATTTCAGTTACAAACAAATTACCTGAAAATTGTTATGTATTATTTTATGAATACTTTAGATAGATATTAAATATATTTTAAGTATGTTTTAATTTTTATTATAAAATTTAATAAAAAAATTAATGAAAAAGCTTTGTTTAATGTTTATAAATATATATTATTTTTTATTGTCTTATTATTAAATTATTTAAAAATAGTTATGTATAATTTAGATAGATATTAAACTATTATCATTATTTTTAAAATGTAAAATTAAATAAAAGTAAAAGCAATATTTTATTTCTTTTATTAATAAGTTGTAAATTAAAATATATTTAATTGGGATATTAATTAAATTAATTGTCTTTTGTATACTTTATTTTCATTCTTACAACAATTTAGTTTCATATGAAGACATTTTTTATATTTGAAATTAAAGAATATTAGTGGATTTATTAATCGTTATAGCTCAAGGAACCTTTGATATTGTACATACTGATTAAGGAAGTTGATAGAGTCAAATTACAATTCTTTCCACTGTACCCATAGCCATTTTCAAATCTATTTAATTCACCCTTAGCAAAGGTTGGCATTTACCTCCTTACTGTAGCGCCCCTCTTGTGGGCCTAGCTAAAACTCTTTAACATTTTAGAACTTACCATATCTCAAATATAAATTGCAGCATAGACTAAATTACAACAATAATTCCTTTGAGAAAACTTAAACAAATAGACAAAATAAACCTGATTTTCGAAGACCGATCGAGCTGCCGTAAATGTTGTTGAAGGTCTGCGTAGACGTGATATGAACCAAATCTTGAACAAGTTTTGACCATAAAGCCTCGTTTGACCACCCTACCACATTAGGAGTACTCCCCTTCCTCCTAGTCCCCTAAACTATAATCATAGACTAGAATAACACGCAAGCCAGGGATTCAAAGAAATGACCTCCTGATCACCAAGCTAATTCCAATTCCAATCTCATAATAGGCACGCAAATTATCAAAAGGGAATTACAAATTCCATCCAGCATTAGGAACCCAAAAAGACACCTCTCCCCTAAATGCTCACTTCCTTTAATAGAAAATTTGTAATGATCCAATCAAATCTAATTGGTCATTAACTCCTTTGAACAAGAAAAGTTTCAAAACAAGCTACTAGGAAATGAATTGTTAACTCACTAAGTGATCAAAGCTCAGTAAGGAGGATTAACCAAGGTAGGAAGACAATCATGAAAGTTTAGGTACCTATGCACAATGTGTTGGGTCCATGTAGGTTTTGAGCATCAACGAGGGTGAAGTCTACTTCTAGGCTCTTGGGAATCTCAACATATGTAAACTAAAACCTTCATTGTTTAATCCCCAAAGACCAGTGGTTTTGGGAATTTACTCAAGCAGACTTGCACAACTCTAATAAGGTGTTATTAATAATTAAAAACAAGTTTGTGCAAGTTTGGAGAAGAATTGGGAAGCTTTGAGGTTCACACTAGTTAAACTAGATTCGAGGACAACTCATAGAAATCGATTTCTGGGATTTCCAAACAGTAGGAGATGGTCACAAATTCTTGGTTTTAAGCATGGAACCTCTATATCAGTGCATTAAGGACCTATTAGAATAGAAATGAAGTTAATTCGTGGAAGCATGACTAATTTATGCTCAAAACAATAAAACTAGTCAATTTACAAGCAATTCTAGACAAGGTAAAATCTATCCTTATGAATTCTTATAAAAACAATTTGAATTGCCATTAAAATTGCAGAGGATATCTATTACATCATAAACATCAGTACAATCAGATAATTGGAGACCAAAATCACTGAAGAATGGGAGGATTCGAAGCTCAAACTTCCCCAATAATATGGTGCAACTTTGGACCTGATGGATAGACCTACAAACAACTGAAATTAATTGTTGAATATTATCAACACTCTCTCATAGAGGAAAAGGAAATTGGGGCACACTTCCCGGGTGTCTATGGGCACATCTCCCTAAGACTAAGAAGCTAAGCTCTCAAATTCGAATGGTGAAGTTAACAAAACATGTGAACAGTGTGTTATTGCATAATTTTATAGATGAGTTTGCTTCATGTGCAAGCCTCCTTGGCTAATGCACCCTCATGGGATGGATAGGAACTAGATTTCTTTGTGCCGATGCTTTGTTTAGAAAAAGTGGTTACGCAATACATAAAATGTATATATTTTTTTTCTCTCATGTTTTATAAACAACATTTTTTTAATATAAAAATATAACTTTCTCTTTTACCTTTTCTTAAATAAATTCTTCTATTATATAGATTCTCTATTCTTAATAATCTTTTTTCTTTTCTTAGAACTCCATTATATACATTAAGACTAGTTCCTTTATTGTTTTATTTTTCCTTTAACTCAACATACACAAATGTAATTTTTTTTATACATTTGAATAATTTTCACCCATATGTTTTCCACAATTTGTAATTTTTTTCTTTTCTTATAAATAGGATTTATTTTCTTCCATTGATATTATATTTTTCTTTTAATTCAAAAATAATAATACAAGTTATTTTTTATCCAATTAATTTTTTTTAATATATATACTCAATTAGTTTTTTTTTTTCTTACATCTTTTTATAATTATATATTCTTATTTTTTATACTCTTTTCTTTATTCTTTATTTAAAAATAACAAAACTTATCATAATAATAAAACATTCCACACATATTTTTTTTTAATATTCTTTCCTACCTATCATACAAATAAAACATTTCATACATATGCTTTTAAATATTCTTTCCCTATAACTTTAGCACAAGTATAGCCATCTATTCCTTACTCGTTCTCTTTTCTTTACACATCTATCATTAGATATATTGAAAGTACAAGAATGACACCGGAACCTTTACTTTTTCTCCACCCAGTTGAATATATTTTGTTTTGGAGATCCCCATTTGCATACTTTTACTTTATTATCAATGTGGGATTGCATACTTTTACTTTATTATCAATATGTGGGAGAGGGGAATGGCCCCTTTATGACAGATCAAAGCACCGACATCATAACAGCACCGTTAATCACTTCTCGTGGATCTGAAAACCATTACATTACGTTACAATGAAATGTGATATGCAGAATAAAGCTTTGAGTCATGAGTTTTGATAAAGAGGAATAGATTCTCCCTAAACCCGATGGAAGAGTATATTGTAATACTTTTATAATCAATTTTTTTTTCATTCAACTAGTTTGTATTTTTTTGAAATATGTGTGTAAGCTGTCTGATTTTTTTTAATGTATATATTAGCAATTGCCCCAAGGAAGGTGCAATAATATGTCGATAAGGTAGTTGTTACCGGGTAAGCAAGGAAAAAAAATGTAACAATAAAACAAGGTAGTGGGAGATTGTAAGTAGTACCAAAAAAAATGGAGCACTTAAATGTATTGAAAAATCAGAAAGTTAACAGTTTAACATCGCATTATACAGTGAACATGCCATTTCACAAGAGAAATATATCTGATGAAGAAAAGAAGCCAATGTGTAGCCATAATCTGGAATTACTTGTTGTCCATGTGGTTCCAAAGTTCATAATTGTGCTAGCATAGGTTGTCAAAGTAGCTTGGAAAACAAACATTTGACGACGGTTTATATAGTTCTAACTTCTCACATTAACAAAAGTCTTGTTCAAGGAGTAGACATGATAGCACTGTATGGTTTGGCAAAAATGGTACAAATTTGAAGGCATTTCCTGCACTTCATAAATACAGAAAAGAACATCAAGAAGAGTAAAAGCAAAGATTTTAGTATATATATACATTTGATAATTCAAGGTATTAACAAAGCATTAGTGAACAATCTTGACACTGTATGATAAGTAGCCAAACTAACCACTATCAATCCATCATACATCAATTGACACAATTGAAGACAATATCAGTACCCATGATACTGTTTTAGATGATACAATGAGCTTCCAGCTAGGATTCATTATCATCCAATCCATCAATAGATAATTGAAACAATTGCAAACAAAGTATTTATCAATAATTACATCTCTAGCCAAAACTACAGGTATTCGTTTACCCTTGAAAGCATCATCGCTTCTAAGAGTCAGGATTGCCTTCGGTCCATCCGGTTTTGAGAAACTGTACAAAGTGAACCTTAAAACCTTTGGAGTGTTATCATTTGCATATTTTATTAAGGAGCTGTATGGTTTATTGTTCCAGCTTGTTTGCATTTCAACTGATTATAATTATCTGCTAATTGACTAGAACTTGTATTGAGGTGAACCCATTGTTCGTTGAATCCGTCTGCACTAGTGTATCATCCTCATCTTCCAGATCACTAAAAGAAATATCCTCCTCATTAGACAACCCTGTTGCAGAATGTACAGATGCATCACTTTTACCTGGTTGTGGTATCGGTTTCCGACCCTCGATGAGTTGTTTAGCCATGGCATCCAAAGACAGTTTACCACCCGACGTTGAGGAAGTATAAATAGCTAGCCACCCGATGCTCAGAGTTTTCGACCGCCAATGAATAGTCCTCAACATCGCTGATGAGCATGGGGAAAATTAGAGTTTTGACCATCGTAACGTTGGAAACTTAGTTGGAAAGAGACCCGATGGGCAGAAAGAAAAGGTGGGGTTTCAAGTGGATTTTTTAAGTAGTTTTCAACTGTTTCTAGTGAGATTTTCAAGCAAATTCCAACTGTTTTTCAGTGGATTTCAGTAGACTGTTAGTGGATTACAGGGCCGAAAAGGAAGAAAATTCCAGGGAATAAGGAAGAGTCACCAAAATCTGAGTGTGGAGTAGCAAGTGCTAGTGATTCCTTGAAGGAGAAATGTGCTGCTGTCAATATGGACAAATCCGGAAATTGCATGCCTAGAGATAGCAAGACCATGAAGTCAAACCAGTTGTTGTGTGGAAGAGGAGTTCCATGCAAGGATGTGGGACTTGAAAAGGGAATTTTCCTTGAACCCTATCTTGCTGATTATAACTACATTTCATAAGTTTTATACATGAAATGTATGAAGATATGTTTTGCATACATAGGATATTGAGGATTATACATTTATAATGAACCACTTTGCACACAATTATCTACATCTACATCCTCATCATCATGCTCCACATCCTCAATAGATGTTGTGTGATTATACAAATCTTTTTTCCTAGAAATATGATAATCACCTTCAGATTTATTGGCAATTGCTGGTGCCACTGTTTCTAGAGATACTGTTGAGGCCTAGAAATTCGCAGGAAACAACAGCAAGGGATTCTCCATAGTCAACGTTCCCAACTAGCCTGTGATTGTTTGGCGTAGGGAATCCATCCGGTTTGCGGTCCGACTACCGTAGGTCAAGTAACAAAAACAAAGGTTTTACCGGCTGTGGCCCGGTCCACCATGTATTTTTGTATTTTTTGACTTAAGTATGAGATGTAAGTGCCTAATTAACCAGGCAGGGTGATAAAGGATGCAAGGAGAATTCACAACGTGATGCACAGGTTCTTACCTCTCGTCTTAGAACTCGCGAGCAACCCTAATCACATATGCAGAGATAAAGTAAAACTAACTATCTATCTATCTATCCTCGGGGATCCAAATTGTAACTTATTTATGAGTAATGTGTATTGTGCATGCATGATAAAGAGAAATTACAGATGGCTGATATTCCTTTCTAAAACACATGAACAATTAAAGATATTTGGACAATCATATAGCCAATTGCCTATGAACAGCATACATTACTCATGGTGGTAATTCCACAAAATAAACTAGAAATCATTCAAACAAGAACGTAGGCTCTAAGAGTTAGAACGATCTCACAGTTAATGGACAAAAAGCTGGAAAAACGAAATAGTTCATCTTTCTGCCATCCACGGCATAACATTTGAAAGTCCCACCAATCTTTCTCCAACAGGCAAACAATAATTCTTTATTGCAAAAAAAAGTAGTTCTTCTTACAATATCGTTTCACATGTCTAACTGGGAAAAAGCCCCTTTTCCCTCTAAGTCTTCTATATTTATACAAAAAAATGAGATTGTTGGGTTGCCCACAAGTAACCCTTGGGCTTCCCAACTTTTCGCCTCCCAAAACTTTCCTCAAAAGTTTACAAAACTGTTACACATTACAAAAGTGAATGATTATTCACGAGGAGGGCCCTTCTTGAGTATTTAGGAATTTCTTCCACGTTAAAGCCTCAGCAGCGATGCCTTCGAATGCACAAGGTTCCAAAAATTGAATGTTTATTTCAAACTTTGCAGCTTGGTTCTTGATGGCCTCAATTATGGCTGCACTTAGACGAAGCTAGTCCTCCAATAGATGCACACTGATGGCGAAATGATCTACTTCATTCCTCAAAATCTGGTCATCAAGGACTTTAATGTGCTGCACTTTTGCCTCCTCCTCTTGATACCTCTTTTGCAACATTTCCACAAATGAATTGTGGTCTGGAAAAGAATCTAGCCTCTGCTCAGCTTCGACCTGACACCTGTTGTATGTGATTAGAAGCCTTCTGAAGAATTCTGAGCATGCTCCTTTAGTTTTCCTCACAGCTTTTTTGAAATCCTCTGCAGTGTTTATAGAAAACTCTAACAAATCATAATCCTGCTGGAGTGCCTGTCTATCTTTCGAAGGAAGCTCTGCAGGGGTTTCTTCATTGTTATCCAAACTTGTCATTCTTGCTGTCAGGAATTCCAATACATCCTGGGATCTGTCAACAAAATAAGAGGAAGTCTCCAGAATTTCCTCTAATCGACTGTCTATTTGCACAACCCTGCATCTCTCTTCTTCGATGGCGGTTTGCAGCTGCAGCATCTTGGCTTTTTGGGCCAGCACATGCTCTTTGAAGGGTTGTAGATTAACCTGCTGCTCTTTTGCTGCTCTATTCTTGAAGCTTCCCTTCTTGTTCTTGATCTTGCTTCTCTTTTGCCTCCCAGGTGGTTTTCTACAACTCTAGGTCTTCAATCCTTCCCAACAACTGTTCCTTCTCCACCCTTAGCTCTTGATACTCTTGCTGCACTTTCTCTAGACACTCTTGTGTAGTTTCCTTAACTTGTCTCTCCACCTGGAGGAGCTACAGTTCATCCTTTGAGGCCCTTATCTCTTTTTCCATGTCCTGATATTTCCTTTTCAGCTTATTGCTTTCCTCTCTCTCCTTTCTCAATGTGTCTTTCAGTTGAGCAGAGGACTTCTTGGATTGCTCCAAGTTTGTCATAATCTTGTCCACATTATCCTTCGAAGCGTGAATTAGTGCAGCTCCGGCTCTGATGGTGAATCGAGGGTCTCGATCTGTTCCAAATACGACGGGCGTATCCGTTATCATTTTCTCGGGTAGAACTCCTGTTTCAACCTTCCTTTCCATTCTCTTCACTATCCTCTTTGTTTCCCTGTCATAGAAAATAGTGTTGAAATCAGGGATTTCTTCACGCACCTTCTGTACAAAAGGGACCAGTTTAAGTGTGGGGACCACAGGTGTGCTGGAAGCAGGTGCTTCTGGGCCCTCTACTTCGGGGTTTTCAATATCCTGGGTCTACCCACCAGCTGTTTCAAAGGCTTCCTGTTCTGTCTGTGTCTGTGTCAGCTTTAGCCTCTCTACTTCTTGCTTCTGTAGCTCCTCCTCAAGCTTCCTTTTCTTTTCTTCTTCTTCATTCCTTGCATCTTCCTCTGCTTTTCTAGCTGCCTCTTGCACAACTTTTCTTTTCTCTTCTTCTTCTGTATGCAGGCACCCTGTAGCTTCTTATGCCAACCTTTGGGCTTCCTCATTTCTTCTCTTGGCTTCTTCCTCAGCTTTTGCTTGTTCATCTCCCTTCCCACCTTTGGTGATTATCTTCTTCTTGAACCTTCTCCTCAAGGCGGTCATGTTTAATGCACTTTGGAAGACAGATTCTTCCCTATCCCAATGGTGGGTGTATTCAAAATGTACGTTGTTTTCTTTACAATGTTCAACTACTTTACTGTGGGAGTCATTTCTATGGAAGGGAATCTCGCCAAAATGAATCCTTTCCAGCTCTTCTACAAACTCATCCGCTTTCTTCACCCTGGTGAACCTGTAACTTCCTAACTTGAAGGGAAAAGGAGGATAGGCAGCCTTCTTTAGCTCAAACAGAAAGCTCCCTATGCCATCAAAGAAGACCTGCCTAATTGCCTCCTTGTGAATGATGTAGTCAGTGGCGTATTTGGGTAGCAGGGAGGGTGCTCTTGAACCTCCAAACATCCTGAAATAAAGGCCATCCTCAGTCAGATAGTAGTCTGCATATTATTCAATTACTTACAGCACCTCCTCTGACATGCAATCACACTCCTTCAAGAAAATGAGCGTATACAGTGGCATGATCAAGTGTTCATAGACCTCTCGGTAATGGCTGTGATACTTGTGTGCCCACAGTGGTTTATATGTAGAATAGATAGGCATTCTTTCCCTATCCCAGATGCACCTGAGGCCGGGGAAAGGTTAATTGCACATTATACAATCGACAAGTATGGAACTCATATAGAATTTGGATCTCTTCTGGGACACTCCTCCCAGAGCTGAGGCCATGTAGGCTGAAAGACTATTTGATAAAATGCTAGCCCAGTTGAAAATGGTCCCCTGGGTTGTATCATAAAAAATAATGGGCATCCACTCCAGCTTGAAGACTTTCCCATGTGCTCTTCCAAAAATTCCGTTAAGCATTAAAGCTATGAACCTATATGGGGCCCTTAAGCTCGCTGTGTCATACTCTCCTGTAGGTCTGGTTCTGAAATGTTTTCCAGGCGACAACATTTTTTTGAGGGTCTCCACAAGGTCCATTATGATGTTGTTCAACGAGTCATTAGACAGAAATATTTGGGCTTCTGGCAGGTGGTAGGCCAGGGCTACATATCCAGGGCTGTAGGCAGCATAGCCCTGTTTGTCAACACTTTCCAGGATCATAGTGGTGACATTTTCCCGGGGTAGAATCCAACCAATTACTTCAGAGCATGGGAATAGCTCTGGTCTAGTGGCAATTTTAATGAGTGAAGATCTCTCTATATTAGCATATATGCTTTCTTCCTCCAAGCCCATATCGGGAACTTCTCTGCGTGTGATTAATCTATATATCTCTCCCCATTGGTATTCAGGTTCCACATCAGATATACATTTGGTGTCCTCATATATGTATTCAGTTTTGGTAATAACTTCTACTTCGGGCTCCTCCTCGACCACAGGGGCCTTCTTGTTTTTCCTCTTCGACATTTCGAGTTCGAAATCTTCCTGCCATATATGAGATTGTAAACATTAAGCCATTTCCGACTATGTTGCAAACATTTAGACAATATGTGCAGCGTTTCACTTCATCTATGTTTATCATGATAGAAGCAATTTAAATGAAGCAAATATGTGCAAAATGGTTCTATCAACAAACTTGAGCAGGAAGACAAAAATCTACATTGAAATGAGGATACATTGTATTCTCTGCGGACGCCAAGATCATCGCGCTGCGCTAGAATGACAAGGGATTTATTTAAGTTTTTTCACCGATGCATTTTCAGGAAAGAAACTACCCACGCAACCTATGGTCAACACAACTCTATTGCAGTGATCCACCCCCCCCCTCATTGGCTCGGGTTCGAAACCGGCCGTGCGTGGAACAACGCGGTGAAACGCGACTGTGGTTTGATGAAGCGGGTAGCATGAAAACAAAAAAGGGGGGGGGGGGGCAACCATTCTGAGTGCCACAGGAAGGCCATGAAAGCCTTTCCCTGCAAAACATCATCATATGGGTGGATTGGTGCAGACATCGTAACGGCTGTCTGCACCAAACCCCCAACTCTCTAAGCGCCGGGTTGCATAACGAAAGGCCGCGGAGTAAAACACACTGTGGGTCGAAATGCCCCCCCATCGACAGTTACAATACATTCCCTCTACTATATATGCATGTAATTATGGGGTGAAGAAAACGACCACAACAAAAAACCTAGCCGTGGGAAAAATCACCAAACGCTCAAATGGAATGGGACAATGCAATAGAAGCCTAGCTGGCAACGCTGCATGAACGGCGGGGAGAAAGCGGTCAATCTTCTACAGTTGAGCCACCTGGACGCGGGTATCGACAACGGGGGTCCGACCAAGCTCGAGCAGACGACAGCACACGATAATGACAGCTTGCGACAGTCGGGAAAAACAATAGAATAATAACACAAACCCCCCATACATATATATATTTAACCATCCGCGGCGGTAAAAAAAATAAAAATCGGGTGGCGGATGATACACAGATCTGAATTCTAAAGCATACTTCCTTCCGCAATGGCGGATGGAAAAATCACTAAACTATCCGCAAGACATCCGCCTCAGAACTTCGCGGGACTAAGCGTCGAAACGATAGTGGATTCAGGAGCCACAATGGCGGAGCCGTAAAGAATAAATTAGTCCGCAATGGGAAAAGTCTTCATCAGAGGAGAAACGACTAAACGACCTGTAGGATAGCGTTTTCGGTGGAGTCATAAAGGGTGCGACCTTCTGCAACGTCGAGGTTTTAAAATGACTAGACGACCGTCAAAGATAGAGCTTTTCGCAGCCGCTGTTATAGCGGATTTCACCACACTAGGTGAATCACACATTGTATGGCCTTCCCTTGTCCCGCTGCAGACTCATTAGCTCCTATGGACCACTTGTTGTCTTTTGATGTGACCCCCATCATCCCTAAAAACATAAGAATATTGATATACGCGGCTTTTTCCCCGATAACCGCGTACATACGCGGATCTGTCCCCTATAGTCGCGTACATCGGGATGTGTGCAAAAATCCAAATCCTTTTGGAAGTTTCCTTGACTTGGATCCGACTCATATGACTCCTGGCCTTCCATATGCCTTGAGATCGCGCGGATTTGAGCCTTCATTATCCCTTGTGAAGCTATATAAGGAACCCTTTGGTACATTGAAATGGGGGGAGACAGAAGAGAGAATTGAGAGTAACTAAACTATAGTCCATTGTTGCTAGAACTTTATGCTTGAGTCTGCATCCCTTTGTCCCTTGGAGCACTGTTGTGTTCTTCCCAAGCTTGCCCTTTGCTAGTAAGCTTGCTATCGGAGTGATGGAGGATTGAGGTGGTGGAGGCCCAAGTGGGGAATTCAGTTTCTCCGGTTCGCAGACATGCCGTCAGAGGTTGTCACTTGTAATCTCTGATTATTATTAATAGAAATATCTTTTCCTGTCCATTAATGTGTATTTGAATGATTATTGCATCCATTGGA
>LPNX010122253.1:35897-116734 GCA_001517045.1 Pseudotsuga menziesii
TGCGAAATGTCATGGAAATACTATACAACGGACTCCCACACCCTAAAGGGAGAAACATCGGCATGGGCACCAAATACAAAGAAGGTGCTAACTAGGGTACCCATGTAAGGTGAGGCTCTACCACTCATATCATGCCACTTCTAAAGCAGCAAGAAGGTTCCGTGACATAATAGAGTGGGTTCGTACCTAAGGCGAGAGTGACATGGTCATAAGGTCATGCAAAATGCAAACGGTGGTGAACCTAACCTATATGCCAGTGTAAATGTTAGACCGGTCTCTGGTCACAAAAGAAGCATCCAACAGACAACTTTAGACCCAAGGAAGACCCAACCACACTCACAACCCACCCAGCAACTTCCCACAACATCAGACTCACCAAAAGGGAGGATGTACGCTACTGTATAAAGAACAGCTACGTATGTACGCGACTTTTGACCAAAAATCTGCGTACACAGAGAAGGCAGTGGTAAAAAGCAGGTCAAGGCCAAACCAATAAAGGGGAGTGTCAATGGACAAACATACTATAACATGCAACCCAGAAACAAGGAGAAACAAAGGGAAAGTCAATAATATCAAAATAGGCTCAGGTAGTGCCAAAGGAGACTCAGCAACTAACAACATTCACCCAGCAATCCACTATCTTCCACAAAAAGGTAAAAACCTATGGCAAAATCACTAAACTATCCGCAAGACATCTGCCTCAGAACTTTGCGGGACTAAGCGTCGAAACGATAGTGGATTCAGGAGCCGCAACGGCGAAGCCGTAAAGAATAAATTAGTCCGCAATGGGAAAAGTCTTCATCAGAGGAGAAACGACTAAACGACCTGTAGGATAGCGTTTTCGGTGGAGTCATAAAGGGTGCGACCTTCCGCAACGTCGAGGTTTTAAAATGACTAGACGACCGTCAAAGATAGAGCTTTTCGCAGCCGCAACGACAGAAACCCCACAATTCAAGGATCGACGAGAATAACAAAGCAGGGCCGAAAACCAAATGGTAATCAGTAGAGTTCGCAGTTTGCAGTCCGCAACGACGGAGAAAGTATTGATAAAATGCGTCGATGTGAAAAACCAAAAGTCAGTCGATTGAAACAAACGTATCGGAAAAAATGTCGAAGTCGAGACTTGTTATTTCTCTGCAACGGCGGGAGCACCAACCAAATAAACTTCCGATTCAAACATGCTGGAAACGCATTTAAAAGCAACGATAAAGTTTGAACAAATAGTGGATTGTTCCAAGCGTTAGAGGAAAATCTAAAACAAGTGGTAGATCAATCTAAACATTAGAAAAGCCTTTCTGAAAAATCATTAGACCAAATCAAATAAGAAAATCAAACTAATCTAAGCAAAAGGAGGGTCTCGAAATTTTTTGGAATTTTGGGAAATTGTTGCAGCTGCAACAATTGGTGACTACCTGGTGAACCCCAGATTTCTGACTTAACTTCTTCCCAGTGCAAGACTGTCTAGATGAAAAGTTGAAATCCTCCAGATGTTTGTATTCCTAAGCTGGCCAAATCATGCATTTAAATCATTGAGCAGTAGTTCATTCATTGGAAAAAAGGGAACATCAGAAATATTTGCAAGTCTGAATAACTCTTTTGAGGCAAGTCTGAATAACTATTTTGAGGCCTAATAAATGAGGTTCATTTTTCCTGTCCTTAGGTAGTTTCCAGCTTGGACACCACAGGATTGTAACAGATAGTAAATAGCATTATCCCTGTGTTCCTCATTCCCATGCCCACTGCACTTTTGTGCCATTTGAACTTTAGTTCTTTTGAGTCCTCCATCTTCCTTTCTTTCTGAATTTTATTCAGGCTCTATCCATAGTGTCCTTTTGTGTGAGAGAAGAATTTACTTTTCAGCTCATGGACGGAGAGGAACTTTTGGCAATTTGAGATACATGCTTTTGATATTTTGCTTTGACATGTATTATTTTTTGAAGGAGTTTTGACTCTTGATAGATTTTAGCTTTTCTGAAATCATGGCATGGGATCATTTATATATGATATACTGTTTACCTTGCTTCCTTTCCTTGGGTCCTTCGCTATCACTCCCTTGGACATTTTAGATGTGAAATGGATGGAGCCTCAAAATAGTATTCCAGACCTATTAATTCCTGAGTTATTTACAGGGGTTAAGTAGAATCTCAATGAATGCATGGCCAATTAGGAACACTGATACCAAAAGATATTTTGTATTTCAAAGCACAGTCTTTTCCTCAAGATTTCAGTTAACTAAGAACCCTGATGTTTCCATTGCAACCAAAGTTTGCCTCTTTATTCAAAACCAAAAGAACTGATAACAAAGAATTTAAAAAAGAAAACAACATCAAAGCATTAAAGAAAAACAACTCAATCTATTTATGTACAAAGCAAAGAGAAAAGAAAGGAAAATGTGTGCCTGCCCTTAAAAAATATTCAATCCAACAAGTTAAAGGGCTAGGCTATAGTGCATGCCAAAAATCTATCCATGGTCTAAGTGTACCATTTTTGAAATCAACACCATGTCTATTAGTCTACCGTCATCCTTTCCAGCCTGAGGAAGTTGAAGGAGATCAAGTTGAGTGTCAATTCTAGAACTGGCCTCTCTTGAGGTATGATGTCTTAGCTTAAGCTCAGTTAGATAATTTCCCAGGACAGAATCAGCAGATTCATTACCTTCTCCTAGCTTAGTGACAGTATGCTTCATGTAAGGCTCTCTCAAAATTTTAATCTAATTTGGGGTACCCTTGAGAGGTAACAATAAATGAGACCAATCTGAAGCAAAATAACCTTTCAACCTGGCGGACCAATCTCGGTTGAGAATAAGCCCATATCCACCCGGTATGTCAACCACCATAATGTCGATAAATTGACATATCTTGTTATTTGCAGAAAGGCGAATGAGGACATTTTTCATTTCTCCCACTACTTTGACACCTGTGCTATCTAATTGCACTACTTCCTAAGGTGTGGACTCTGGCTGTCCATTAATCTTTTTGCAAACCTCCAGTGGCATAACATTCACTGCTGATCTAGAGTCTACCAAGCAATTATGCACATTATGATTCAGCATTTCCAGGGTCAAAAGAAAAGGCGGGGTGTCAGCTTTTTCTTCCCAACCTGGTTCTATGTCTTCTTCTCCTGGTTGGTTTTCGGTGGGTATATCCTCTTTAAGTTTTTGGGTTTCTTCAGTGTTTCCCTCATTAACACCTACCTGTTATTCCACAAGTTTGACAAGCTCACTGATTAGCTCAGTTTCCTGGTTGAAAGTAGTTCCTTCAAAAGTTTTATCTTCAATATTGGATTTTATCTGTCTTTTGACATTCGATTGCAACCTTTTAATATTCGACATTATTGCATTGTCTTTAATTGTTAGGTCCGTATCGTTTGTTGTTGTGAGTGTGTGTTCAGATTTAAGAGCATTCTCTTATGTGTTGAAAAGCGAGACACCATTCCATAAGAACATGGTATCATTATCTTGTTTCTCTATGGTCTGGTTTTTCTCTTGCTCTTTATCACTGTCTTTAGTCAATTTAGAGTCCAACAGTTTATTCATCACCAATGTCATCGAATTTAACCATTGAGGACACTTCTTTTCAGAATGAGGTTGTTGATGAAAAGTGCAGAAATTGTCCCACCCCCACCTCTGTTATGTTCATTGATGCTAAATTTGGTGGAGGTATTTTCAATTGGTTGCTCCCATCTTTTTTTTGGTAGTATGGTTCGTAAGTTTTCTGAATTTCCCTTTCTTTCTCCAGATCTATTATTCGGTTGGATAGTTTCTGAATCATCTTCAGCATTCCTTCAAACTCATGTGATTGCTCCTCTTTAGGTTTAGATAGCAATAGGGTTCTTTTCCTGGTAGTATTTTCTTCAGGTAGATCAGGATAATCTTCTATACTCTCCCTTTCAGCTTCTACCCTTTCTGCTTCTTCGTAAGTCTCTACCAACGTAGGTTTGGCTTTCATCTTGGCAAACATGGCCAGCTTAGGTCCTAAGGCTGAAGGATAATATTCAATTAACGCTTTGTCTGAGGGTCTGTCAATTTCAGAAAATTTCTTTAAGTATGTTGAAAATCTTTGAGTAAAATGATGCACCTTCTCATCCTTCTCTTTTCTTAAGAAACCAAGATCTTTCATCAGCGAGGCATGTGTTTTTTGGGCTGTGTATTTACTTCTGAAAACCCTTTCAAAGGTGTCCCAATCAGGAATAGAGTTTGCAGGCAAACCGAAATACCAGGATGCTGCTGCTCCTTTCAGGGTATGCGGGAACAATCTACAGACCACATCTTCATACTCCCCAACCCTTAGCCGTTCAATTGCTAAATAGAAACTTTGCAAGTGGTCATCTACAGAAATCCTTTTCTCGGGGTCAAACTTAGGCAGCTGCTTGTCAAAAGCTTGAGGTAGGTTATGCAAAGGAGGTGTTAGGTTCAGAGGTGATCTAGCTCTCCAATCCGGCAATGGGTTAGGCTGAATCATAATCACACCATCCATGAGCCCAGGTAGAAGAATAAGATTCTAAGCAAAGAGCAATGTAAGATGAAACCATGTTTACGTGCTTCAATGGTAGAACAAACCGGTAAGTCTACTTTGGTCAGGTTAAAAGCTTCCAGATATTTGTTGGTGGGGTAATCTTGGGAAAATAGGTTTCCACGGCCAGCCATGCATTGGCGGCCCTCCTTCTAGCGCCAGAAAATATTGAGGCCTAGAAATTCGCAGGCAACAACAGCAAGGGATTCTCCCCAGTCAACGTTCCCAACTAGCCCGTGACTGTTTGGCGTAGGGAATCCGTCCGGTTTGCGGTCCGGCTACCGTAGGTTAAGTAACAAAGACAAAGGTTTTACCAGTGGCGGCCTGGTCCACCGTGTATTTTTGTATTTTTTGACTTAAGTATGAGATGCAAGTGCCTAATTAACCATGCAGGGTGATAAAGGATTCAAGGAGCATTCACAACGTGATGCGCAGGTTCTTACCTCTTGTCTTAGAACTCGTGAGCAACCCTAATCACATATGCAGAGATAAAGTAAAACTAACTATCTATCTATCTATCCACGGGGAGCCAAATTGTAACTTATTTATGAGTAATGTGTATTGTGCATGCATGATAAGGAGAAATTACAGATAGTTGATATTCCTTTCTAAAACACATGAAAAATTAAAGATATTTGGACAATTAGATAGCCAATTACCTATGAACAACATACATTACTCATGGTGGTAATTCCACAAAATAAACTAGAAATCATTCAAACAAGAACGTAGGCTCTAAGAGTTAGAACGATCTCACAGTTAATGGACAAAAAGCTAGAAAAACGAAATAGTTCATCTTTCTGCCATCCACAGCATAACATTTGAAAGTCCCACCAATATTTCTCCAACAAGCAAACAATAATTCTTTATTGCAAAAAAAAGTAGCTCTTCTTACAATATCGTTTCACATGTCTAACTGGGAAAAAGCCCCTTTTCCCTCTAAGTCTTCTATATTTATAAAAAAATATGAGACTGTTGGGTTGCCCACAAGTAACCCTTGGGCTTCCCAACTTTTCGCCTCCCAAAACTTTCCTCAAAAGTTTACAAAACCGTTACACATTACAAAAGTGAATGATTATTCATGAGGAGGGCCCTTCTTGAGTATTTAGGAATTTCTTCCATGTTAAAGCCTCAACAGCGATGCCTTCGAATGCACAAGGTTCCAAAAATTGAATGTTTATTTCAAACTTTGTAGCTTGGTTCCTGATGGCCTCAATTATGGCCACACTTAGATGAAGCTAGTCCTCCAATAGCTGCACACTGATGGCAGAATGATCTACTTCATTCCTCAAAACCTGGTCATCAAGGGCTTTAATGTGCTGCACTTTTTCCTCCTCCTCTTGATACCTCTTCTGCAACATTTCCACAAATGAATTGTGGTCTGGAAAAGAATCTAGCCTCTGCTCAGCTTCGACCTGGCACCTGTTGTATGTGATTAGAATCCTTCTGAAGAATTCTGAGCATGCTCCTTTAGTTTTCCTCACAGCCTTTTTGAAATCCTCTGCTGTGTTTATAGCAAACTCTAACAAATCATAATCCTGCTGGAGTGCCTCTTTATCTTTCGAAGGAAGCTCTGCAGGGGTTTCTTCATTGTTATCCAACCTTGTCATTCTTGCTGTCAAGACTTCCAATACATCCTGGGATCTGTCAACAAAATAAGAGGAAGTCTCCAGAATTTCCTCTAATCGGCTCTCTATTTGCACAACCCTGCATCTCTATTATTCGATGGCGATTTGCAGCTGCATCATCTTGGCTTTTTGGGCCAGCACATGCTCTTTGAAGGGTTGTAGATTAACCTGCTGCTCTTTTGCTGCCTCTAAGGTGGTAGTTAGAGAAGAGATATATTTTTGAAGCTTCCCTTCTTGTTCTTGAGCTTGCTTCTCTTTTTCCTCCCAGGCGGTTTTCTGCAACTCTAGGTCTTCAATCCTTCCCAGCAACTGTTCCTTCTCCACCCTTAGCTCTTGATACTCTTGCTGCACTTTCTCTAGACACTCTTGTGTAGTTTCCTTAACTTGTCTCTCCACTTGGAGGAGTTGCAGTTCATCCTTTGAGGCCCTTATCTCTTTTTCCATGTCCCGATATTTCATTTTCAGCTTATTGCTTTCCTCTCTCTCCTTTCTCAATGTGTCTTTCAGTTGAGCAGAGGACTTCTTGGATTGCTCCAAGTCTATCATAATCTTGTCCACATTATCCTCCAAAGCATGAATTAGTGCAGCTCTGGCTCTGATTGTGAATCGAGAGTCTCGGTCTGTTCACAATATGACGGGCGTATCCGTTATCATTTTCCTAGGCAGACCTCCTGTTTCAACCTTCCTTTTCATTCTCTTCACTATCCTCTTTGTTTCCCTGTCATAGAAAACAGTGTTGAAATCAGGGATTTATTCACCCACCTTCTGTACAAAAGGGACCAGTTTAAGTGTGGGGACCACAGGTGTGCTGGCAGCAGGTGCTTCTGGGCCCTATACTTCAGGTTTTCAATGTCTTGGGTCTGACTGCCAGCTGTGTCAGAGGCTGCCTGTTCTGTCTGTGTCTATGTTAGCTTTAGCCTCTCTGCTTCTTGCTTCTGTAGCTCCTCCTCAAGCTTCCTTTTCTTTTCTTCTTCTTCATTCCTTGCATCTTCCTCTGCTTTTCTAGCTGCCTCTTGTGCAACTTTTCTTTTCTCTTCTTCTTCTGTATGCAACCACCCTGCAGCTTCTTGTGCCAAGCTTTGTGCTTCCTCATTTCTTCTCTTGGCTTCTTCCTCAGCTTTTGCTTGTTCATCTTCCTTCCCACCTTTGGTGATTATCTTCTTCTTGAACCTTCTCCTCAAGGCGGTCATGTTTAACGCACTTCGGAAGATAGATTATTCCCTATCCCAATGGTGGGTGTATTCAAAATGTACGTTGTTTTCTTTACAATGTTAAGCTACTTTACTGCAGGAGTCATTTCTATGGAAGGGCATCTCGCCAAAATGAAACCTTTCCAATTATTCTACAAAATCATCCGCTTTCTTCACCCCGGTGAACCTATAACTTCCTAAATTGAAGGGCAAAGGAGGATAGGCAGCCTTCTTTAGCTCAAACAGAAAGCTCCCTATGCCATCAAAGAAGACCTGCCTAACTGCCTCCTTGTGAATGATGTAGTCAGTGGCGTATTTGGGCAGCAAGGAGGGTGCTCTTGAACCTCCAAACATCCTGAAATAAAGGCAATCCTCAGTCAGATAGTAGTCTGCATATTCTTCAATTACTTGCAGCGCCTCCTCTGACATGCAATCACACTCCTTCAAGAAAATGAGCATATACAGTGGCATGATGAAGTGTTCACAGACCTCTCGGTAATGGATGTGATACTTGTGTGCCCACAATGGTTTATATGCAGAATAGGCAGGCATTCTTTCCCTATCCCAGATGCACCTGAGGCCAGGGAAAGGTTGAATGCACAATATACAATCGACAAGTATGGAACTCATATAGAATTAGGATCTCTTCTGGGACACTCCTCCCAGAGCCGAGGCCATGCAAGCTGAAAGACTGTTTGATACAATGCTATCCCAATTGAAAATGGTCCCCTGTGTTGCAACATAAAAAATAATGGGCATCCACTCCAGTTTGAATACTTTTCCATGTGCTCTTCCAAAAATTATGTTAAGCATTAAAGCTATGAACCTATATGGGGCCCTTAAGCTCGCTGTGTCATACTCTCCTGTAGGTATGGTTCTGAAATGTTTTCCAGGAAACAGCATTCTTTTGAGGGTCTCCACAAGGTCCATTCTGATGTTGTTCAACCAGTCATCAGACATAAATATTTGGGCTTCTGGCAGGTGGTAGGCTAGGGCTACATATCCAGGGCTATAGGTAGCATAGCCCTGTTTGTCAACACTTTCCAAGATCATAGTGGTGACATCTGCCCGGGGCAGAATCCAACCAATTACTTCAGAGCATGGGAATAGCTCTGGTCTGGTGGCAATTTTCATGAGTGAAGATCTCTCTATATTAGCATATATGATTTATTCCTCCAAGCCCATATCAGGAACTTCTCTGTGTGTGATTAATCTATATATCTCTCCCCATTGGTATTCAGGTTCCACACCAGATATACATTTGGTGTCCTCATATATGTATTCAGTTTTGGTAATAACTTCTACTTCGGGCTCCTCCTCGACCACATGGGCCTTCTTCTTTTGCCTCTTCGACATTTCGAGTTCGAAATCTTCGTGCCATATATGAGATTGTAAACATTAAGCCATTTTCGACTATGTTGCAAACATTTAGACAATATGTGCAGCGTTTCACTTCATCTATGTTTATCATGACATAAGCAATTTAAATGAAGCAAATATGTGCGAAACGGTTCTATCAACAAACTTGAGCAGGAAGACAAAAATCTACATTGAAATGAGGATACATTGGATTCTTTGTGGATGCCAAGATCATCACGCTGCACTGGAATGACAAGGGATTTATTTAAGTTTTTTCATCGGTGTGTTTTCAGGAAAGAAACTACCCACACAACCTATGGTCAACACAAATCTATTGCAGTGATCCACCCCCCCCCTCACTGGCTCAGGTTCGAAACTGGCTGTGCGCGGAACATCGGGGTGAAACACGACTGTGGTTTGATGAAGCGAGTAGCATGAAAACAAAAAAGGGGGGGGGGGGGCAACCATTCTGAGTGCCACAGGAAGGCCATGAAAGCCTTCCCCTGCAAAACATCATCATATGGGTGGATTGGTGCAGACATCGTAACGACTGTCTACACCAAACCCCCAACTTTCTAAGCGCCGTGTTTCATAACAAAAGGCCGCGGAGTAAAACACATTGTGGTTCAAAATGCCCCCCCACCGACAGTTACAATACATTCCCTCTACTATATATGCATGTAATTACGGGGTGAAGAAAATGGCCGCAACAAAAAACCTAGCCGTGGGAAAAATCACCAAACGCTCAAACGAAACGGGACAGTGCAATAGAAGCCTACTTGGAAACGCTGTGTGAAGGGTGGGGAAAAAGCAGTCAATCTTCCACAGTTGAGCCACCTGAACGTGGGTATCGACAAAGGGGGTCCGACCAAGCTCGAGCAGACGACAGCACACGATAATGACAGCTTGCGACAGTCAGGAAAAACAATAGAATAATAACACAAACCCCCCATACATATATATATTTAACCATCCGTGGTGGTAAAAAAAATAAAAATCGGGTGGCGGACGATACATAGATCGGAAGTCGAAAGCATACTTCCTTCCACAACGGCGGATGGAAAAATCACTAAACTATCTGCAAGACATCCGCCTCGGAACTTCGCGGGACTAAGCATCGGAATGATAGTGGACTCGGGAGCCGCAATGGCGGAGCCGTAAAGGCTAAATCAGTTCGCAATGGGAAAACTCTTCATCGGAGGAGAAACGACTAAACGGCCGGTAGGATAGCGTTTTCGGTGGAGTCATAAAGGGTGCGACCTTCCGCAACATCGGGGTTTTAAAATGACTAGATGACCGGCAAAGATAGAGCTTTTCGTAGCCGCAACTGCAGAAACCCCACAATTCAAGGATCGACGAGAATAACAAAGCGGGGCCGAAAATCAAACGGTAATCGGGAGAGTTCGCAGTTTTCCGTCCGCAACGACGGAGAACGTATTGATAAATTGTGCCGATGTGAAAAACCAAAATTCAGTCGATTGAAACAAACATATCGAAAAAAATGTTGAAGTCGAGACTTGTTATTTCTCCGCAACGGCGAGAGCACCAACCAAATAAACTTCCGATTCAAACATGCTGAAAACGCATTTAAAAGCAACGATAAAGTTTGAACAAATAGTGGATTGTTCCAAGCATTAGAGGAAAATATAAAACAAGTGGTAGATCAATCTAAACATTAGAAAAGCCTTTTTGAAAAATCATTAGACCAAATCAAAGAATAAAATCAAACTAATCTAAGCAAAAGGAGGGTCTCGAATTTTTCTGGAATTTTGGTAAATTGTTGCAGCTGCAACAGATACATACTTGAAAGAATTTGCCTTTTCACTGTTGTCTGTAACTGGTGAAAAATGCTAAAACTTATGCTCTTGGAGGAATCAAGAGAATGTTCCTTTCTAGACCGCCCAAGCTTCCTCCACCATTGGTTGATCTAGCCTTGTTTCTTTTCTTTGACTCCTCCAAAAAGAATGCCCTAGCCTCTAATATCTACAAAACCAAAATAAAAGTATCAATTTTCTTCTGTCCTCAATACTCAAAAGGCTAGAGGCTCCAAATGATCCAGATAATTTATTTTTCACCTAAAGGAATTATAATTTTACTCACCAGAACATGTAGAAGTTTCACTAAGAAGACAATGAATGAAAAAATAAGCGACTAGGCTAATGCAATATGAAAAACATTGTTGATGAGAAGGATAGATTTTCTTATTTCAAGAAAATAGAACTCTGTGAAAAATGAGACTCGTAAGATGAAACCTAGTCTAAGATGCAGATCACACATGATTGAGCCAAGGTCTCTTATTGCATTTCATTCCACCTATATCAGGATATTGTAGATTCAAAAAGCACAACTACTATTAAAAGTCACACAATTTCAACAAAAATCACAATTTCAGAGATCCAAATCACCATGCAGAGTTCTTTTTGCATATGTCAAAGAAACTAGAATTGAATGAGAATACATAATCATAGATGCTATAGCAAAATATTTTTATAACCTTGACTTCAACTACTTCATAGGAGATATCGGTATCACGGCCACGAAGAGTTTGCAATGAAGCTTCAAACTCTTGATTTCCAGTCTTGGCCTGCGGCATTATAAACAAGGACTTCCCAAATTAAATTTTCATGAAGCTTGTCACATTGAATACTGACATGTTAGAGAACTTCATATGACTTTGGTGAAGAAAACTAACTCATATAAAACTTACTAGCCATCTTGGAGATTTTGGGATGAAAAAGAGTCCAAGCATCAAGAAGGTGCAAGGGGCAATACCTACACTTTGGGTAACAATATGAATGACGATTTCTCAAAAGAATCTAAAGATAGGAAAATGAACCGATTCTGCAAAATTATACTTACTAAGCCTACATACCAGCGATTTCCAAAGGCCTCCAGTCAAGGAATAGTCCACATGAATATGCTAGCATAATACCAACTGTGACAAAGAACTGTTTTAAAAAGGCAACAATTATTCAGTAGTGAGATTCACAATTTTGTTGCAATGATTCTTCATATAATGAATTAGTCTTGCAATTCAATATCACCTGTGTGACTGCGCCAAGGCTTCCTCACAAGTGCTTGGGAGCTATTTCAGCGATGTATATGGGTACCTAAAGTGATTATGTCACACCTTGTCTATCATATTCCTATCATACCAGTAATTTTGACTTGAAAAAAGAATAAATATGTACATGATACATACATAGAGACATAACACCCATCCCTCCCTCCCATATACATGCAGAGACCTAAAGTTAATAACCTTCAATAATTTGGATTGTTTCAAAGGAAGGTATCAACTTACAGTAAATGAGATGACTCCCACTCCAAAACCTGTTAGCAATCTACCGATATACAAAAATAAAGCATCCTGCAAACATATAGAAACAACACAAGCAGTGAGGATTGGCATCTTCTAAATGGCCAACCTTTTATGGGAATTGTGCTCTGTATTCGATCTCAATTCATTGGAAATTAGAAAAATGACTTATTAATCATGTCCATCTTGAGAACTTGCCTGTGCAACAGTGATCATAACCCATCCAAGAATATTTGGGATTGCATCCACTATTAATGCATGTTTCCCAATTAACAGGACCATCAAACCAAATCTTGAACAACTGAACCATTTATTACTACTAGTATAAAATATCAAAAACCACAGTTTGAAAGTTTATTACTGATCCAAAAGGAACTAACCCCTTTCCGTCCTATGAAGTCAGCAATTTTCCCATTGACAATGGATCCCACCATTACATTGACATTGGATAATGATCCAAATAAAGAGAACTGTTAGAAAAAATGAGCTTCAAAATCCTTTCTCCTATTGCTATATGAAAGAGGAGGTTTTCTCTTGTCAGATTTTATTCTGTAGCCCTAGTAAAGTATTAGTAGTAAGTACCAATTAAATATAAAAGAAGCAAATAAAATACCTAAGAGACAGTCAAGCCTAGACTGCTTATTATCTCACTCTGTATTGGGGATGAATATCCATTCTACAACAAGACGAGTGCCATCAGTAATTTTACTAATTAAACTTATGTCTGCAATCTCATTAACCATCAACAGAAGCCAGTATTATTGTATTCCCCAAGGAACATCAACATAGACATGTCAATTATCATGCAACAACTATATTAAAGCAATTAAAGATCATTAAATTCAATGATGATTGAAGCTTTCATGTTTTACTTGGAACTCCATCTAAAAAAAGTGTCCAATTTTAACAAGTATAGCTTAATATGGCTTGGGGCAATTGGTGGGGAACAAAGAGTTTCACACCGTATAACAAGGTTCCATTCACATGGGATTTCCTTCAACTTTGAAGTAGACATAGGGCCTCTAGAGGTAGAGAGTTGAATTTATGGAAATGATTGGTTCAAAGTCTTGGCAAAGCCCACACTGCCTTATTAAGGACACAACCCAAGCTCATCCTAGATCAACATGTTGCAGCTCTTGGCTGGAGGTAGCATGATTGAAAAGCAAATGTAGTGATTCATGTAGGATCAATAGTATGGGTTTCAGAGATAAATATTCTACTACACAATTAAAATTCATAAAAGCATTCCTGATTTTGGACTGCATGAGATGCATAAATCTCAAGGATTTTAGTACTTGAATATAGCTGACTTAGGGTTTAAAGAAACCATCCATGAGCATATGTACATGTGTCATATCAAACACAAACCCAAACTGCATATTTGTTGAAGCGTTCATGACAGGGACAACCAGATAAGAGTGCACAATAGCATACAACTTAACTACCCAATATCTATTAGAATTTCATTAAAATATGAGTCTACAAAATGTTTTCTATCTTTAAAACATTTTTCAAAAAGTGAATAAGATTATGATGGTTCAACACACTTACACATTACCCAAACTGGAGAGGCCCTAAGGACACAATTCCAGGACAAAAGATAGCAGTTGCAGCACTCCCTTGGGCATCAGAATCCTTCTTGATTTTGAACTTTCATCTCTTGAATTTTTTGTTCTTCGTCCCATCGTGTAGCAAGGGCTCCTTTACATCACCATTCTCAACAATTCCCTTCTCCAAATCAGACCTAGGGTGCCCCATTAGACCTTCACTCACTCAAAATCAATTAAAGAAGTATCTTTTGATTTTCTATGTAAAGTTTAATAAAAAATCAATTCCAGAGATTGGTTTTGATGTCTATCTATAAAGTTTGATAATTTAAAAAAAAAATTTCATTATTTCAGTTACAATTAAATTTATTTTAGTAATGATAAAATGGTTTTTAAAATTTTTCAATATTTCAGTTACAATCAAATTACTTGAAAATTGTTATGTATTATTTTATGAATACTTTAGATAGATATTAAATATATTTTTAAGTATGTTTTAATTTTTATTATAAAGTTTAATAAAAAAATTAATGAAACATATATATATATATATATATATATATATATATATATTCATTCATTGTCTTACTTATTATTAAATTATTTAAAAATAGTTATGTATAATTTCTATTATCATTATTTTTAAAATGTAAAATTAAATAAAAATAATAGTAATATTTTATTTCTTTTATTAATAAGTTGTAAATGAAAATATATTCAATTGGGATTTTGGTAGTTAATACGTTATCATCATAATCTTAAAAATTAAAATATCAATTAAATTAATTGTGCTTTGTATACTTTATTTTGATTGTAACAACAATCTAGTTTTATTTTATATAAAGACATTTTATATTTGAAATTAACGAATATTTAATGGACTATAACATAAAATTTTACAACATATTCAAATAAAATATATTATCTTTAATAATCTTTGTAAAATTACTAGCCCCTTTGTTATATATATATATAGTGTTGAGGTTTGTGTGATGAGTATGGTCTAAATTCTAAGTTTGCTTCACTTATGGGTTTTCATTGAACCTTCATAGCTCAAAGGAACCTTTCATGTTGTACATACTGATTAAGGAAGTTGGGTTTTTTTCATTGTTCCTCCATGGGTGGGAGTAAATTTTGTTATAGAGTCAAACTACAATTCTTTCCACTCTAACCATAGTCATTTTCAACTCTATTTACTTCATGCTTAGCAAAGGTTGGCATTGACCTCCAGTGATTACTATAGAGCCCCTCTTGTGGCCCTAGCTAAAACTCTTTAACATTTTAGAACTTACCATATCTCAAATATAAATTGTAGCATAGACTAAATTACAACAATAATTCCTTCAAGAAAACTTAAACAAACAAATAAAATAAACCTAATTTTCGAAGACTGATCGAGCTGTCGTAAATGTTGCTAAAGGTCCGCGTAGACGTGGTCTAAACCAAATATTAACCAAGTTTTGACCATAAATCCTCTTTTGACCACCCTACCACACTAGGAGTACTCCCCTTCCTCCTAGTCCCCTAATCTATAATCATAGACTAGAATAACACACAAGCCAGGGATTCATAGAAATGACCTCCTGATCACCAAGCTAATCCCAATTCCAAACTCACAATAGTCACTCAAATTATCAAAAGGGAATTACAAATTCCATCCAGCATTAGGAACCCAAAAAGATGTCTCTCCCCTCAATGCTCACTTCCTTTAATAGAAAAATTGTAATTATCCAATCAAATCTAATTGGTCATCAACTCCTTTGTACAAGAAAAATTTCAAAGCAAGGTTCTAGGAAAGGAATTGTTAACTCACTAAGTGATCAAAGCTCAGTATGGAGCATAAACCAAGGTAGGAAGACAGTAATGAAATTTCAGGTACCTATGCACAATGTGTTGGGTCCATTTAGGTTTTGAGCATCATCAAGGTTGAAGTCTACTTCTAGGCTCTTGGGAGTCTCAACATATGAAAACTAAGACCTTCATTGTTTAATCCCTAGAGACTAGTGGTGTTGGGAATTTACTCAAGCAAACTTCCAAAACTCTGATAAGGTGTTATTAATAATTAAAAACAGGTTTGTGCAGGTCTAGAGCAGAATTGGGAAGCTCTAAGGTTCGCACTAGTTAAACTATATTTGAGGCAACTCATAGAAATCGATTTATGGGATTTCCAAACAGTAGGAAATGGTCACAAATTCTTGGCTTTAAGCATGGAACCTCTATATCAGTGTGTTAAGGACCTATTATAATAGAAATGAAGTTAATTCATGAAAGCATGGCTGATTTATTCTCAAAACAATAAAACTAGTCAATTTTACAAGCAATTCTAGACAAGGTAAAATCTATCCTTATGAATTCTCATAAAAAAGATTTGAACTTCCATTAAAATTTTAGAGGAATTTATTACATCATAAACATCAATACAATGAGATTGGAGACCAAAATCACTGAAGAATGGGAGGATCCAAAGCTCAAAATTCT
This sequence comes from Pseudotsuga menziesii, assembly GCA_001517045.1. Taxonomy (NCBI): domain Eukaryota; kingdom Viridiplantae; phylum Streptophyta; class Pinopsida; order Pinales; family Pinaceae; genus Pseudotsuga; species Pseudotsuga menziesii. Next base: position 51,930 of record LPNX010122253.1, read on the forward strand.
CCAATAATATGGTGCAACTTTGGATGTGATGGATATACCAACAAACAACTGAAATTAATTGTTGAAGATCATCAACACTTTCTCATAGAGGAAAAGGCAACTGGAGCATACCTCCCGGGTTTCTAGGGGCACATCTCCCTAATACTAAGAAGCCAAGCTCTCAAATTCAAATGGTGAAGTGAACAAAAGATGTGAACAATGAGTTATTACATAATTTTATAGATGGGGTTTCTTCATCTGAAAGATTCCTTGGCTAATGCGCCTTCATGAGATGGATGGAAAAGATGTTTCTTTGTGCCAGTGGTTTGTGTCAGAGTTTTATTCTTTTTTTGCTTGCTAATTTTGTCTTTCTTTTCCTTCTTTTCTGGATTTGCCTGCTTTTGTCCTACTTTTCTACATTGGACTTCTTTTCTCCCAAAAAATGAGACTTTCCATTCTTTGTTTGATTTTTTCCTAAGTGTGTCCTCTTTCTAGGTCTTCTTTCTTTTATGTAACTTTCCCAAAGTGCTATTTTTCTTTATTTTATGCAACTTTTCCAAGGTGCTAGCTTTTCTTTGTCATGGTGTGCCCACCTAGACACATCAACTTCAAATCATCCAAACAAATTTATTTATGGAAAATTATAGTAAAAGAAAACAAAATTAATTTAGGACTTATTTACAAACTATTGTCTACACAAAAAATAATCCCAATTTAACAATTTTCTTTTTCACCCGTAGGGATTTAATGGACTTGGACATGGCCAATAAACTTCTAAGGAAGAGACATGACAAAAATCCTTCATTAACATTTTTGCTTAATTTCTATTATTATTATTCACCCACTACGTATGAATAATTTATATTATTAAGTTCCACAAATCACTCCTAAGTGTTCCCCAATCCTAGGATCCATTCCTCAATCTGTGGGTGCATGTGGAGTTCAACTATTGTTGACTCATTTAAAACTCCTAGTATCACTAGGACTCTAGTATTTGTTCCTTTCCTATGTTATATTATTTATTAAATCACTTTTATGCAATATGTGCATGCACACTTATCCTATAGTTCACATGGTATACAACTGAATGCTTTTTCTTTTTGTTTACATATAAAATAAATGTAATTTCTTTATGACAAATCGAATGCATACATATTTTAATTATTGTGGTTGTCAAGGTACCACTTCTATGGGTCCTTTCCACAATCATTTTATTTCCTTTCCTTTTGATTTCACTTGATTGTCAAGTCACCGGTTCTATGTGTCCTTCAAACAATTGTTATTGTTCCTTTCTTTGTGTGGGGAATGTATTGTAGAGACTTAGGAATCATTACTTCAAATATTTCTCCTACAACATATGTGATACTAATGGTGGTTGAAGAATAATATCATTCTTATTGTACACCCCTCAAATTCCTCGCATGTGACCAAGTTGTTATGGCCTACCCATGTGACACACACTACCTAAGCAAGCTGATAGGGATTTCAACTTGTGTGTGGGTTTCTATTAAGAGTCATCAAACAGTCATTGTACGTTGATGTGTGTTTTCCCATTCTCTATAAACCCATTTATTTCCAATGAGAGTCAGTCGAAAAATAGTTATACCTCTCATTGCACACTCAATGCGCACATTAGTAGCATTGCACATGTAATTAGTATGTTAATATTATTGTAATCCTCCCTTGTCCACCATAATAATTTTTACCAGTTTCCTAACTTACGATAATATTATCACTTCCATTAGTGCATGTAGATGTCCTCTGGGTTTCGCCACTTGATTTTCCCTTGTGAATTAATGTAGGAGCTCCAGAGACCAATCACTAGATTTTAGGAGCTCACTCTGAGTTATGGGAGTTCCACCTTAAGTTCATCCTAGTCAGTGTTGAGTCATGCTCTGATGGGAAACATTCAGTTCACTCTCAGTTATCCAAGTGCATACTTTGAATTATTTGAGGATATAGGTTCCTTTGCTCACCTGCCATGCTTAATTAACTAACTATTTACTATTTCAGTTGTCTGTAGTTGCACTAGTGAGTCTCCAGTGGTGATTTTCCCAAATTTAGTTATGTCTGAGTCATGGGATTCCAATCACTCTTAGAGGGTTTGAATTTCCTTCTTTTTATAATGGATGTATTGCATACTTATTAATTAATTTTGTGTCGAGTTATTTGGATCCAATTCAAGTGTTCCTTCTATGTTCAATTTCACTGTGCATGTTTACGAATTTTTCAGAATAAAATCAATCTCCTTCATTCTTCTTTCACTCTGAGGTTCAATATATACTGAAGTTCTTGTGGAATTAATAATTTTACATGGTATCAGAGCTCTACAGAGTTGGTTTACCTTCAATTTGATATTTTTAGGTAGGTTTTGTGAATAATTCAGAAGAGTTGTGTTGCTCCAACAACTGCAAAATGGAGAATTCACCTGCCTTGACACCAAGAATCCTCACACCTTTTAATTACATGGATTGGAGGGAAGATATGCATATAGTGTTGCACAATAAGGGATTTTATAGGGTTAAAATAGGCAACGAGGTCGAACCCACAAAAGCTTTGGAGAAACTGAAGTACCTCAAAAAATTGGATGAAGGTTTTGGTTTCATCTGTATTCATATCTTGAGGGATTTTTTATTCCACCTTGATGGATTAAAAACCCCGAGGGAAGTATGGGTAAATCTTAAGTCACTATTTGGAAAGAAGGATGAGCTAAGAGGCCAAATTTTGGAGAAGAATTGATTTCTCTTTAACCCAGCAGTTTCGAAACTATCCAGCAACTTTTCACCAAATTCAAGTCTTTGGTCATGCAGTGCAAACAATGTGGGATTGACAAGAAGTATGAGTGACCAATGCTATCCATTCTGAACAATATTGGACATGAATTTTTAGTTTTTGTGTCCACCTTCCACTCCAGGATACTGGAAACCCCAAACTAGCGAATGCCCTGACTTGATGCATTCACTAAATCCTTGATCCAAGAACAAGATAAGTTGATCCAAATGGGAGCCCTAAAATCCTCAAAGAATCAAACTCTTTTAGATGGGGAGATAAATGCACAAGCAAAATGGAAGCAGAAGGGGAAGGACAAGAGAAATTATAAATTCAAACCAAAGGAGGAGCTTGATCCATTAGATGGAGCCTTAGGTTCCAAGAAGGATAATCATAAGAGGTTTGAAAAGACCAGGTGTTTGTATTGCAAGAAAGGAAACCATCCAAAGAGTTCATGTATGATGAATACTATAAATCAAATGGTTAGAATTCTTGAACAACACCATGAGAGATGCCATGCACTGGAAGCACAATTTGCAAAATCTCAGGCTTTCCTCACTGGTTCTGGAGCCTCCAACCACATGGTTACTTCTAATGAGTCATTTTCTTCATTAAATCTCACTGATGGCCCAAGTATTCACATGGGAGATAAATCCAAGACAAAGGGAAGGGTACAATAAAATTATAACATGGAATGTTCAAAAAATGTTCTGCATGTACCTTCTTTAGCAACAGATTTGTTATCTGTTTACTAGATGACACACACAGGTTCACCAAAGAGAGTTTCTTTTCAACCTGACATAGTTGAGATATCAATTATCTCTACTAGGAAGCTGATGGCTAAAGGTGATGCAAACCATGCCTCCAAGGCATATGAGTTCTCACCCTTTTTTCCAAAATTAGATCCATTGCGATATCTGCAGCGATTTTAAAAGGGAAGGTAAATCTACTCTACCTAAACCTTTTTCTCATGATAATATTTCTTGTCATGATTCAGATCTAGAATTTGAATACGAGAACCAAATTCAATCAGATATCGAAGTTCAAGTAGATCCAAATACAGATCCAGTTCCTTCTCCAAATATTAGGCCTAAATGAGCTCATAAAGTCATTGAAGATGCTAGGAACATGGCTGGGGATCCATTTGACAGAAGGAGAACTAGATATCAATTTCATGATGAGAAGATTACACTATGTCATACAGATCTGCTTCCCCCAGAGATGTTGTATATTCTCCCAGAGAGATGCTACATGATGGTGGGGTCTAATCCATAGTCATATAAAGAGGCTTTCCATGATCCAAAATGGTAGGAAACCATGAATGAGGAATATGAGTTATTGCAAAACAATGAGACATTGGATCATGTCTCTCTTCCTCCAGAGAGAACAGACACAAGTTCCTTTCTACATGATAAATTGTAGGAATATATCTATATGTAACAACCTAAGGGGAACACTGATGATTCTTCCTTGGTATGCAAGCTAAGGAAACCATTGTATGGTATCAAGAAATTCCCCAGGGAATGACATCCCAATTTGAACTCTTCCATACTGTTACAAGAGGTTTGAAAGGTGTAAGTCTTGTTGCAAAAGAAACAACATTTCTTTTCCTATCTGGAATCAGATTGGAAGAAGGTGGAGAAGTTCACATGCACCATATCAGGGAACTAGTTCACACAACAACCATCACACTACATTAGTGCTCTATAGAAGTGCAGATTGCATAATTTTTTCACAAATTGTTTTACTCAGGAGAAATTTGTCTCTTGGTGTGAAGGCTTGATCTAGTTCCCTACTATTCATTTTGAGGGGGGGGGGTCCCATGAGGTTTTCCTTGTTTCCTACCATAGTCTTTTTTATCAGTTTCCTAACTTAGGATAATATTATCACTTCAATTAGTGCATGTAGATGTCCTCTTGGGAACACTAGACACTTGATGCACCTTCATGCATTAATGTAGGAGCGCTAAAGACAAATCCCTAGATTTTAGGAGCTCACTCTGAGTTATGGGAGTTACACTTTCAATTCACCCTAGTGAGTGTCGATTCATGCTTCGATGGGCCACATTTATTTCACTCTCAGTTATCCAAGTTCCTCTGCGTGATTCGAGAAGATAGGTGCCTTTGGTCACCTACCATGGTCAATTAACTAACTATTCATTGTTTCACTTGTTTGGAGTTGCACTAGTGAGTCTCTAGTGGTGATTTTTCCAAAGTTAGTAATTTCCAAGTCATGGGATTCGAATCACTCCTAGAGGATTCAAATTTCCTTCTTTGTATAATGGATGTGTTACATATTGATTAATGAATATTGAGTCCATTTATTTTGCTCCAATTTGAGTGTTCCTTGTATGTTTAATTTCACTATGCATGTTTATGAGTTTTTCACTATAAAATCAATCTCCTTCATTCTTATTTCATTGTGAGGTTCAATCTAGCCTAAAGATATTATGGAATTAATAATTTTACATAGTAATCATGCTTATTTATTTTCAAATTTATTCGTCCATTGCAATTCAATCAACAATAGTTATTCACATCTACGAAATAAGAAAATTATCATTTATTATCATTTCTACATAACAGATATTTATTCAGCATTCTAACATATTTATTAATTGTTATCGAGTCAACAATCTGTATTCTATGAATAAAAACATAAAATAATTTATTCTTGTTTATTTAACTAGGTCACTCTCAAATATGTGCCCTCAAAGGTTCACCAGTCAATCTCAATCAAAGGTGGGCATTGCGATTCCTAATTCTAGATGTGCTCAATCTGTGCAACCTTTTTGGCCCTCATGTAACTTTCTTCTTAGGATTCTCCACTTATGTCCTCTACATTAGTTCATTTCTCTATTGTAACGATCACCTCCACAACAAGACTCTTGTTATTATTACATGAGGGACTTTAGGTGGTGGAGCTTAATTGCTCTGGCTTAGGTGAAGATTGATCATGACCTCATATCCAATTGAGGACAAAAAGGGAATATACATTTCTCTCTTCTAGAGTGTATTTAATTCAAGAGAAATCATAAGACTTGATTAATTTTCCTCACTTATTTGTAGTTTCTTCCACCAAAATGCACACACAAATTTATATTATGTTAAGATCATGCCCACTACACATCCATTTCTCCTAGTTCCGAGAATCCAAAATTGTTTCCTAGGACATTTGAATTAAATTTCTCTGTAGAATTTCCAACATTGTATAACTAGGATTTGGAGAAATATTATAGATACATTATATCTAGGTTTTCATAATTTTGTACACTGGGCAATTAAATTGTGTTCCCACTTGGCCTTAAGTAGGTTTAGTGTTTGATAAACTATTGTGATTACTTATGCTGATGTAATTGTAACTTCGAAATGTATTCACTGGTATTTCTTATCTATTGTAACCCGATGTTTATTCCGGGATGTTATTGTGTCATGTCATGCCCCGATGTTTCGATCGTGAAGATCTATAATGCAAACAAGTAATTTCAAGTCATTGTGGGTAACCCTCCTATTGTCTAAGGGTTAAAGTACCCACAGTTCCGGGGAACTAGGGTTATTAGACTCACCTAGTGAAGTCAACCCTAGTAGGGTTTTTAGTTATGTGAATTAGTATAAATAGAGAGGTGACTTCTCTATTTAGTACACACTCCTCCACACTCAGTTGTAGTGCATAAATGAGGAAGAGAAAGACACCGAGGCAAGGAAGAAAGAGGTTACTACTATCGGGAGATCATCTTACTGTTTTGGGGTTTTATCTTTTGTGTTGATTCTACCTCTAAGGAAGTTGGGGGGTTTTCTCCATTTATGGTTTCCCCAATGAAAAACACTGTGTTCATTGTCTCTTGTGTTTGATTGTTGTACTTGTTGTTCTCTCAGTTAAAGATCCTAACATAATGCTAGCTTAAATGTTGAAAAACTAACATGGTATTAGAGCTAACCTGAGAAGAAGACATTGTGCAGCTATGGGAACTAGGGCTTCCTACTTTGTGGATATCTCTCCACAAATTTTCAGCAAAAGAAGGTTGGAATAAATCTCCTCCCTAGGGTGCATCTTTCTATGGAAGTAGAATCCAATTCTGTGGTTTTTCAGTTTTGGACCCAACACTACTATCGGAAATTAGGGCTTTTCACAGAAGAGGAATTTTTCAATGAGCCCAGGCCTAGATTGATCTCCTCCCTAAAATATAAGTTAGGGATCAAATTCAAAAGCAATTGGTTGGATAGAACTCTGAAAAATCAAAACCCTAATCTGCTCCTAAACCAGCTCTGCAGGATTTCAAACTCCAAATCCAGATCTGACATCTTGTCCTGGTAAGATATAAATCTTTTGTATTTCCATTTGAGGTTCTTAGTTAAGATGTCTCATCATACCAAGCTTGATGAAAAGCTTGAGGGAGTTGATAACTTCCAAGCTTGGAAGTATAGGATCTCCCTGGTCCTGGAAGAAAATGAGTTGGACTCCTATATCAATGAGGAGGTTCCAGTTCCAGAGGGAGATGAGGAAAAGGCCCTACATAAGAAGAAGTTGGTTATGGTGAAGAGGATCATTGTTGATTCTATCAAGGATCACCTCATACCACAAGTGTCCTCCCTAAAGACACCTAAATCTATTTTTGATGCTCTAACCAAATTGTTTGAAGGGAAGAAAATAATCCAGAAGATGACTCTGAGAAACCAGCTGAAGAATGTGAAGATTCAGAATGCAGAAACAATCTAGTCTTACTTCACAAGAGTTTCTCAGATCAAGGAACAACTAGAAGCAGTAGATGAAGAAGTGGAAAATGCAGATATTGTGATGACTACCTTGAATGGTCTCCCTAGATCATGGGACTCCTTGATTCAAGGGATCTGTGCTAGAAAGAAGTTAGTCAAGTTCAACAGACTATGGGAAGAGTGCTCCCAAGAAGAAGCTCGGATAGCAGCTCGTGAAGAAAATATGGGATGTGAAGATCAAGCTTTCATGATACACTCCAAATCAAACAAAAGAAGATCTCATCACTCCAGAGGTAAGCATTATCACAAATATAAAACTAGAAAAGATTTGTCTAGGATCATATGTTATACATGTGACGAAGCAGGACACTATGCAAGAAATTGTCCTAAGAAACAGAATAAGAAAAACAGCACAAAAGAAGACATCATGCTCATGCTACAGAGGATGATGAACCATCCAAGAAAAGAACCAGATATGAAAGTGAAGATTCTTCAAGTGAGGATGAATATGTTTTGATTTCCACTCTCACAGGAAACATTACTCATGGAAGCAATGATTGGCTCATAGATAGAAAGGCTTCCAAACATATGACAGGATTCAAGGAATCCTTTGTTATACTGTCAGAACATGAATCACCTCACAAGGTGAAGCTAGGAGATGACTACCAATATCCAATAAAAGGTAGTGGGGAATATTCTTTAAGCTAGAATCTAGAAAGTCTATGACAATGAAGGAAGTATTGTTTGGGCCAGGACTCAAGAAGAACCTCCTCTCCATATCTGCATTAGATGCAAAAGGAATGAGAATTGCATTCATAGATGGTCAAGTCATCATGTGGCCAAAATGAAAGACTATCGATGATGCAGTGGTGATTGGGGAACAAGAAAGAGGATTGTACAAATTGAAGGGCCATCCAGGACAAGCCTTGGTCCATGACACAGTAGAGCCAAATGAACTTTGGCATAGAAGGCTTGCACATGTGCATTACAGAGCACTACCACTTGCAAGCAAAGCTATTGAAGGTCTTCTAGAAATTCAAGCAAAACATGATGGGGTCTACAAAGGATGTGCGAAAGGAAAGAATACAAAGAAGACATTTCCAAGTAGCGAAAGCAAAGCAAAAGGAATCTTGGAAATCATCCACTCTGATGTATGTGGTTCTATGTCATCAAACTCACTAAGCGGGTATGCATATTATGTTTCTTTTATTGATGACTTTTCTAGGAAGACATGGGTTTACTTCATGAAGAACAAAGACCAAGTATTCAGAAAGTTCAAGGAATTCAAAGCCTTGATCAAGAACCACACTGAAAATAAGATCAAGACCTTTCGATCATATAATGGCGGAGAATTCACTTCAAATGAACTCAAAGAGCTATGCAAAGAATCAGGGATTAAGAGGGAGTTGTCCACTCCTTATAATCCACAACAGAATGGGATTGCAGAATGGAAGAACAGAACTATCATGGAAGCCGCAAGAGCTATGCTTCATGATCGAGACCTTCCTATGCATCTTTGGGTGGAAGCTGCCAGAACAACGGTGTATGTACAGAACCGTACTCCACATAGATTACTTGAGAACAAGACTCCTAAAGAAGTCTTCTCCAGCAAGAAACCAGAAGTCATCCATCTCAGAATATTCAGTTGTCCAGTGTACATACACATTCCAAAAGAGAAGAGGACTAAATTAGATCCTTTAGGAAAGAAGGGCATATTTGTGGGATACTCTGAAATCTCGAAGGCTTACAAAATATACTTCCTAGGATTCAAGGATGTGGCATTTGATGAAGACACAACTTACAACAAATCCAAAAAGAAAGCCGTTGAAGAATCTGAAGAAGTAGAAGCACCAAGAATTCATGATACAACCATGAATGAAGAAGCTCAAGAAGAAGATCGAGAATTTGAAGAACCACAAAGACTTGTAGATCCACCTCCAGAGTAGAATCCTCATAAGAGGAAACCTGCTTGGGTATGAGAACTTATCCAAGGTGCGGAAAGATATGGGGCTCCAGAAGAGAATCACAGAGAAAGAAAAAGGACCAGATCTTGCTCCGGGTATGTAGCACTTCTATGTGATTTCATTGATAAAGAACCTTCCAGTTATGAAGAAGAGCCAGAATGGAAAGAATGGAAGGATGCTATGATCAAAGAGTACCAATCGATCATGAAGAATGATGTTTGGGATGCTGTCCCAAGACCAGAAGGGAAGTCAGTTGTAACTTCCAAATGGATCTACAAGATCAAGCATGCTGCAGATGGTAGCATTTAAAAATATAAGGAAAGATTTGTGGCTTGGGGTTTTTCTCAGAAAGAAGGAATAGATTATGAAGAAACCTTTGCACCTGTAGTCAAATACACTTCCATCAGATCAGTACTTGCTCTGGCTGCAGTGATGAAATGGAAAATACACTAGATGGATGTTAAGATTTTTTTCTTGCATGGTGTAGTGGAAGAGGAAGTGTATGTAGAATAGCCACTTGGTTTTGAGACACATGACAGGGAGTCTCATGTGTGCATATTGAAGAAAGCCATGTACGGTTTCAAACAGGCACCCAAGACATGGTACAGTAGAATTGACAGCTTTCTATCCAGTTTGGGCTTTACAAAGAGTAAAGCAGATTCCAACCTTTACTACAAGGTTGAAGATGGCAACCCAGTGATGCTTCTACTATATGTAGATGATCTGTTTGTGATAGGTATGGATGGGTTAATTGCTGATACGAAGAGAAATCTTGTTGCCATGTTTGAAATGAAGGAATTGGGTATGATGCATTATTTTTTAGGTATGGAGGTGTGGTAGAGTGCGGATGGAATCTTCCTTGGACAAGGGAAGTATGCAATAGAGATCCTGAAGAGGTTTGGGATGATGGAATGCAAGGCTATGGCCACACCTATGGCATCGAACCTGAAGCTATTGAGTGATGCTTCATCAGAGTCGGTTGATGCTACGATGTATCATCAGATGATTGGGTCCTTGATGTACCTGAAGAACATAAGACCAGACATTTGCTTTGTTGTGAACACCTTGAGCCAGTTCTTGAGAGATCTAAGAAATGTTCACTTGATTGCTGCAAAGAATATTCTGAGGTACTTGAGGGGTACAATTGATTATGGGCTCAAGTACAATGCGAATCAAAAGATTACCCTGGAGGGTTATGTTGATTCAGATTGGGAAAGTAGTGCCATCGATAGGAAGAGCACTTCAGGGTGTTGCTTCAGTATGGGATCAGGTGTGATCTCTTGGTTTAGCAGGAAGCAATCCTGTGTGGCACTGAGTACAACTGAAGCAGAGTATGTCGTAGCTTGTTCAGCTAGTTGTGATGCAGTATGACTGAGGAAGCTACTGTATGATTTATTTGATCTCTAGTTGGATTCTACTTGTATACATTGTGACAACCAGAGTTGTGTGAAGTTGTTAGAGAATCCAATGTTCCATGACAAGTCGATGCATATCGAGATTAAGTATCACTATATCAAGGATATGGTGCAAAGGGGAGCAGTGAAGCTCTAGTATGTTGCGACAAACTATCAGATATCTGATGTGTTGACGAAGCCATTAGCCAGAGTGAAGTTTGAGTACTTCAGGGAGATGCTTGGTGTTCTCCAGATCAAGGTCCTTTCCAAGGGGAAGTGATGAATCTGAGAGCCATTCTGACAATCAGGTCAGATGTAAGGGCTAAGCCATTCTATCATGTTGAGAGGATTTGGTTCCTTCCATGTTAGATATGAGTGCTGAATGCCACTTTGGGAATGAAGGTACCTGGTTAGTTACCAGGAACACTCAGTCTGGGACTGAGAGAGCCATTCTGACAAGCAGGTCAAATGTAAGGGCTGAGCCATTCTTTCATGGCTAAAGGATTAGGTTCCTCCCATGTTAGATGTGAGTACTGTCCATTCTGATGAGTAGGTCAGATGTAAGGGCTACTACCACTCTCCAGGAGAGTGGAGGCACATGGTCCGTTACCAGGTAGCTCAGTCTGGGACTGAGGGCCATTCTGATGATGGTGTAGGATTATGTTCCTACCAGATCAAATGTGTGTGCTTGCCTTTCTGATGAGTAGGTCAGATGTGAGCACCGGCCATTCTGATGAGTAGGTCAGTTATAAGGGCTACTTCCATTATCTGGGAGGATAGAGGCACCTAGTTCATTACTAGGTAGCTCAGTCTAGGACTAGGGGCCATTTTGATGAGGGTGTAGGATTTGGTTCCTACCAGATCAGATGTGAGTGCATGCCTTTCTAATGAGTAGTTTAGATGTAAGTGCTGAGGCATTTTCATAGATGATAGTAGTATCATGCTGGTGAATGTGAGTGTTGGTCCTTTCTGATGTGATTGTAGGCTCCTACATGATCATATGTGAGTGTTGGGTATGCCTTTCTGACAAGTAGGTCAGATGTAAGTGCTGGGCGGGCCATTCTGATGAGTAGGTCAGATATAAGTGCTGAAAAAGACCTACATGATGGCTAGGCCTACAACCAACATGAAATAAGGCTGGCTCTGTAGAGCTTCCTGTGACGAGAAGAATCATGAGATAACACATATGATGATGATGACTAGAGAAGATCCAGATCGAGCTATGATCCAGATCCAGTTATGATGTCTTTGAGATGATCCAGATCGAGTAATGATCTAGATCTAGCAGTGATGATCCATATCGAGTGATGATCCAGATCCAGTGATGATATCCAGTGATGATCCAGATCCAGTGAAGATATCCAGTGATGATGATCCAGATCGAGTGATGATCCAGATCCAGAAATGAAGATGAATATGAATTGAAGATGAAGATGACTTAGATATGCAGATGATGAGAAGATACAGAGAAGAAGACTAGTGATGAAAATTGTGTTGAGAGAATACCTTCCTAGTTAAGAGGGAGTATTGATGTAATTGTAAATTCAGAATGTATTAACTTGTATTTCTTATCTATTGTAACCTAATGTTTATTTCAGGATGTTATTGTGTCATGTCACGCCCCGATGTTTCGATCGAAAACATCTATAATGTAAACAAGTCATGTCAAGTAATTGTGGGTAACCCTCCTATTGTCTAAGGGTTAAAGTCCCCACAGTTTCGGGGCACTAGGGTTATTAGACTCACCTAGTGAAGTCGGCCCTAGTAGGGTTTTAGTCATGTTAGGAATTAGTATAAATAGAGAGGTGACTTCTCTATTTAGTACACACTCAGTTGTGGCACATAGCTGAGGAAGAGAAAGACACTAGGGCAAGGAAGAAAGAGGTTACTGCTGTCGAGAGTTCATCTTACTGTTTTGGGGTTTTATCTTTTGTGCTGATTCTATCTCCGAGGAAGTTGCAGGGTTTTCTCCATTTATGGTTTCGTTGATGAAAAACACTGTGTTCATTGTCTCTTGTGTTTGATTGTTGTACTTGTTGTTCTCTCAGTTAAAGATCCTAACATAATGCTAGCTTAAATGTTGAAAAACTAACAACTTAAACATTGGTTTAAATTCCATAATTTGACTTGTATTTGATATTTCATACTATTAAGGAGTCAATAGAATTATTTTTTGGACATGGTGGCATTGATGTGCTTCTTTCTATGAGGAAAACCAAGAATATTGTTACTTTAAGGGGTTAATTTTCACAGGAAATACATGTCACGGTTCTATTAAAAACAATTACACTTTGGGTGATAAAAATAATCCCTTTGATCTAGTTGTAGATTTGATCTTATGGTTCAATTAATAGTGTGAAATTGCATTTGATCTCAAATGAATTTGGAAAAGAAAGCCTTGTAGCCCACTTTCCATTGAAGAAATAAGAAATCCTTAACAATAACCCTTGTTGTAAGCCTAGATCTTTGGATATCTATAGTGAAAGTATTTCTTGTTATTCCTTGGTTCATCACACTAACAATTCTATGTGATGGGGTGAAAACTCGGTCAAGTTAATTTTTGAACAACTTATTTGTGAATGAACATTTCCACAAGAAAGAGATGTGCTTATGCGGATTCATTGAGTTCTTATCCCTTAGGCATTATGAACCAAGGATTGTATCTAAGTAATTTTTTTCTTATCAATGAGGATGATGATTCATCATTAAAATAAAATGACTTTGGGTTGTCTATTTTTATAGACATTGTGAGGGTTGTTTTGTTAGGTTGCTTTTCTTTACCACATTCTGTTATGCTTTTAGGTTTTGAATTTTGATAATGTAAACAACCCAATGAATCAATTCATTAGTTTTATTGTCTCTATAATTATTAATTTATCACAGTGGTCTAGGAACTGAAAACATAGTCTCACAAAGAATACAGACAGATAATCATAAAATTGGCAAAATGGTGCTGTAATGGAAGTAGCAGTTCTGTATAATCAAATGAATAATGAATAATACAATACAATGATCATGCTAGACGCATGAATGCCAAGACAATTAAAATTCCCAAGGATGTCATTCGAATTGAATGAGTGAGTCTAGCTTAACTGAATTTAAGCCACAGTCAACACTTAACTTAACCACTGATCAAAACCCTAATTGACTCAACTGAGCCCTAACTGAAGTCAGAGTGAAGCATACAAAGACTTCTAAACCCACATGATTCACATTTTAACCCACAATGATTACTTAGGTGAATAATCAACCAATGGAAAATAATTCCATATTGGAAGACTACACTTAGCAGAATGGTGGTACAATTCAACATACCACACCTTCGCAAAAATGACCCCTTTCCAAGCGTTATATGGGTATGAACCTCCAAATTGGAAGGAGTTAGCTCTAATACCACTTGAAGTGGACTAAAAATCTAAAAACCACATAAATTCTAGAAATTAACCACAGTAAAATTGAATATTGATTGATGATTTAATTACAATGATGAGAAAACCTTTTATAGGTAAAAAATACACCGTTTCACTGAAAGGGTGTGATCCTATGCTTTAATTAATACTACATTAATATTAAAATAATTGCTCATAATATTAGATACATAACATAGAGTGCAATAAATGACTGAGTCTAACTAAAAGTATCTCAGACACATGTCACTGCAAGCCAACCAACAAGTGGTAGTGCATCAATGACTCCAATGAACCCCGATGAGGTTAACTGACCAACAGAAGTGGTTGGAGGCACCCTTGTTGACTCCAGTTCATTAAATAATCATTAAATAATCAATTTAATGAAGGAAGGTGCCTTCACTGCTCTATTTAACTGATTGTAACCTTCAGTTAATAATATGGAGCATTTATGACACTCAGATCACCCCCGGAGTGCTCTAGTTAGCCTCCCCAAATGAAGGAAAAGGATTAGTTAGCCTACTTAACTGAAGGTAGGCGTGGATGTGTTCATGATGATGTCATACAATGCTCCTCTAATGTCAATTAAGTCAATAAAACTTAGGATAGTGGTTTAACTAGGCCAAATTGACCAAAATGAGTGTGTATGGTGGTAAATGTCTCCAACACCCCCCGTTAAGCTATACTCGGGAGAAATAGAAAACATAAAGTGCATAAAAATGCTAGGGCCCAGGAAAAAAAGGCAATAGGTCACCCTGTATAATACTAAAACTTAAACAATGCTTAAAAAGAAACTAAGTGAGGAAAATATGGAAAACCCAGTGGGAAACCCCCCCCTCAAGCTGAACATTGAAAGTAGTTGGATTACCTTGATGAACTCACCCCCAACAGTGAACGGAGGTAAGTGAACTTATTTTCTAAAAATCTCTTGGTGAAGATGTCTACAATCTACTCATCAGTCAGGTAGTATTGCAGAATGATGGTCCTGTCATGCACTAACTCTCTGATATAGTGCATGTGTATCCCTACATGCTTGGTCCTCTACCTGGTAACTGGATATATGGATATCTTAATAGCACTTTGATTGTCACAAAAGAGGCCCTAGTGGAAAAATTACTACCAATATCAAACTCTAAAAGAATGCCTTGCAACCAAACAACTTGGATGCAAGCATTCACCGCTCCTCAATACTCGGCCTCTGCTGAAGACAATGCTATGGTGGCCTACTTTTTGCTAGACCAGAAAATTGGGCCACCACAAAACATGAATACATATCTAGAAGTTGACTTTCGATCAATAGAATCACCCACCCAATCAGAATCTGTGTATCCAACCAGCTCTATCTTAGAGTCTGTAGCATAGTGAATGTCGTAGGTCCTAGTTCCCTGAATGTACTAGAGGATCCTCTTGGCTGCCTTCCAATGAAGATCATGGGGCTGCTGCATGTATCTTGATACAACTTTCATGGCATAATATATATCAAGCCAAGAATGTGTCAAGTACAACAAGCTATCGATCAGTTGTCGATAAATAGTGCAGTCCATGGGAGGTGTGCTTTTTCCTTCTTCAAGGATGATCCCTGAAAGGAAAGGGAATGGTGCAGGCCTAAATTCAGCCATGTTAAGATTTAATAACAGGTCTAATATGTATTTGGACTGAGTGACCATTATCCCATCAGAATTTTTCTCAATTTTGGGCCCCAAAAATTGTTTTAAGAGCCCCAAATCGCTCATTTCAAATGCATTGTGGAGAGCAGTTTTGATGACTGAAATAGAAGCAAATGTGCTACCTATGATTAGTAAGTCATCAACATATAAAACAATAATAATCAAATTACCATTAGACTATTGTATATACACATTTGGATCTGATCTACACCTTTGGAAGTTTTGTGAGAGAAGGAAGGCATCCATCTTGGAATACCACTCTCTTGGGGCCTGTTTTAACCCGTATAATAGCTTCTTTAGCTTGCAAAGCAAAGATGGATCAGAGATGTAGCCCATCTGATTCATGTATATCTCCTAATTAATATCTCCATGTAAAAAGGACAACTTAACATCCATATGATGCACTTCCCAGTGCTTAGATGCTGAAATTGCCAAAACTAGGCGGATGGAGTCCATTTTTGAAACCGGTGCAAAAGTCTCATGGTAGTCCACACCTTGGACCTGGGAGAAACCTTTTTCCACCAGCCTTGCCTTATATTTGTAGGTGCTTCCATCTGCAACAACCTTGGTCCGAAACACCCACTTGCATTGAACCAATTTCCTTCCCAGAGGAAGAGAAACTAACTCCCAAGTAGTGTTTTTCTGAAGAGAATTCATCTCTTCATCCATGACAACTTACCATCTCAGATCCTTTTGAGCATGGTAGTAGGAATTTGGTTCTGAAATTATCATCAAATAACAATATTCAAACAACAAATAATTAGGACAATAATGCGCAATACCTACTCTTTGGAAATCAGACTAGATTCTCCTTGGATCATCCGGATTTCCAATGTTATCTCCTGTGGAGGAGAGTGCCTGTCGGGCCCATGTTGGGAGATGATTTTGTACTTTAGGTTCTGATTCAAAATTTGATGTTTTCTGTACACTCATATTATAAATTAGAGGATCCAAATCAGGGTCATCACTCCCAATTTCATCATCCAAATATTCAGTAGAATAGGAAGGAAATTCAACATTTTTCTCCTTCACTAGTTCCACCTCCTGAAGAGGCTCATCGAACTTGACACTTCTTTTGATGATGATATTTTTTGTTTTGATATATAGTAGATTGAAACCTTTTGATTCATCAGGATACCCACTAAACATACATTCTATGCTTTGTGGTTGCAAAGCCCTCCTTTTATCAAGTGGAATTCGGGCCCATGCAGTGGACCCAAACACCCGTAGGTTCGACACATCCTGCTTGTGTTCGAAGTATGCTTCGAAAGGGGTATTCCCTTTCATGGATGAGTGTGGAACTCTGTTATGAATGTATGCTGCAGCATGCATGTCTTCAGCCCTCAAATTTGCAGCCAACTTCTTTGATTCCAACATACAGGTGGTCATCTCCTTGAGAGACCGGTTCTTCCTCTCTACTACACCGTTCTGCTGGGGAGTGTAGGGAACTGAATGCTGGCCTGAATACCAATTTGGGAGCACATGTGAAGAAACTCATTACTAACATAATCCATGCCATTATCAGATCTCAAAGTCTTGATCTTTTATCCAAATGCATTCTCAAGCAAGGCCTTTAATTCAATGAATTTTTCACAAACTTGAGACTTCTTTTTGATAAAGAAGACCCATCTGTACCTAGAAAAATCATCAATAAAATTCAGAACATACCTTGATCCATTCATGGATGTGATAGGCATGGGACCCCTGATATTAGAATGTATCAGTTCCAAGATGCATGTAGCTTGGATTTCCTTCCCCCGATCGAACTTGTGCTCAGGGTGCTTTCCAACAACACAGCCCTTGCAAATTCCAGTGATTTCCTTGATGACCGAGATGCCTTCAACCATGGAATTATTCTGTAATTGATACAAGTATTTGAAGTTGAGATGGCTGAACCTCTCATACCACAGTCTACTAAATTCATTTCCATGAGTCAGCAGTGCGGCAGGCTTTGCATTCGCCACAAAATGGGAAAACTCATAGGCTTTTTCATGATGGTTTGCAAGGCCTTTTGTAACAAGTTTCTTGGATGCAACTTCCATGATATATACATCATTTGGGTTGAAGGACACTCTCTTGGGCATTCTCGTATGTGTCATTTGATAAACACTTAGGAGGTTTGATGCCAGAGACGGTAAATACAAAAAATTTGAAAAATAGCCATTCTCAAGATCAACAGTACCTTGTCTTTCTGAAATGATGGTGGAGTCATCTCCCATGTGGATGGGGATGGATTTGTTGGTATCCAAAGATGAGAAGGATTCTTTTTCAGCCATCATGTGGTTCGAAGCTCCAGAATCTATTAAGAGTGCTTTGGACTTCGAAGTGCTTGCGATGAGGGAATGACCTATTTTATGCTGTGGTTCCCAATCTTGCTGATGTCTCCTTCGAAAGCTTTCCGGAAGATTGATGTGATTTATCTCAAGGAGAGAGGTAGCTTCGTCAAGTTTCTTCTTCATGTAGGGATGTTCAGGGTGGAATCTGTTACGGAGAGAAATTCCTATGGCTTGGGGTACCACAACATACAACTTTGGCTCTAGAAATCAATCTTTCCCAATATGCAGTAGAAATAAAATGTCTAACACTAAAGGATCAGACCTCGTACCTTATTCCGGACGGTTGAAGTAGATCCCCATTGAGCTTTCCAATCTTCAGCTTGAATTGATAGAATACTTCCTCAACAACAAGTAAACAATACAAGCATACTATATATCATGGTGTTAGATCTATTCTAGCATATATAATCAATAATGTAAAAGAATTTGACATATTCCCATGGATACAATATTCAATCAAATACACATCATTGGACAGGAAAAGATATTTCTATTAATATAAATAAGAGATTACAATATAGATACAACCTCTGACGGCACGTCTGCGAACCAGAGAAACTGAATCCCCCACTTGGGCCTCCACCACCTCAATCCTCCATCTCTCGATAGCAAGCTCACTAGCAAAAGGCAAGCTTGGGAAGAACACAAAAGTGCTCCAAGGGACAAAGGGATGCAGACTCAAGTATAAATTCCGGAAATAATGGACTATAATTTCTTTGCTCTCAATCTCTCTCTATGCCTTCAATGTACCAAGGGGTTCCTTATATATCTTCACAAGGGATAATGAAGGGTCGAATTCGAGTGATATCAAGGCATATGGAAGGCCAGGAGTCGAATGAGTCGGATCCATTTCAAGGAAAACTCCAAAATGATTTGGATTATGCACACATCCTGATGTACGCGGTTATCAGGGTCAAACCCACGTATGTACGTGGTTATCGGGTAAAAAGCCGCGTATATCATTTTTCATATAGTTTTAGGGATGATCAAGGAAACATCAAAGGATAAAAGATGGTCCATGGGGTCTAAAGAGTCTGCAGCAAGACAGGGGAAGGCCATACAAAGTGTGATTCACCTAGAGTGGTGAAATCCACTATAACATATGCCCCCTAATGTGTGAGGTCAGAGGGGTCATATGATGGCCGAAATACATTATAAGTCCATCCCAGAAGTGGAGTGATGAAGGATTCCAAATGGAAGACTAGCCACCCAATCACCATAGTACAATAATACAACTCTGCATATAACTGCAAGTACATATAGCAGTCCCGGATACATAAGAGTACAATGGCCATGAATAGGCATAATACATGATATCACATATGTGGTCATCGCCACGTACAATATACATAGATCAGAATCTCCATGATGAAGATATACAAAGGACCATGATCTCCAAAATGGCTGAAGATATACAATAGATCAAGATCTCCATAGTGGCTGGAAATGTCTGACATATACTGGTATCAAGTCACGAGAGCTAAAATCTCATGAACACTGGCACGATCAAGGAGGTAGCATATAAGAGATGCCATCAATCTGGAAAGTCTTCTACACAAACCGCTACGAGTACATTTCCTACTATGCGAATAGAGGTGTCGAGGTCGAACATAGTAGTCCATCGTCTGATTACCGGTCATTGATGTATACCCTTAACAGACACGAGATTACCCACCGATAATGAAAATGGGAATCAAGGTACTAGAGTGCAAACTAACAAGTGTGAATAGATGTGTTGAGGTCGAAAACCTGAGAGAATCCATCGATCAGGGGACATTGATGTATTCCCAAGAAACTGTCGATGTCAAGAGAACCTACCACTAATGAATGCAAGTCTCAAGGCACTCAAAAGGACTCTAGATTCCAATCCCAGAATAAATGATCTGAAGTCAATGGGATGAAATCCACTGGAAGGAGGGCATTAAGGCATCCCCCATCATCCAACATGAGGTACTCAGCAAAGATGTCGAATGTGGAAGGACTCGATCATAAGGTGCATGAACCAGTAACTGTACCGGGAATGGCTGACATGCAAAGTCAAGATAACTGAGGAATGGCCGACACAGGTTTCAACTTCCTTCGAACAAGAGCATAACGATGTATGGTGACTAAATGAAGGCAGCATAGACTCGATATACAAACTGGGACATCTATGTGACACAGGAGGCATTAACAGAGGCTCCATTGGGACTGGAAGCTTAACCAGTCGGTGGAGATAAACTCAGATAAACGAGTATAGCTCCTAAAGTCAAACTATAACCCAACCAATGGATGTGATATACAGTGCTCTGTTCGAAGGAGACACGACTCGACAGCTGCCAAAGATAACATCTTTCCTTGTCCGGCTTTTTGGTTTTTTTAATTTTTTTGGACTTTTTCAGTTATTTGAAAAGCTTGAAAAAAGAATAAACTAGCTTTATAGTTACAAACTAGGAGGATACGAGTGTCATCAAGGAAAACAAACTAGTTCCAAGTAGTGGAACATACCTATGCTCAATGCAAGGATACATGTGTAGGATATCGACACTCGGGGGAAAATCCCCTCCCGGTAAAAAGGGAAATCAAGCTGCAAAGGATATAAAAGATGGCTCTGCATGGCTAGACATGAGACAAGCTCGGGCTATATGGATGAAACGCAATGTCAGGGGAGCCAGCATAAAGCTCAATAAGGCAGGAAAAGCTCATGATAATGCATTCACAACTTGACATAGGGGGAGTCGAGAGGGAAACAGGCCAGCATAAGATCAAGAGGAGTATGAGGATCTTGCGAAATGTCATGGTAGTACTATACAACGGACTCCCACACCCTAAAGGAGAAAACGTCAGTATGGGCACCAAATGCAAATAAGGCTCTAACTAGGGTACCCATTTAAGGTAAAGCTCTACCACTCGTATTATGTCACTTCTAAAGCAACGAGAAGGTTCTGTGACATAATAGAGTGGGTTCGTACCTACAGTCATGGTGACATGGTCATAAGGTCATGCAAAATGCAAATGGTGGTGAACCTAACCTATATGCCAGTGTAGACGTTATACCTGAGATCAGTACAAACAGGTGAATCCAATGGCTGAAACGGCACTGAAAATGGTCTTCTACATCATAGATTATGTCAAAAACGGTCCAAAATGGTTAGAAACTGTCAAAACTATAGGAAAGGGGGTAAAAATTTTCAAATATTTGAAAATTTTTCTATAAATAGTAAAAAATATAAATCATTTGCAACTTTTACCCATTGGAGCTCTAATTTTCAACTGCAAATTCCAGGAGATCTAGCCGGCAGAATTCACAACCGTTTCTTCCAGGTATTTACTCATGCTCTCCTCATGCATTTTGGTATAATTTTTACTGATTTTCATGGTGAAATGAGGTTGTTTAGGCCATCTCTACATGAGCACTGCGACCCACATGGATATTGAAGCTTTTTCCGCGTATAGGGCTAGATATACGCGGAAAAGAGGCTAGAACCCGCGTACATACGCGGCTATTTGCAAAACAGTCGAGTATGACGCCGCGCAAGTGAATTTCTAAAAATATAATGGGCAAATTGGCAATTTCTCTTGCAGGATGGTGCTAGAATGGAGAGAGCGTGTGCATGGTAAAGTAGAGGAAGCTGTAAGGGCCGACGTCAGGGCTCAACAAGCTCTTCGAGCATGTGGACTCTACAAGTTCTGGTGTCTTGGTGGTTTGAGGGCCAAACCAAGACTGCTAGAGATGCTGGTAGACTATTGGGATCCAAACTCAGAGTCCTTCTGGATAGATGGGATGTCTCTCACCATAGATGTGGAAGACATATACTTTATCACAAGTCTATCTAGACGAGGGGAGGTGGTGAACCTTCGTTCCTGAGGTGGGCCAGGTGGTGGGCTTACTATCGATGAGTACGTAGCTGTGTATTGTTACCTAGATACTAAGAAGGTGGGGAGTCAAGTCCCCACCAATGCTATACAGGTGCTGGGCCTAAAGGCCATACTACTGACGCTGGGTAGGATAGCAGGCTTAGCCTCACTCTATCAGGCCTCACGGCCACTGATGTTCTATGTGGTGGAGTGTATGAGACCGACCATCTATGACTGGAGTACTACACTACTAAGCAACATGAAACACCAGCTCAGTGAGTGTAAGGTAGGCAGGATACGAAACTTCGGGTTCAGCAGCATATTGAGAACGTTTTTCTTCGAGCATTTTCCAGGATTGAGCCCTAGAGTGGATGCTCCTCTCCACGGGGTTCGAGATCCGGCCCAACGGTGTTGGGAAGATGCTATGCGTAGATTGGGGGGTGGTAGGGTGGCCAACCCATATCCAACTGACTTCTTTCCATGGTGGTGACGATAGATTGTTGCCATAGATGACTACCCCTATGGAGGGATAGATTTCCGGGGGGATCTAGACATGCCATTGCCACCAGGATCGGCATATGGAGAGATAGGTACCGAATCTCGATTCTCACTCTTTTTAAATTTTTTTGAGTTATTTAATTTTTTTGTATTTTCTTGATTATGTGGAATCAAAAAGACATGTTTTTGTGTGACAACACATAGTGACATCTACCATTCATGTGCAGATGTGGGACCACGGCAACCGGAGGGCTTCCCACGTCATAGACAGAGGGGAAGAGGGGATGACATCACAGGTGCAGATGCGGAGCGAACGCTCTAGAGCATTCATACCAACTTCGTGTGACTGAATCATAGATTTCCCATGGCGCAAGTCGAGGACTTGCCTGAGGCCATGCAGCGACAGGTGGTGGGTGTGCCACGCGCATGGGTGCATTTATTCCGGTGGCTAGCTAGAGCCGTAGTGACGTATCATGATCACAACCCTCCTCCTCCACAGGATTAGACACCTGGGAGTGTATATGTTTTTTACGACCGTGTATTATATGATGGAAGCTTTGAAAGCTCCACTTTTGTATATGACACTATGTATTACCACATTTTTGATATATATAAAAAAGTTTTATGGTGATCGGTTTATTTATTTACATGTGTAAAAATGTTTGTGATTAATTTATTATGAATGAGACAAATGCCAATCTAACACGTAGTTAGCATATGAGTCAGCAACTTGATTATCATTTCTTGGAATGTGTATATATGTTATATTGTCAAATTGCCGTTCTAACAATCTCACACGTAAGAATCTTCTCAATAACGCCGGATCTCTAACATGGTACAAACCATTGAGCTGTGACACTACTAACTCCGAATCAAGACGTACCTCAAGAGATAGAACGCCATGTGAAATGGCATCTTGTAGAAGCTCAATAATGGCGCTATATTCAGCAACATTGTTGGAAGATGGCCGTAGACATACACCTCCTGAAGACAGTACCTGACCCATAGGAGTATAAATCACCCAAGTAGCAGAGGTTGAGTGTTGAGTGTGACGGCTTACACCATCCGTGAATCCTATGTAGGTGGCAGATTCCATTGACATCTGCCAAAAGAAATGAAAACTAATCACAAATCCGATCATGATAAGAAAAGACCTAACTATGCAAAGCTGTACAATAATATACAACAAGCAGCCTTGGATAAAGATCATGCATAGTATTTTTTGAGATAGAGCCCATTTCTAGGCTCTACCAAATCTATGCCTTCATAATCGACTAACTGATAGGAACCCTTCTCTAAGACACACTTAACCACGTAAGGACTACGCCACATAGGATTAAATTTCCCTGCCCCCAAGGTTTCTTTCGATTGATCCCACAAAAGGACCAAGTCTCCTTCACTAAACACTCTTGGACAGACAGACTTATCGTATTGGACCTTAACGCGACGTTTATTAACCTCTAGAGCCACCAAGGCATCTCGACGCTGCTCATCAAGTTGCTCGAGGTGGACCAAACGCTCCTCCAAAGGTGAAGTGTCTGGTAAGAGTTCCACAGCTAGCTTCAACGAAGGAATCTCACATTCAACCGGCAATATTGACTCCATTCCATGCACAAGCTGATATGGAGAAAAACCAGTGGTAGTCTTAACCACGGTTCGATATGCCCACAAAGCAGGGTATAACATAATATGCCAATTCGTCTTGCTTTGTGTGATGGTTTGTTGGAGAATGGACTTAAGTGATTTATTCACTGCTTCAACCTGTCCATTCGCTTGGGGGTAGTAAGAAGAGGAGTTCTCTTGCTTATACCCTAACTTGGATGCCAACTCTTCCATCATACGGTTCTAAAAGTGCGAGCCATGGTCAGTGACAAGCTCTTTCAGAATCCCGAACCGAGTAATGATTTGGTTGAATACGAAGTGAGCAGCTGTCTCACCATCGTATTTTACTGTAGGCACTGCCTCAACCCATTTCGTGAAATAATCCACAGCCACTATAATATGATGGTGCCTCCCAGCCTAAGCTGGGTTGCAATCCATAAAATAGAGCCCCCACTTGGTGAAGGGACCGGTGGTGATAATGGGATGTAACGGGGCAGGATTCGAGCGCATATTTTGTGTGAACACCTAGCAAGGGTGGCACCTCTTAACCGCATCAACACAATCTTTAAATATCGACGGCCAGAAATAACCCACTCTCAAAATCTTTTGAGCTGTAGAAAGCCCAGATAAATGACCACCACATGCCCCTCCGTGGCAATCATTCAGCACAACCTCAACCTCCTCATGAGTTAAAAAACATTGTAAAATGGATTCTACCCCACGGCGGTATAAAATATTGTCCACTATAAGGTAGTTCTTAGAGACGTGATGTAATCGTCGTCATTCATCTCGCGAGAGGTGAGTAGGGGTCCTCTGTGTTTGCAGATATACTATGATATCTCCATACCATCGGTCAGACGTTGAGATTAAGAAGATATGTTCATCGACAAATGTATCCTCACAAACCAACTCCTCGGCCTCGCTTGAGAAATCCGATATAAGCTCTGCAAAAATTAACGACTTCTTCGACTTTGCCGAAACAAATTCGAGATCGAATTCTTGCAGAATGACAATCCATTTATTATACTTTCCCCCAATCATCCTTCGTGTGAGGATGAACTGAAATGGATTGACATGGGCCACAACCAAGGTCTGGCGAAGGAGAATATAATGTCTCAAATGATGAACCGCATGTACGGTCGCTAAGGCAAGCTTCTCGACATGAGAATAACGAATCTCTACGTCAATAAGGTTTCAGCTCAGATAATATATGACATGCTCTTGGAGCTCCTCATCCTCCTGAACCAATACCATACCAATCGTCTATAAATATGCGGCCACATATAATAGGAAATCATGGCTATAATCCGGAGGACTAATCACCGGGGCCGATGCTAGGGCTCGCTTAAGTGCATCGAAGGACTCCTGGGCTCGCTCATCCCATTCAAAGGGAGTATCCTTCTTCAAGAGACACATGAAGCCTCTAGTCAAATTGGAAAAGTTGACAACAAATCTTCGTAAGAAGTTTTCCATACCTTGCAAACACTGAAGATGATGAATGTTCTTTGGGGAGACAACTGAAGTATTGCCTCAACCTTTAAGGGATCAACTCTTATGCCCTCCTTTGAAACGATGAATCCTAATAAACAACTTGACTTCACGCAAAAGATGCACTTATGAGGATTTAATCGAACCGAATAGTGACGGCATCTTTCGAATACCAATCTCAAGTGATAGGGATGATGCATTCTCATACGAGAATGAGTAGCGAGGTCATCCAAAAATACTTCAATAATAGACTTGAGATCGTGGAAAATTAAGGTCATTTCCCACTGAAATGTAGCTATGACGTTTTTAAGGCCTAAAGGCATCTTCCAATATGCAAACGATCCCCAAGGAAAAATAAATGCAGTCTTGTGTTGGTCCTCAGGTTTAATCTGGATCTAATTATACCCAAAAAATCCATCCATGAAGGAGAACACCTCACTACCCACACACTCATCCAAAATCTGATCTATAAATGGTGTGGGGAAGTTATCCTTAGGATAGGCACGATTTAAATCGCAGAAATCAGTGCATATTCAGATCGCTTCCTGCTTCTTATCCACCGGAATGGGGTTTGAAACCCACTCCATCAAGGGAACGGGATAGATGAAACCGACTTTCAACAACTTCTCTATCTCTGCCTTAATGGCGGGTGCTTTCCTAGGATTCACGGCACATAAATGCTGTCGAACAGGCTTAGCATTGGGGTAAGTCTTAATCTCATGTTCGACAATCCGAGGGTCAATACCTGGAATCTCATCATAAGACCAAGCGAAAACATCACAGAATTCCTTGAATAGCTCGGTATATTCGAGAATCTCAGCATGGGAACATTCTGCCCCAATATAGACATTCTCAATGGTGCCAGGATTTTGAGAGATGTTGATAGGAATCGTGGAAGATATGTTCGCCATGTTTCCATCAGCCATCTGGCTAGGAGAGCTTAATGGAACCACGGGACTACCAAATCTCTGACTAAGAATCTCCCTATAATCCTCATGCTCCAAACGGTCAAGCGGTGGAAGGAAATATTATCTATGATGAAGTTCCTCCCATGGCGGCTCAACACCCGACATAGCCTCGATGATCGCTTCATCTGAAGGGAAAACCGTATCAAGGCAGTCATGGGCATGAGAATACTATACTGCCCATGTCGGCAGCACATAGGGGTCTTTCTCCTTCGTCCGCAAAGAGGAAGAACAAGGCTCTGCAACACTTTGAAGATTGGATTGATAAGCTATCATGGCTGCAGGAAGTGGCACGTTGGTCTTGACAGGCTCACTCGAAATACTCGGCGTAGGAAGAATCCAAGGATCTTCCATATGAGTTGTGCAAAAAGACACTGAGGTCATAGAAGACGAAACCTTTTCGGAACAAGATCTTATCATGAGGACCGGTGCAGGACAACTAAAGCTTCCCATAAGGGATAGATACATGCCTACACCCACACTCCCAGTTGCCGGTTGAGAGTGTTCAACGATTGGAACCGAAGCTCCCAAAGATGCAGTAATAGAGGAATTCTTGAATGCCATTTGATCAATCGTTACAATCTTCCCGTTATGTGGAAAGCATACAACGTGAGATAGGGAAGAAGCAACGGCTTGCATACTACACATCCAGTTCTACCCAGCAAGAGATTGTAGTCGAGGGGTGCATCAACCACCTCAACCTCTATCACAATGCTCTTCCCCCCCAAACAGACCTTAAGGGATGGAAGGATGCTGTGCGGCCTAAAAGATCTCCCATCAAAATTAGTTAACATAGTCATTGATTTCGACAGCTCAAGAGAACCAAGACCCTTCCAATAGGACAAAGACATCACAGAGGCAGCAGTGCCCTCGTCAATTACAGTGCGCTTGACGATCATATTAAGACATTCTACGTGTACCAAAAGCGACACATAGTAGGGTAAGCGAGGCTGATGTCCTGTGGTTTCAAATTTGATCACTGAGGAAGAATCATCACCGTTCACACCAAGAGCAGAAAGCAAAGCCTTCCTTTGCGAAGGACAACTCTGAAGCACTTCCAATGCAGACATCGCACAAGGAGTATGGCCCAAGTCCTCGACAACTGAATAATTCTGGGTGGCTTAGGCATTTGTATTATGCCCCAAGCGCTTAAGTACCCCCTTAGGAATGCGAGGTGTAGCCTCAAGTTTATCCACATGTTTCTCAATGCGCAAAGGGGTTCCTAGTGGATTAGGTTCTTTGCCTGGGCTGGGTTGTGACGATCCATAATATTTCGCACGAGTCACAACCTTGGCAGCACAGACCATGTTAATGCACCCACGAACACTAGTCTGTGGTGGATCATTCTCATTAGATTACTCCTGGGACTTCGAGTTCATATTCTGGTTATGCGGTAAAGGGTTCGTTAGCACAGCTGGGCCTTGTGCTAAGAGTCTCGAAGCTTCATCAATCCGAGGGCACAAGTAAGTGAGGTGATCATCCTTACATAGCTTGCAAGGGAATCTAACCTTACATTTCCCTTGCTTGTCCCTCCCAGCATTCTGATCGTTCTTGTCATTATTGGTAGCATTCTCATTCTTATTCCCACCCTTTTGATTATTATTCTTACCCTTTCTTCTATTTTGTTTGGGCTGCTGGTTACCCTTCTGGTCCAACGATTGCACAGAAAGTACATTCACCGTTTGGGCGGGTTGAGATGAAGCTGTAGCTTGTCCCGAAGCGGATTGGTTGAGCGACAATTGACTAACTTGTTTTGCAACCGAATCCACAGGTTTTGCACTTGCACAACCCACAATGCCATTGGCATGTGGTCCAGGTTTGACTTTGGGATCGAAACTGGAACGAGGAGCGTTGGGAATAATCTCATACAACAAACTGGATTGAGCATAAATCAAGTCCAGCTCCTGCGCCCTAAAGATGGCTTGTTCCTCATTCTGCACTCTGGATGTGGAAACATCCTTTGAGATATATGGCAATAAAGACTTGAGGAACCACTCGAGAAGGAACTCTGGTGGTATAAAGGCTTTAATTAATCTCTTTCATCTATTCCACTCCTGAATATGATCAGAAATATGGGTGGCTTTATCTTGCCGAAATGTCGACAAGAGTTTAGTACCAACATCATAGCGCACTGGTAGCTGGAAGTGATTAAGAAAAGTCATCGAACAAGGTAAAAGCTCCCTTTGGTAACTCTATATACCATTTCGCAGCAGGCCCCGTGAGGGTGCGTTGAAATAGTCGCAAGCTGAATGAGTCCTGGTGTAATGAATTCAAAGAGCACCAAAGGTGAAACATGGTAACGTGTTCGCTCGGATCCTCTCCCAGTTTGCCTTCGAACTTAGGTATGTCTGAAGGAAGCTTTGTAGGGACAGCTGGCCAAGCCAGGTCATGAGCCATGGGATCGTTCGTAAGTCTTGATAAGTCAGGAAGGTTAAGTGTCGCGAGGAAAGGGAGCCTAGGATGATGAGGTCGATGGACCGCTCCCTGGTTCACATAGGTTTGAGCACCACCATGGACTTGGCCATAGTGTCCTCCTCCTGTCTGACCTGTATAGGGTGACATGGAAGTACCATAGTAAGGTGGACCTTGACTAGTAGGAGCTACAAAGCCATAGTTAGGAGAGTAAGCAGGTTGTTGATACCTGCCTCCATAAGGTGAAGAAACCTGTCCATACTGCGTCCCATAATAAGGTCCATAGGTCATCGCTTGCGATGTCCCATGGGACACTCCATAGGTAGGAAGATAAGCTCCGGAAGGAGGAACATACATACCAGAAGTAGGTATATATGCCTCGGATGTAACAAGCTGACCGCTAGAAGTGTGAATATATCCTCTCGAAGCAGCGGGTGGTATATGGACTTGAGTCACAATCGGCCTAGTAATCGCAGTACGGACCTGACTTGTAGCCATATATCGGCTCGAAGGACCACGTGAATAAGGTGGAGGATGTAAATTTGAAGAACTCGGAATCGAGGACGAAGGAATCTCAGTAATAAGATATGTACTAGTGCCTATTGTCACTCGTCTGGGACCTAGTATCCTAATCGGATCGCTAACCCTAGACCTAGGAGGGAGATAAGATGTAGCTTCCACCACTAGGACGGAAGGTGCAATGTGACTAGTACTCCCAAACCTCTCCGCAAGGTAAGGCATGGGATTTCCCCCAGGCATAGTTCTAGGATCAAAGTTGGATTCGACATGAAATGTCAAATCGTGCATAGGAAAACCAGTCGTAGCATAACTACCGTAGCTAGTGCTGGCAAGTTCAAAGTGAGTCTTGGCATCTTCCGACATTCCATACCGGTAATGTGTCAATGGGGAATCATCCCTAGGGTGAGTAGGTCTATCATGCAATGATCCTATCTGGGAAATCATAGGACCGAACTCAGCTAGGTCAGGTGAAGGATTTTATGTAGGAGTAAATTCCCCATCGTCAACACGAATGGGAGGAGGTGGCTCAGGAATCGTCTCTGAATGGTCCTCCATGGTGTGTGAATCAGTGTGTGACATAGTCCACCTAGACTGTCTAGGTATCTCTCCCAAAGGAGGAGGATAAGTAGAAGGTGGAAGCCCTACTAACCGACGAGAACGGCGCGGAACTGCACTCGAATCCATAATGACTCAAAAAATAGCAAAGAATCTCTATTTACACAAACCCTAGGAAAACTAGCGTACACAGAGCAATCACTAATAAAATCTAAAGCCAAATGCAAGAAAACAAGGGCTGGATAAGTGAGCTCTCGAATGAAGCAGGTATGTCTCGCCTAGGAGAGGCCTGAGACTCTCATACACAACAAGCGGAGGTACGTAACCAATTATTGTGGCCCTTAGCTTCAATGCGTAAAGCGACTGTGCTGCCCGACCCCAACCTGGCCGGGACACCTACAGAATAACCTCTACAAGTACCCCCTCGATATCCTAGGTAAGGTCACTAAGGTCACCTTAATATAATCAAAGCTCAGGCGGACAGTCGCAGGCGGGATTGACCGTATGGGCAGGGTAGAAAAGCCCGAAACTCTCGAAAGAGCCCCCGGATATGAATACAATCCTAGAAATATCTCCAGTGCTACTCAGTTATGACTAGGGGTCATCCCAATCTATAACTGCTCACACTGCCTCGTGCTTAACTCATGAGAACGATGGTTATACCAAGGATTTCACACACTCCCTGGACAGACACCTAGATGTTGTTGTTTAGCGATGTTGGAGAATTGACTTACAATGAACTATTCCAAGATCCTAAAACCTAAGCTTGTTGGTGCACCCTTGAAAAAAAAAGAGTGTAATTCATTTAAATTAGCGTTGATTTTAGTTGCCTTTATTACTCAAAAATAGGATATGGTCGTGCAACTAGTGGTGTTATGACGCAACATGAAGTAAAATGCACACCGTAAAAATCAATGCAAATGCATTGTGTCCATGTAAACAGGGTATGCTACTACGTGAAATGCACAATTCTTCTTCAAATGATAAATTCAAATTTTTCCTATATGAAGTCCTAACTAGTACTCCAAAGCAAATCTAGATCTAGTGCAAGTACAATGCAAAGTGCAAAATGCGATGCATGATGATAAGCAAATGTTTTTGGATTTTTTGAAAATATAAGAGATGCAAAAATCAAAAGAATGATTCTACCACCCTCAGACTCTGCAAGCACACATAAACAGCATCCAAGCACAGCACTAAGGTAAAAGAACTCTAATGCACTAATCTCAAACAAAAAATCGAAAATGCCATGACAAGAACTTTCTTAAAAAAAAAAATTTAGGCTAAAAAAAAACGTTTCCGGTCAGAAACAGAGGTCAAAACAGACTTAGGCAGTGCCAAAGGAGACTCAACAACTAACAGCATTCACCCAGCAACCAATTATCTTCCAAAAAAAAGGAAAAATCCAGGGTATACGTGACTGTTCGCAGTAAACCCGCGTGTATATGCAAAAATCGCAGAGGAAACCGCGTGTATATGCGACTGTAAATCAAAAACCCACGTACAGGAAGAAAAGGTGCATAAAACAAGGCAAACAGGCAGGCTGAGACAAACTTCACTCCAATCAGACTCTACCAGGCATACATGCCCCCAGACCTGACACAGAAACAAGAGAGAAAGAGCAATTCAAATACATTGAATGCTGAGAAAATCACCCCCCAAAGGACAACTACTATGAACTCCCTAGCGGAGTCGCCAATTTTGTTACGGAGAGAAATTCCTATGGCTTGGGGTACCACAACAAACAACTTTGACTCTAGAAATCAATCTTTCCCAATATGCAATAGAAATAAAATGTGTAACACTAAAGGATCAGACCTCGTACCTTATTCCGGATGGTTGAAGTAGATCCCCGTTGAGCTTTCCAATCTTTAGCTTGAATTGATAGAATACTTCCTCAACAACAAGTAAACAATACAAGCATACTATATATCATGGTGTTAGATCTATTCTAGCATATATAATCAATAATGTAAAAGCATTTGACATATTCCAATGGATACAGGAAAAGATATTTCTATTAATATAAATCAGATATTACAAGATAGATACAACCTCTAACGGCACGTCTACGAACTGGAGAAATTGAATCCCCCACTTGGGCCTCCACCACCTCAATCCTCCATCTCTCGATAGCAAGCTCACTAGCAAAAGGAAAGCTTGGGAAGAACACAAAAGTGCTCCAAGGGACAAAGGGATGCAGACTCAAGTATAAATTCCGGTAACAATGGACTATAATTTCTTTGCTCTCAATCTCTCTCTATGCCTTCAATGTACCAAGGGGTTCCTTATATAGCTTCACAAGGGATAATGAAGGGTCAAATTCGAGCGATCTCAAGGCATATGGAAGGCCAGGAGTCGAATGAGTCGGATCCATTTCCAGGAAAACTCCAAAATGATTTGGATTATGCACACATCCTGATGTATGCGGTTATTGGGGTCAAACTCGCGTATGTACGCGGTTATCAGGTAAAAATCCGCGTATATCATTTTTCAGATAGTTTTAGGGATGATCAAGGAAACATCAAAGGATAAAATATGGTCCATGGGGTCTAAAGAGTCTGTAGTAGGACAAGGGAAGGCCATACAAAGTGTGATTCACCTAGAGTGGTGAAATCCACTATAACAGAAGCCCTTCCCACAGTATGAACACTTAATTTTTTCTTTTCCATGATGCCCTTTTCCTTTGTTCTGCTTTGAGTCGGAAGATTCTTCATGCTGCTGGTTTTCAACTTTAGGATTAGGAGCTTCAAATTTAGTTTTTGGGTTCTTCTACTGCTTTCCTTTACCCTTCATATATTTGGGCCCCGAAACATGGAGGGCTTGATCATGGGAGGATCTGATGATCCCCATATGGACAAGCTTATCATGTTCACTTGTTAGGAACTCAATGAAGGCATTGAGTGAAGGCATATTCCATTTAGGGGTTGTGAGCTTCCCCACATGGAATGTAGAGACAAAAACTAAATGATCAGCTCCAAGTTTGGAGAGTATGGCAAGGATGAGCTGATCATCCTCCTTCTCCACTTTGCATTGCTTCAACAGTAAGACAATGTGCTTGAACTTTGTGCAAAAGTCATTTAAGGTCTTAAAATTGGAAGGATGGAGAGACATCAACTCATTCTCAAGCTGGTATACTCTCAAATCATCCTGCTTTCCATACAGGGTTTCCAATTTGTCCCATATTTCCTTTGTAGTCTTCAATCCTCAAAGATGGAAAAGAAGATCCCAGGAAACAGAGAGGCACAAGAATCCGAATGCTTCATCTTTCTTGTTCAAGAATCTAGCTTTGTTTGTCATAGAACTAGGCTCTTCTTTAGTGTCCATAGTGACCCTATAGAGTCCTCTGGCACGTAGCTGGATCTCCATGTCTCCTTTCCATGAGTGGAAATTGAACGGAGTCAAGAGTTATATGGAAGAAGCCATCTGAATCTGCTAGAGCAAATGATTTCAATTGTTAAAAACCTGAAAATCACAACAAAAGGGGCAGTGTAAGGTCGGACAGCCTGCACATTTTAGGATTTCATCACACCCAGCATAGTCAATCAAGAAATCTTGATCAACAATTTCCTTACTTGGGGTATTAAGTGGTAAGCCTTGGTTTCTGGTGCAATGCTGGAATTTTTGAGCATTTGCTCAATTTTTCATGCAAGATCTGTCAATAACCTTGTTTTTGAGAGATCTGAGCTCCATCCAGCTGTGAGCTCTGATACCATATTAATTTGTCACAGTGGTATAGGAACTAAAAACACAGTCTCACAAAGAATACAGACAAATAATCATAAAATTGGCAAAATGGTGCTGCAATGGAAGTAGCAACTTTGTATAATCCAATGAAGAATGAATAATACAATACAATGATCATGCTAGAAGCATGAATGCCAAGAAAATTCGAATTCCCAATGGGGTTATTCAAATTGAATGAGTGAGTCTAGCTTAACTAAATGTAAGCCACGGTCAACACTCATGTTAACCACTGATCAAAACCCTAATTGACTCAATTGATCCCTAACTGAAGTCGGAGTGTAATAAATGATTGATTCTAACTGAAAGTAGCTCAGACACATGTCACTACAAGCCAACCAACAAGTGGTAGCACATCAATGACTCCAATTAACCCCGATGAGGTTAACTGAAGTGTAACTTACCATCAAAAGTGGTTGGAGGCACCCCTGTTGACTCTAGTTCATTAAATAATCATTAAATAATCAATTAAATGAAGGAAAGCGCCTTCACTGCTCTGTTTAATTGATTTTAACCATCAGTTAGCAATATGGGGCATTTATGACACTCAGATCACCCCGAGAGTGCTCCAGATAGATCAATTTAATGAAGGAAGGCGCCTTCACTGCTCTGTTTAACTGACTGTAACCATCAGTTAGCAATATGGGGCATTTATGACACTCAGATCACCCCCGAAGTGCTCCAGTTAGCCTCCCCAAATGAAGGAGAAAGCTTAGTTAGCCTCCTTGACTGAAGGTAGGCGTGGATGTGCTCATGTTGATGTCATACAGTGCTCCTCTGATGTCAATTAAGTCAATAAAACTTAGGATAATGGTTTAACTAGGCCAAATTGATCAAAATGAGTGTGTATGTTGGTAAATGTCTCCAACAATAATAACAAATGCAAAAATGTTTTCCCTTTCTCTACAATCACAAGTCTAATAATTGGATTGGATAATTGTCGTAATTTATTCACACGACTCAATGTTATAAGGGGTTTGCTTATTTATTGTGCATTGTGACACATGTTGTTTCAAGAACATTGGAATATAATTTAATTCTTTTTAAAATCTCTTTTTCTCTATAGCTTTCCAATTCTTTTAATCTATTAATCTTTGCACATTTTTCATATAATTTTATAATGCATTCAATAACAATTTGTTCAATTGTGAAAGAATATATTCGTCATTTTTTCTCAACATGCCCTTTTCCATATACAGTTTGAAAACACTATTTTTTTTAATACTATCTTTAAATAACTAACATTCACTAAATGAATTTAATAATGCCAACATTGAATACTTTCATATTAATGCACGTGGAGTTATTTGAGGGAAATTTCTAAGAATGATTTTAGAAGAAGGTTTTGAAAAAAAATGGATAATGCATTTGACTTCTCAAACTTTCGATTATGATTTCTTAAATTTCTATTTTATTGTGTTTTGTAAGTTGCTTTCAAATTTTTTATTTTATTTAGTGTTTTACAGAATTAGATAAATAGCAATGGGAAAATATGTGCACTAGAATGGTCTTAAAAATGATGTATTTCAATTTCTTAAACATCATTAATTTAAGGTTATTTCGATTACTTATAGATCACAAAGTATTTTTTTTTTGAAATGTAAAATAGACCGAAGTAACTACAAACATTCATGGAATCAAGCAACAACTAATTACTTTTTTTCAAATGAAGATATATAAAATGATGACTAATTTTTTTGGCATTTGTCAATATATAACTTTAAGTTTTATATCTAAGTTACTAATTCTTATTTTCTCTAATTTCGTGTTTATATGTAAATATGATTTTCATAGAACCAAAGCTTAAAAAACATGTTCCCATTTTTTTCATGTCATCTATCCTTTATATTATTTTCATTTATGTTTGTTCATTTATTTTACAAAAGGACTAGCTTTGTTCTTATTTATGCATAAATATAAAGATCATGTATATTGTATGTATATTGTATATGGATCTCATTTAGTTTGCAAGGTTGTTGTCTTTTTAATAATTTTTGCATGTTTTTTAGTCTTTATTATTCATATCGCTCATTATATGTCATTTTGTGCAAGTCTAATGTAAGTGATTGAAAAAATTGATAGTACTTATAAATATTGTTCTAATTTAATAATGACAAGTCCATTGGTTCTTTGGTTTATGAAATGGTTCAGATGTCTATGAAGTTGAAGGTGTAGTGAAATTTAATAGATGGGGATTCAAATATCAATAATTATAGTTACTGATGTTGCAATAGAATATAACATTTTGATTCAAATTTCTGTTTTGCAAAACTAGATTACTTTAAGTGTTATGCTGCACCAAAAATATTATGGTATATTTTGTGGTTTTCCCAATATTTATATTTCAATAAGGAATTTATTTTATGCAACAACTAATAAAATTGAGGTGAAAGGTCTATACTAAAAATATTGAAGTTCTATTGCAATGTTATTTACGAGGTCACTTATTTTTTTATATTTTAAAATTATTTTAATGATTGTAATTTGGTTGATTGGGTACAAATTAAGTTCATTTATACTCTTTTTGATGTTGTCATTAATACATCTCTCTTTCTCTCCATACACACACAGACACACACACACGCACAAGTTCATTTTACATTAATATTATTTATATGAAATATTGATTCATCTTCAACTGTTAGCATTTGACATTTCTTTAGTATGCTTGGGTTACAAAAGATGATGAAACACACACATACACATATGTTCAATTTACATCAATAGTTTTTATATGGAACATTTATTCATCTTCAATGGGTTAGCATGAGATTGGCAATTGACGTTTCTTTAGTATGCTTGGTATATATAAGATGATGAAGCATATCCATCAAATAGGTAAAAAAATATTGATATAAACTATTAGAAGAGTAAAATGAAAATGGATGGTTTGAATGATGTATGTGATGATGCTACTCTTATTTTTATCTTAAACTAAGTTTCAAGTCAAATAAATCTAACTCTTTATAAAATAACATGTATTGTATGTTACATCTCAAACGGTTGTAAAAAATACTTATGTTTCAAGACATGTAATGGAGGCAAAGTCACCACTTACAGTGAAAAACCTGCCATACAATCTAACAACACTTCTGTGGAAAGGTGGTCAATTTTTTGCTTCTAAGTCCATCTTGGTTAGCATGAATGATTATGGTCCAAGATTGTCTTGGTGTAAGAAAAATTTCCATGTAGGTTACTCTTAGTTTGAAGAAGAGGTTTGGGAAGAGGGCTCTAACTATGGTGATGCAAATATTGTTTAAGTCTAAGAAATTTTATATTTATATCGGCAAAAATCCTAATTTAGAGTATATGTTTAGGTAGACGGTTCCTTGTGATAATGAATATACACCATCAAAAGTTCCATTTCTATCTCGTATGGAAACATATTTGGATTTTATAGAACTTGGAATTATGTTTTTTTGGATTGTTATTGTATTGATGTAGCTTATTCATTAGCTTTAGAATTTGTTTTTAAATGATTCAAATAAAAGAAATACACATAGCAAATGACTTTTTTCTCTTAAACTATATAGTGTTTTTTAAATTCAAAAGGAAATGACTAAAAGTTACTAAGCTCTCATTCTTCTTATTAACGCGATATGAATGAGATTAATACAATATCTCATTTTAACCTTATTTTTGAAGTTCTATATATTCAAAAAAGTCTTAACTATTTTTAGTCTTTTGATGCAAGAAATTATTACTGTTTTATTTTTTATATCTATACATTGTAGTTTTCATGAAAAATCATTGCAATATATTTTTGTCATGTCCCCTTCCTAGAAGCATATGTATCCACTCCACTTACCCATGGGTTCAAGTGGAAAATTCTTGTAACACCTCGATTTTGACCCCGTTGCATTTATTGTGAATAATCATGGTGCAGAGCTAAAGGCCAAGGCCCCACCATTGATTGGTTATGCTATGTTTCGGGTTGAAATTGTCACCGATGGTATATCGGGGCATGCGACATACATATCGAGTTTTGTCATCATGTAAATATACATCTTTAATTAAATGAACCCAACCGGCTATGCTCACTGCAACCATAATGAAAAGGGCATGATTTTACCAAGGATAAGGCCGGGGGGGGGAATTGTTAAACCATGAACCAATGGGGAAAAATACATGTGTCACCTTCCCTTGTCTTACCCAACTACCACCATTAAAAACTGATGTTGTTAGTTGGGGTAGTTATGGCTGGGGAGTGGAGTGTGGTAGGACTGCCAGTCCTTGCCCACACGCACACTCCACCAACAGGTTGACCCTCACGTTTTGGAAAAAAATTACAATTGCCAGCACTCGAGGAGGACTCCACTCTCTCCACTACTATTCATTCTCTCCATTGTCTATTCATCCTCACGTAGGGATGGTAGTCTGATCATTCTCATGCACATACATCTTTTCTGTTTTGATCTCATGCAGCCAGAAGGGGAGCCGTTTTTGGGATGTCACTTGCGTTGTCCACAAAGAGGCATTTGATGTGTTTTCTATTTTAAAATTTCCCCATGCATAGGTTGAGAGTTTGTATCTTCTTCCCCAGTGTGTTCTGTGTAAGTTTTCCCCCGGTGGCTTCGTTGTCCAAGACAGAATTTTGTTTCTCCACGTTGTGAACTATGTTTGCTGATACGTTTGAGGCTGTTGTAGGTTGTTTTGTGAGTCATTTTGGACACGATAGGGCCAAGAACGACTCAAGAGTTGTTTTCCTTAACCAAGCTGTGAATCGCTTGTGTGACTGCGTGTATGCAGTGATTGGTCCTCATACTGTGTTGGGAGCAGAGATGGGGCTTGGTTTGCTTAATAAACCTGGTGTGTTTGGAAACCACATAGGTAGAGCTAGAGGGTTGGATTTCTTCTCCACAACCGCTGAATAGCACTATAAGGGAAGTCAGAGCTTGAGGGACTGTGTAGCAGAGAAGGGAATGATTCCTTGTGTTGGGTGTGTGTGGGTGTCTTAGAAATCAGGCTAGATCTGGTGTGGGTGTTCCTAGATATGTAATGGGCTCACCAACTTAGCATTTAGCCTTTCCCAGCTCCTTGATGGCCTGATAAACCCGACCACGTTGGCTTGGATTTCTTGTTGATGGCCTGATAAACCCAGTCGTGTTGGCTTGGTTGTGTTTTGTGTATCATTGGCTGTGTGTAAGCCTGCTTGTTCCTTATTCCTTGGGGAATCATGCCCAGCTCAGGGGTGGTAGCATTGCTGAGAGATTTAGGAGCATGCTAGCCTATGGTTGGGTGGAACATTGCAGCGACATAGATGGTTGCAGAACGAGTTCTTCATAAGATAAGTAATCTTGTCTATTTTACTCATGCAACCATTTTATTGTTAATGAATATGGTGAACATGTTGAATGCTTGTATGAATGTATGTTGCTTTCGTTGTGTATGATAAATAATTTTATCTGTGTATGTTCTATTTCAATGCATTTTGTTTTAACATTTTATGAATGCACATGTTCATGAGGCTGGTTTCCCGGATGGTTAAGGCCATGGTAGCGTCCTCTTCGCCGGTCGGAGGGTAGACGACGTTACAGTGTGGTATCAGAGCTTGCAGGTTACAGCATGGGCCTCTATGGGCCATGAAAGACCAGTTAATGGAGGCATGTTGCCTTCTACCCAAGAGAAATCAATGAATGACTGGGAAATTCACAAAATTTGTCTGAGTGTTTGAACTGTCGGATCATCGGAAAACATAGTGGGATGGACTTCAGATGCAGCGGAGAGTTAGGCAGAAACAAACCCGACGGACAACAGTTAGAAGAAAATTGCAGAAATTTTTTTAAGTTTTCGTCGAACGTCAGTGGAACTTAGTGGATGTGGGAGTCGCAGTTTCGACGAAGATTAGTCGAAGACCGCTAAAACACCGTCTCGATGTAGTGGTTTGGACCGTCGATGCGCCGGAAGAAGGTTAGTTGAATGGACCACCGATGGATGTCGGCGAAAAATAGTTGATCAAGCGCCTACCGTTGCGGATGGCTAAACCACAATGCTCCTGACGGGTAAGGCCTCCGACCACCGACACCGTAAAGAAAGTTTAAAATTTTTTCTAAGGCCCAAAATCATCGTCTATTGGAAGAAGATAGTGCTTTGTGCATCCGTCATTACGGAAGCCTAGAGCACTAGTCTTCAGACGGGGAGAAGCTCTGACTTCCGATGCAAGTCAAAATCAGTTCGCCGATTGGAAAGCAATAGCAAATTGGATCACCGATTGGGAAAGGATCAAAGATGATGAGCCACCGTTACGGCTGCTGAATGAACTAACCTGCCGATGCTTTAGTGTTCCACTTTTCGATGCCGAGGTGTTAGTGGATTATGGAGCCGATAGAGTGAGCAGAAGATAGAGAAATTTTTCACCAATAGAAGAATAAATTTTCAAAAATTGTCTAAGTGTTAAGGTCATTAGTGATCGGTGACGATTAGCTATTTGGATCGGTGAAAACTAGTGGATTGAACATCCGCTGTTGCGGTTGCCTATAAGAATAATCATTTGACACAATGATAGAGTCGATTGCTGACACAGAGGAGGTAAGTTTCCATTTGGATCGCTGGAACGAAAAGAAGTATAGTGACTTGGATCACCGATGAATAGAAGATGGAAGAGCCAATGTCGCGGAAGACAAGGCAAGAAGAAAATTCAAATTTTCTCTAAGGCATGAGATCATCGACCATTGGGAAATGTTAGTGGATCGAATCACCGATCAGAAAAAGTTCAAAGAAGGTGACTCGCCGTTGCGGCTGCTTAGTCAACTAGCCCTTCGATGCTGCAGCAGCTAGTGCTTCTGATCGCCGATAGGCTTACGGCTACGGAAGAATTAAGCAGAATATTCATTGACATCATCGATTGGAAGTCTAGCCATTTTCCAATGGAAACTAAAGTAAGAACACTTTCCACCATTGTAGAAGCTGAGATGACTAACCACCTGATGCACAAGACACCCGACCATCGATGCAGCGCATACGCTGATTTCATCGCCGATTAGGTTCGAAGAGTTGGATGCGGAT
This sequence comes from Pseudotsuga menziesii, assembly GCA_001517045.1. NCBI lineage: Eukaryota > Viridiplantae > Streptophyta > Pinopsida > Pinales > Pinaceae > Pseudotsuga > Pseudotsuga menziesii. The sequence continues at coordinate 92,783 of LPNX010122253.1, forward strand.
CTGATACAGCGAAAGAAAATAGGTGAACAGTCCTCCACGTCATCAATCCAAATTGAAAGTTTGGCAATTTGCCCGCCGAAACGCCAAAAAACTTGTGCGGAAAAGACCCGATGAAGAGAAGGAAACTTTGGGTTTTTTGAAGTGGAGATTTTCTCAGTGAATTCTAACTGTTTCAGCAGATTTTAACAGCTGTCCATGGTCACAGAGATGAATATGAAATAGAGAAAATTCTTTGTTTAGCATAATTGTTGTTGTATGAATTTCTAGAAGAAAAGGTAAGTAATTTTGATTTACATTAATATTATGCATCTAACAGTTTGCTACGAACACATTTGCAGAACTTTAGATAAATTCCAAGGGAAATACTCTAGAAAGAATAGTGTGGTAAAGCCAAAGGTGGTTCAGTCATGAGAACCCATGATGGGTATGATGCTCAGGATTCTTACGAGCGAGCAGAAGATGCCATGGGAGAAAATGTCTGTAATGGAAATGATGACATAGAGTCTAATGGAAGCAGATTCCAGGGGACACCGTTCGAGGTTGCAGCCACCATGAGAAGCTTAATCAAAGCCCAAGAAGAGCAGCATCAGTTGAATGCTGCAATGTTGTAGATTTTGATATACTTGCAGAGAAAGATAGACTCTAGACGAGGTACAGCAAGACCAGAATGCAGTAAGAGCAGTACTAGGAGAAGGAGAAGGACTTCTAGTGGATCATCTGATTCTGAAGAACCCAGTGGGGATTCAAGTTCTTCTTCTCATAAAAGAAAAATAAAGAGACACTATAGGTATTTCTCTCGGGATGAATTTAAGAAAGCCAAACCTCCTACATTTGATGGTGAGGTAAAGACTGGACAAGAGGCTGAAGCTTGGCTTCTTGGGATAAAGAAGTACTTTCAAGTGCATGACTATTCAGGAAACATGAAGGCAAGAGTTGCAATATTCAATCTAAATGGAAGAGCATCCATTTGGTGGGAACACTTCAAGCAAGTAAGGAGGATCACTGAAAGGAGACTTAAGTGGAAACAGTTCAAGAAGTATTTCAAGCATAAATACCTCTCTGACAGGTATTATGATGACAAGATTAAGGAGTTCCATGAGCTGAGATTGGGACAGTGGAAAATGGAAGAATATGCAAATAAGTTTTTGGAGCTGTTGAGGTATGTCCGGTACATCAGAGATGAAAAAGTGAAGGTCCAACATTTTTTGAGTGGATTACCTCAGTCTTACAAATATAGAATTGAGTTTTATGAACCTAGAACTCTTGAACAAGCAATAAGGAAGGCTAAGTATTGTTATGAGCAAAGCAAAGGTAAGCCAGATTACCATAAGGCATGGAAGGACAAGAAGAATGAGAAGTTTGACCAAAGAAAGAAAGGTTTCAAACCTTCTAACTTCAGGAATTAGCAGAATCATCCATCCCAAGCTGTAAGTAAACCAGTTGGAATGACAGGAGAAAATCCTAAAGATCCACAACATAATAGAGGGCCACTCCAATGTTGGAAATGTGGAGGACCCCACATGCACCGAAATTGTCCACTCGAGAATGAGAGTGCAAGGCTAGCTTATAACATTCAAGAAGCAGAAACAGTGGGTCAAGTAGCAAGGGCAATCCCTAGGATTTATGCAGCACTGGAGGACCTCCAAGCAGATCACCAGTCAACTCTGGTTGAAGTAGCAGGTAATATTATTGATCAATCTGTTTCTATTTTGATTGACCCTGGTTCTACTCACAGTTACATTACTCCTAGAGTAGTGGAGATTTGTTCTTTTAAGAAAATAAAGCATAGGAAGTCTTGGTTAGTTCAGCTAGCCACTGGAACAAAGAGAAAGGTTAGTGAAGTGGTAGAGAAATGTCCATTGGTCATGGATGGATTGGTCACTTTTGTAGATCTGAATGTTCTACCACTTGGTTCCTATGATTTTCTCATTGGAATGGATTGGTTAGAAGCTCATAGGGTGAAGCTTGACTTCTACAATAAGACTTTCGAATGCATGAATGAAGAAGGGAACCTAGTAGTCATGAAAGGTATTCCAAAGGTGATTTCAGTATGGTAGGTTTCAGCAAAGCAGTTAAAGAATTTCTGTAGGAAGGGTTGGCAGTTGTATGCAACTCAGATTTTGGAGGCAACAGATGATGAAACTCCTAGATTGGAGGACTATCAGGTGTTATAGGAATTCAGGGATGTGTTTCCTGATGAGATTCCAGGGCTTCCTCAAAAGAGGGACATTGACTTCACTATTGAACTTGTGCCAGGAGCAGCACCAATGTCCAAGGAACCCTACAGGATGAGTACATCGGATATTTTAGAATTGAAGATGCAACTGTAAGAGTTGTTGGAAAAGAAGTATATCCAGCCGAGTGTGTCTCCTTGGGGAGCACCAGTTCTGTTTGTAAAGAAGAAAGATGGTACACTCAGGTTGTGTATTGATTATAGACAATTGAACAAGGTTACTATGAATAATAAATATCCTTTGCCTAGGATTGATGACCTCTTTGATCAAATGAGAGGAGAAAAGGTATTTTCCAAGATTGACTTGAGGTCTGGTTACCATCAAGTGAGATTCAAGGATGAAGACATTCATAAGATAGCCTTCAGAACAAGGTATGGACATTATGAGTTTGTAGTGGTACCATTTGGTCTCACAAATGCACCAGCTACATTTATGTGCCTTATGAACAGTGTCTTCAGCAGATATTTGGACAAGTTTGTTCTTGTTTTCCTTGATGACATTCCTGTTTATTCTAAGAATGAGAAGGAGCATGAACAACATTTGAGATTGACATTGCAATTGCTTAGGGAGCACCAGTTGTATGCAAAACTAAGCAAGTGTGACTTCTATAGAGAAATAATTCAGTATTTGGGTCACATTATCTCAAAGGAGGGTATATCTATGGACCTTGAAAATATTGAAGCCATTATGAATTGGCCTACTCCAAGAAATGTGACAGATGTAAGATCCTTTATGGGACTTGCAGGATACTATAGGAGATTCATTGAGGGATTCTCCAGAGTTGCACATGCCATCAATTCTTTGCAAAAGAAGGGGATGAAGTTCGAGTGGACATCTAGGTGTGAAGAAATTTTATAGCAGTTGAAGAATCTTCTCACCAGTGCACCCGTATTAAAAGTTGTAGACCCAGAGAAAGATTTTGTGGTGTGTACCGATGCATGTGGACAAGGGCTTGGAGGAGTCCTTATGCAAGACAACCACGTGATATGTTATGAGTCAAGAAAGTTGAAGGAGCATGAGAAGAACTATGCCACTCATGATCTAGAGCTTGCATCCATAGTACATGCTCTCAAGATGTGGAGACATTACTTGATGGGAAGGAGATTTGAGCTCAGAACAGATCACTGTGGACTGTTCAGTATTTGTTTGATCAGCCTACTCTGAATGCTAGACAAGCGAGATGGCTGGAATTTCTATGTGAGTTTGATTTTGAAATCAAGCACATAAAGGGAAAGGAGAACAAGGTATCTGATGCACTCAGCAGGAAAATGTGATAAATGCATGTGGCATCTCTTAGTATTTGCCAATTCTATTTGAGGTAGTAGATTGTTAATCATGCTGCTGGAGATGAATTGTATGAGTAGTTAAAAGACAAATTGCAACAGCAAAGTCTTGAGTAGAGGTATGAGGGATATAAATTGGAAGAAGATGGACTTCTCAACTATAAAGGTAGAATTTATATTCCAGATGTAGCAGGTTTGAGGAGAGTTGTTATGGATGAAATCCATCAAGCTCCGTATTCTGGTCACCTAGGATATCAGAAGACAATTGCTATAGCCAGAAAGTAGTACTTTTGGCCAGGAATGAAAAAGGACATGGAAGAATACATTTCAAGGTGCATGAAATGTCAACAGGTAAAGGTTGAGCATCAACACCCTGTAGGTTTGTTGCAGCCTTTGCCAGTTCCGGAATGGAAATGGGAAGTTATTTCCATGGATTTTATTACAGGATTGCCGATGACTTGGAGACAACATGATTCCATCATGGTTGAGGTGGACAAGTTGACAAAGGTAGCACATTTTATACTGGTTATGTCTACGCATAAGACTGATGACATTGCAAAGATCTTCATGAAGGAGATTTTCAAATTGCATGGATTGCTTAAGGCAATAGTCTTTGATAGAGATGTGAAGTTCACTTCCAACCTTTGGAAGGGGTTGTTTGCATATTTGGATACAAACCTAAACTTCAGCACTGCATACCATCCTCAGATAGATGGGTAGACAGAGAGAGTTAATTAGGTGCTTGAAGATATGCTTCGCATGTACGTGATGGAAAAACCAACCAAGTTGGAAGATTACTTGTACTTGGTAGAGTTTGCTTATAACAATGGACAGCAGACATCCTTGGGGATGAGTCCATATGAAGCTTTGTATGGGAGAAGGTGTAGGACACCTATGAATTGGGATAATACAGTGAACAGGATTGTGCTTGGACCAAAATTACTCAGGGAAATGGAGCAATAGGTTGTAAAGATCAGGTATAATCTGAAAGCAGCACAAGACAAACAGAAAAAGCTATGCAGATAAGCATAGGGTGAACAGGGATTTCAGTGTTGGGGATCATGTTTACCTCAGAGTGAGGGAAAAGAAGAGTTCCTTGAAGCTTGGAAGTTGTACCAAGATGTCACCAAAATATTGTAGGCCATTTGAAGTGCTTGAAAGAATAGGACCAGTTGCATATAGACTTGCATTGCCTGCTAGCACTAGAGCTCATAATGTTTTTCATGTTTCTTTGCTTAAGAGATATGTACATGATCCTAACCATGTGATAAATTGGGATGTGATTCAGGTGGAACTGGAGGGAGAGTTCCGAACCGAGCCAATGCACATCCTCGACAGGAAGGTCACAATGCTATAGAAACGGGCCATAGGGCAGGTAAAGGTGCAATGGGAGCACTACGGAGATGAAGAGGCTACATGGGAGCTGGAGGATACCATGCGATTGGCACATCCATTTTTGTTCAATTCTGTGGAACACTTAGGTGATACCAGTGTAACATTTTGTTCAATTTTGTAAAGCACTGAGGACAATGCTATTGAAGGGGAAGGGGAATGTAACACCCCAGTTTTGACCCCGTTGCATATATTGTGAATAATTATGGTGCGGAGCTAAAGGCCAAGGCCCCACCATTGATTGGTTATGCTATGTTTCGGGTTGAAATTGTCACCGATGGTATATCGGGGCATGCAGCATACATATCGAGTTTTTTCATCATGTAAATATACATCTTTAATTAAATGAACCCAACCAACTATGCTCACTGCAACCATAATGAAAAGGGCATGATTTTACCAAGGATAAAGGGGGGGGGTAGAATCGTTAAACCATGAACCAATGGGGAAAAAGCCATGTGTCACCTTCCCTTGTCTTACCCAACTACCACCATTAAAAAATACTGCTGTTATTTGGGGCAGTTATGGCTGGGGAGTGGAGTGTGGTAGGACTGTCAGTCCTTGCCCACATGCACACTCCACCAGCAGGTTGACCCTCACGTTTTGGAAAAAATGAACACCGCCAGCACTCGAGGAGGACTCCACTCTTTGTGACTACTACGAATTCTCTCCATTGTCTGTTCATCCTCATGTAGGGATGGTAGTCTGATCATTCCCATGCACATGCATCTTTTATGTTTTGATCTCATGCACCTAGGAGGGGATCCGTTTTTTGGATGTCACTCGCGTTGTCCACAGAGAGGCATCTAGTGTGTTTCCTATCCGAATTCGGAGGTCTGGTGTAAAATTTCCTCATGCACAGGTTGAGAGTTTGTATCTTCTTCCCCAGTGTGGTCTGTGTAAGTTTTCCCCTGGTGGCTTCGTTGTCCAGGATGGAATGTTGTTTCTCCACATTGTGAACTGTGTTTGCTGATACGTTTGAGGCTATTGTAGGTTGTTTTGTGAGTTGTTTTGGCCACAATAGGGCCAAGAACGACTCATGAGTTGTTTTCCTTAACCAAGCTGTGAATCGCTTATGTGACTGCATGTATGCAGTGGTTGGTATTTAGACTGTGTTGGGAGTAGGGATGGGGGCTTGGTTTGCTTGATAAACCTAGTGTGTTTGGAAACCACATAGGCAGAGCTAGAGGGTTGGATTTCTTCTCCACAACCCCTGAATAGCACTGGAAGGGAAGTCAGGGCCTGAGGGACTATGTAGCAGAGAAGGGACTGATTCCTTGTGTTGGGTGTGTGTGGGTTTCTTAGAAGTCAGGCTAGTTCTGGTGTGGGTGTTCCTAGCTCTGTAATGGGCTCACCAGCTTAGCATTTATCCTTTCCTAGCTCCTTGATGGCCTGATAAACCTGACTACGTTGGCTTGTTTGTCTTGTTGATGGCCTGATAAACCCAACCGTGTTGTTTTGGCTGTGTTTTGTGTATCCTTGGATGTGTGTAAGCCTGCTTGTTCCTTATTCCTTGGGGAATCATGCCTAGCTCGGGGGTGGCAGCATTGCTGAGAGATTTAGGAGCATGCTAGCCTATGGTTGGGTGGAATGTTGTAGCAACATAGCTAGTTGCGGAACGAGTTCTTCAAAAGATAAGTAATCTTGTCTATTTTACTCCTGCAATCATTTTATTGTTAATGAATATGGTGAACATGTTGAATGCTTGTATGAATGTATGTTGCTACCGCTGTGTATGATAAATAATTGTATCTGTGTATGTTATATTTCAATGCATTTTGTTTCAACATTTTATGAATGCACATGTTCATGGGGCTGGTTTCCCAGATGGTTAAGGCCATGGTATCATCCTCTTCGCCTGTCGGAGGGTCGGGGACGTTACAATTCTATTTGGGAATTGATTAAAATTACAATAAAAATTGCCTAAATTCATTAAAAGGAAAGTTTGTCCACTTATGGATTGGGATAAAAAATAGGATTGAAAAGGGTCCGAAGGGATTTCATTATTTTACTAAGTGGTCAAAATAATAAGGAAGCACTCAAGTCAAGTTTGGGCCAAATTTGGACCATTTCCATAAAACATGGAAATTCCATGATTTACGGGAAGAGGTTGAAACTCTTCATTTGGGGCTTAGATCTAACTTCCCTTGAGGTATTTATGAGTTGTAATGATGAAAATTTGGTCCAAGGAGCTCAGATTCTTACTGATGTAGCTGCAGGTGACCACGGGAAACACACTTGTGGAGTTATGGAGGAGTTGTGATAATTCAATACATCTTTGACTAGATCTCTTCCAAGGAGTGGTTGGTGGTTGGCGGTAGTGGGGGAACTTGGTTTATTACCCCCATTTTATTTTTCTCATTTTTTTGAGGTATATTTGAATCTATATAAAAATAATCAATCACAATTCTTGGTTTTTCTATTTTGATTATTGATTTGTATCGAGAATTTGCTTGAGCAAATCCCATGCTTGGGAGATGTGCCCCTTGCAACTGTTGAGGGAGATGTGCCCCTAATCATTTTATTTTAGGAGTGGAGTATTCAGCTCCATTTACAAGTTTTATTCCATATTAATTACAATAGTGGTACCTGGTGTTGGTGTGGTGGTAGAAAATCATATGCCACATTTGTTCTTCTTGAGTTTCTATGTGTTTTTTGGGTGATCTAGTGAAGTGAATTTGTTGTAGAAGAGCCATTGATATCCCTTGGATTGTAACGACCCTCTATAGTTTATTTTGACTCTCTACATCAATATAAAAATAAATCATGAGTTCTAATACTGATATTAAGTATCTTTTGTGCACCGATTATTTTACCTATGCTCTTTATGCCTTAAAATTTGACTAGTTTTCACTTTTGATTTGGAAAAGTAACTTCTAAGAGTCAAAATGAAATTATGAATGTAATTATAGGTGGAAAATACAAAATAGAACCATAACATACCCTCCTTTAATAAATTAGTATCCCTTAGAGGTGATTTGGGAAGGCTTGGAAATCACCTTCCATCATAGTCCCAAACTAGTAATTTCCATGTTTGAAGCTCCCATTACATAATTATACCTATGAAATTTTTTGAAAAATTAATTACTATATACATCAGTATAATAGAGCCCCTGGATGCTTGCAAAAACCCTCTCTAAGTTCCCAAGTCCCCTTATTACTATACACTTTAAGTCTTTCTCCTACAACCTATGTGATACTAATGGTGGTTGAGGAATAATGTAATTTTTATTGTACACCCCTCATATTCCTTGCATGTGACCAATTCTTTATGGCCTACCCATGTGACGCACACTACCCGAACAAGATAATAGGGATTTCAACTTGTGTGTGGGTTGCTATTAAGAGTCGACAGGAAGTTGTCAAACACTTATGTGTGTTTTCCAATTCTCTATGCCCCCCTTTATTTCCACATGAGAGTCAGTCAAAAAATAGTAATATCTGTCATTGCACACTCAATGCAAACATTAGTAGCACTACACATATAATCAGTATTATAATATTATTTTAATCCTCCCTTGTCCACCATAGTCTTTTTTACCAGTTTCCTAACTTAGGATAATATTATCACTTCCATTAGTGCATGCAGATTTCCTCTTGGGACCACTAGATACTTGATGTGCCCTCATGCACCAATCTAGGAGCTCTAGAGACTAATCCCTATACTTTAGGAGCTCACTCTGAGTTATGGGAGTTCCACCTTCAGTTCATCCTAGTCAGTGTTGAGTCATGTTCCAATGGGCCACATTCAGTTCACTTTCAGTTAGCCAAGTGCATCCTTTGCATTATTTGAGGAGATAGGTGCCTTTTCTCACCTACCATGGCCAGTTAACTGACTATTCATTGTTTCAGGTGTCCGAAGTAGCACTAGTGAGTCTCTAGTGGTGATTTTCCCAAAGTTAGTCATGTCTAAGTCATTGGATTTAGATCACTCCTAGAGGATTTGAATTTCCTTCTTTGTATAATGGATGTATTTCATACTTATTAATGAATATTTTGTCTAGTTCTTTGATCCAATTCGAGTTTTCCTTCTATGTTCAATTTCACTGTGCGTGTTTATGATTTTTTCACTAGAAAATCAATATGCTTCATTCTTATTTCACTGTGAGGTTCAATCTATCCTGAAGGTATTCTAGAATTAATAATTTTACATGGTACCAGAGCTCTATAGAGCTGGTTTACCTTCGATTTGATATTTTTATGTAGGTTTTGTGAAGAATTTAGAAGAGTCGTGTTGCTCCTACAACTACAAAATGGAGAATTCATTTTCCTTGACACCAAGAATCCTAACACCTTTTAATTACATGGATTGGAGGGGAGATATGGATATAGTATTGCACAATAAGGGTTTGTATAGGGTTATAATAGGCAAGGAGGTCGAACCCCCGGAAGCTTTAGAGAAACCAAAGTACTTGAAAAATTGGATGAAGATTTTGGCTTCATGTGTATTTATATCAAGAGAGAGTTTGTTATTCCACCTTGATGGATTAAAAATCCCGAAGGAAGTATGGATAAAGATCAAATCACTATTTGGAAAGAAGGATGAGCTAAGAGGCCAAATTTTGGAGAATGACTTGATTTCTCTTCAACCCAACAATTTCGAAACTATCCAACATTTTTTCACCAAATCCAAGTCTTTGGTCATGTAGTGCAAAAAATGTGGAATTGACAAGAAGGATGAGCAGCCGAAGCTATCCATTTTGAGAAATATTGGCCATGAATTTTAACTTTTTGTGTTCACCTTCCACTCCAGGAGACTAACAACCCTAAACTAGAGAATTCCCTCACTTGATGCATTCAATAGATCCTCGATACAAGAACAAGATAAGTTGATCCAAATGGGATCCCTAAAAGCCTCCAAGAATCAATCTCTTTTAGCTGGGGAGACAAATAATGCACAAGAAAAAGGGAAGTAGAAGGGGAAGGAGTAGTTGTTATGACTTGCTTCTTTGGGAATGAATTTTCCATGAAATCATGCATGGTAACAACCAAATATGATCCAGAGAAGGGGAGCAAGTCAATATGCATCCATATGGGTTTTTCTAAGTAGATAGAGGTATCTAGTGATGATAACAATGATATGTTCTCAATGGATAGGAAAACCCCTAATTGTGGGATGCACTCACTCTTCTTATCACTACTAGTAACAAGTATGCCTTATAAATTATAACATTGATAACATAATATTTAATTATTATTTTTAATTGTACTTTTTAAAATGACAATATTATTATTATTATTATTATTATTATTATTATTATTATTAATTAACAATGTTAGAATAATCAACCCATAGTTACCTACCTTAGACATTAATTAAATCATTTTTGTCTTATTACCTAGTTTCCTAGATTCCACTCTATGCTAGTTGCCTTCTACATGTCCTAGAAGTCAACACATGCTAAAAATGAGCCATGGAGCACTTGGGAAACATCCTGGAAAACAATTTTAGCATGTCTTCTTTATTCTAGATCCTCCAAATCTCATATCTTCTTTTTTCTGAAAAGCTTCTTGTTTTATTGAGATTTAAGGCAAAAGGAAAAGCTAGACTAGGTGTAGTTGACTTGTTTTTTTCCCACATAATCCTCCCTCCTTTTCTCCTAATAAAAGCATGTATGAGTTGTCTTTCCATCCCTCATTATCTTTCCTAAATGACTTAGCCAATTTGTGAGCATCTTGCTGGATTTGGAAACTGCTTTATGCACCTATGGGGGATTTGAGTAGATTTAGTAAGCCTACTTTTTGACCTTTTCGAACGGTATCCTTATGAATTAAAATCTCTCATGTAATTATATATTGCAGCAGCCTATTACTTCATAATTTTGGCTATTGTACACTTACTCAATACAGATTAGTGTTATGCTCCAATTTAAGTCTCCTTTGGTGTTAATTTTCCATGTTTGATTAGCAATTTTGTGAGTGTAATTGTTCTATCTCTTGGGTTCAATTTCCACATGGTATCAGAGCCTTTTTATATCGACTTATATCCTTCCATATTGCTATTTTAGGTTCGATATCTTGACTAGGAGCATATTCTGCTGACCGAAGGGAACAGTTTCTGAGCTATGGACCAATCTCAGAAGATCATCTTGACTCTATTCAATTTCTTTGAGTGGAAAGCTGAGATGGAGATATTGTTGAGAGAGAAATGTCTCTATAGGGTGACTATGGTAATTGAGGTAGAGCCCAATGCAGCTGCAGAGAAAATCAAATGGCACAACAAGAGGGATGAGGCCTATGGTCTTTTGTGTCTAAGCATTTCAAGAGACCTCGTCTTCCATCTTGATGGATTGACATCACCTCATGAAGTGTGGGAGAAGCTTTTATAGATTTTTGGTAAGATATATGAGAGGAGAGGAAATCAAATCAAGAATGAGCTGATCTCCTTGAGTCCCAGTAGCTTTGAATCCTTGCAACTATTTTTTTCCAAGTTTAAAGCCCTTATTTTGCAGCTAAAATAGTATGGGATCGAAAGGAAGGAAGACCAACTAGTTTTGGCCATACTCTCTAAGCTTGGCCCTGACTATTGAGTGTTTGTTTCGACCTTCCATGCCACCAAGTTGACAGCTCGAACCTATAAGATGCCTAAGATTGCAGAGTTCATGGAACCCCTCACACACGAACAAGATAAGTTGGTGATGATGGGCACCATCAAACCTTCCAAAGACTAATATTTGGTTGCTGGAGATTCAAGGGTAGATTCAAAAAGCAAGAAAAAAGCTAAAATCCACCTGAGCAAAAGAGAGACAAGAACAAGTCTCAAGAGGAGCCCCAAGGTTACAAGAACTCCCAGAAGAAGAAGAACAAAGGAGAAATGAGCAAGTCTGTATACTGCAGTAACGGCTATCATCCTGAGAGCTCTTGTATGAAGAAGCAAATTGACATGTTGACCCAACTCCTGGAGAAGAATAACATCTCCCTTCCTGATTGCTTAAAGAAGAGGGAAGGAGGATCAAATTCAGAGGACAGAGAGAGAGTACATGCCTTTGTTGTTGGCACATCAAGCTCATCTAGATTCATCATAGACTCTGGAGCTTCTAGACATATGGTTTTGACAAAAGAGGCATTCTCCTCTCTTGACATGTCGAAAGGTCCATAAATAGTTTTGGGAGATGAATCTCTCACTAATAGTTTGGGGAAGGGAAGGATTTATATTGACCATGGTAAGTTCAATAATGTGTTGTATGTTCCAGGTCTTGCATCTAATCTCTTGTCAGTGTATCAGATGACTCACACTGGGTCTCCAAAGAAGGTCATATTTTCTCCTGATGATGTTGAAATCACTGAGATTTTGAATGGTAAAGTCATATCAAAAGGTGTTGTTGATCACACTTCCAAGGTATACATGTTTTCCCATTTTCTACCCTACTCAAACCCCTCTTCTCTTCTGATTCATGCTAATGAGTCAAGCAAGCTTTGGAATGCAATATTTGGCCATCTTAACTATGGTATCTTTCTGATTTGAGTGAAAAATATATGGTAATAGGGTTGCCAAAGATCAAGTTTTCTAAGGGAGTCTGTCAAGGTTGTTTCCTAGGAAAATATGCAGAGCACAAATATGAGAGAGCTAGTCATGAGAGAACCTATGCACCTCTTGAGTTGATCCATAGTGAAATTTCTGGTCCATTTCCTCATATGTCCATGATTCAAGCCAAATATGCAATGACCTTCATAGATGACTTTTCTAGGTATTGTTGGGTTCACTTCCTAAAGCATAAGTCTAAATATTTTGACCTATTCAAAGTCTTTAAATCCTTGGTTGAAAAATAGTCTGGGAGGAAAATCAAGATCCTCAGATCTGACAATGGTGGTGAGTATGTCAAGTCTAATTTCATTCAGTATTGTAAATATGTAGGTTTTCAGATGCAACATTCGATCCCTTACACACCATAACAAAATGGTGTTGCTGAGAGAAAGAACAGGTCACTGAAGGAGATGGCAACCAGCATGATGGAGGCTAAGACTTTTCCACCAAAGTTTTGGGCCAAGGCTATAAAATGTGCATCCTACATCTAGAATAGGGTGCCCCATAAGCAACTTGATGGTATGACTCCTTTTGAATCTTGGAGTGGGCACAAGCCAGATGTGACCCATTTCAGGATTTTTGGCTCAAAGGCTTGGGCTAGAATTCCAACTGAAAAGAGAAAGGATTTGCAGCCCCAAAGCTAAGAGTGCCTATTTATTGGGTATTCTAAAGATTCAAAAGGGTACAAGATGATCAACTTGAGCACTAACAAATCTTTCATTGAAAGGAGTGTTCAGTTCCAAGAAGAGCCTTTAGTAGAAGTTGAAGTTGGAGACTCTTATTCACCACCAGATCCATTGATTGTAAGTGGAGAGACTAATGAGTTTGTTGATTCTGATATGTCTAATAATCATGATTTGAATGCAGATCCTGAAATTCCTACAAGACCAAATGGGAAGAAAATACCATTCATGCAGCTGGGGAACTAGCTGGAAATCGTAGTGACACTAGGAGGACTAGATCTCAGTTTGAGAGTACCCTTTGTGTGAAAGATCCTCTATTTGCTGAGAAGTGATATTTGATGGTTGAATTAGATCCAAAAAAATATGAATATGTAGCACATGATCCAAGATGGAAAACAACCATGAAATAAGAATTCAGCTCGCTCCAAAAAAACAACACTTGGGAACTGGTTGATCTCCCCCCAGGGAGGAAGCTAGTTCAATGTAAGTGGGTTTTCATGACTAAGTTTGCTGCTGATGGTTCACATTTGAAATATAAGGCAAGATTGGTAGCCAAGGGATACTCACAAGTACATGGTATTGAATGCAATGAAACCTTTGCACCAGTGGCAAAGATGGACTCCATAAGGCTAGCTTTAGCCATTGTAGCTTTGAAGCAGTGGGAGGTACATCACATGGATGTGAAGTGTGCTTTCCTAAATGGAGATCTCACTGAAGATATTTACATGCAGCAACCTGAAGGGTTTTTTTCTAATCCATCTTTAGTGTGCAGGTTAAAGAAATCATTGTATGGGATCAATCAAGCCCCCAGGGCTTGGTATGCCAAGATTGATGGATTTCTGCTGTCATTGAGTTTTGTTCGATGAAAATATGATCCTAATGTCTATTTGAATCTGATTCATGGTTTTTTGATGATTATTTTCTTGTATGTGGATGACCTTGTGATTACAGGAAGTTCAAAGAAAGAGATTGCATCCTTGAAGGATGCAATGAACCATGCATTTTCTATGACAGATTTGGGACTGTTCAGCCAATTCTTGGGTCTCGAAATTGCTCAATACCAACATATAATCAAAGTATATCAGTCCAAGTATGCCTTAGATTTTCTAAACAAGTTCAACATGAAATATTTCAAGCTAATCAAGACTCCCCTCCTTTCAGGAGTTAAGCTTGAAGAAGCAGGTTCTTCTCCTATGGTAAATAATAAACTGTATAGGCAGTTGATTGGGTGTTTGCTTTATCTTAAAAACACTTGACCTGATATATCTTATGCAGTTAGTGTGGCTTCAAGATACATGGATCAGCCTCATGAGATCCACTGGAGATCAACCAAAAGGATCCTAAACTTTTTTCAAGGAACAAGAACTCATGGGATCTTCTACAAATCAAAATTTGATCTTGATTTGATTGGGTTTACTGGCAGTGATTGGGAAGGTGACAACATAGATTGAAAGTCAACATCAGGATATGTGTTCATGCTTGCAGAAGGACCAATCAGCTAGTCAAGTAAGAAGCAGAGTGCCATAGCACTCTCATCTACAGAAGCAGAGTATAGGGGAGTTTTAAATGCATCAACTCAATGTTTGTGGTTGCAAGGAATACTTGGAGAATGTGGCTTCAAATCAGAGTTTTCAAGTATTATCTACTGTGATAATCAGATCACCATTCGAATCTGCAATGATCCATTTCAGAGACATTTAACCAAGCACATTGAGATCCATATGCACTACATCATACAACTTGTGCATGATGGTACCATTCATCTACTCTTTTGTGCATCTTTAGAACAAGTATCAGACATCTTCACCAAAAAAAAATTTGAGAAGACATTCAGCAATCTCAAATCACTACTGGGGATTGCTGATCATACTGTGAAGCATGATTGATGACAATATTTCCAAATTTTGTTTTCCTGTCCATGTTTAAGGGAGGATTTTCCCACTGGGTTTTTGCCTCTTTCCTTGGTTGTATGGAGAAGCAGTATGTAAAGGGTGAATAAGCCTTGTTTCTAGGCCCTATAGTTTTCTGATATTTACTCATAAAGTCAGGCTTAGGGTGGGTGTTATAATAATCAACTAATAGTTACCTACCTTAGACATTAATTAAATCATTTTTGTCTTATTACCTAGTTTCCTAGATTCCACTCTATGCTAGTTTCCTTCTACATGTCCTAGAAGTCAACACATGATAAAATTGAGTCATGGAGTGATTGAGAAACATCTTGGAAACCCATTTTAGCATGTCTGCTTTATTCAAGATCCTCCAAAGCACATATCTTCTTTTTCTGAAAAAGCTTCTTGTTTTATTGAGATTTAAGGCAAAAGGAAAAGCTAGACTAGGTGTAGTTGACTTGTTTTTTGCCCACATCATCATCCCTCCTTTTATCCTAATAAAAGCATGTATGATTTGTCTTTCCATCCCTCATTATCTTTCCTACTTGACTTAGCCAATTCGTGAGCATCTTGGTAGATTTGGAAATTGCTTTATGCACCTATGGGGGATTTGACTAGATTTAGTAAGCCAACTTTTTTACCTTTTTGAATGGCATCCTTATTCATTCAAATATCTCATGTAATTATATATTGTAGCATCCTATTACTTCATAAGTTTGGCTATTGTACACTTACTCAATACAGATTAGTGTTATGCTCCGATTCAGTCTCCTTTGGTGTTAATTTTGCATGTTTGATTAGTATTTTTGTGATTGTAATTGTTCTATCTCTTGGGTTCAATTTACACAAACAAAAATCATACACATGCAATAATAACATGGACAACTTCAAATTTCATTTCAATAACCAAGCTGAAAGCATGCAAATTGTAATGGAGTTTGAATAAAATAATTGCATCCCATTCCTTAATACCTTTATCTCTAAAATATTCAATGGCTCAATCTCTCACTATGTTTACCACACACACACACATCTCCATGTCAATTCTCATCACCACCCTTCCCAAAAAAATGGCATCATCAACATGCTAGTAACTAGAGCCTCTAGAATATCGAATAAGGATCACATAAATCAAGAGCTAAGGCATCTCACCAATGTTTTCAAAATCAAAGTCTATAAATATAATCAATTCAAGAAGGTTCTTGTAAAAGTAGAAAATGGATGCTGTAATAATTGAGAACCTCATGATGGTAATTCTATCACCCTCTATTATATCAAAGGAACCACAAATAAGATTGAGAAAATTCTCAAAAAGGGAAATATCAAAGTGGATTTTTATCCTTGCAATACCCTCAAAGAGTTATTAGATTGTGCTAAAGATGTTATTGATCCAAATAATCATAAAGGAATTTGTGTTGTTCCCTTCTCCGACAATAAGCATTATATCAGTGAGATCGGAAGATCCTTGAAAACTAGACTTAAAGAACATTATGTTGACATTAAATACAATTGTGTTAAAAGATCCTCCTTAGCGAAGAAATCTAAAGACACTGGCCATTTAATAAACATCATTTGAGGTGGACATGATTACAAACAAAATAATAATTATATTACACCCTTGTACTCAATTACAACATATTTATTGAGTTGGTCTCATATCCAACTTATTCCAAACATAGAGATAGAGGTTGAGAGAATATTTCAACAACCTCCAACAAATATCAAACCAATCAATAGACTCAAGAAATTGCATTAATGGAAGCATTATATCCAACACCCTCCTTTAATGCTTAGAATGGAAATGACAATATCGAAAACACATAATTCACATGCAAGTCATATTTGTGTGATATGGTCTTCACAAGCACTTTTTCCCACTCTGAAGTCTCACAGACTACACTCTTTCTTCAACACAACTTCGAGCTTCCACTTGACTCACTTAAGGGACAACTGCTTCTAACCATCATTGAAGTGTAGAATTGACGCTTCTTGACCTTTTGAAGGACAATCTCAATAATGAATCACTCTATTGAGCTACTGCCATCCTAGCACTAAGTACATCAAAATACATACTTCTAGTTATATAGGTATGTGGTCAAGGAGAAAGAAATAGTGTTATGGTTAGCAGATCTATCATGCACAGAGTCTACTTCATCTCAACACATCTATGAGTAATGCAAAATAACAACATGATAGATGCCTAGAAATCATAAAAGAACTTCTTCCAATTCAAAGAAGCACGAAATAACTGGACGTTTACTTCATTAAGGAATAGGTTGATGCAGACCATGAGGCTCTTAAGGGAATACATGACAAAATGATGGATCTCATATGTACCATGTGAACTCTACATGCAAATGGCAACTAATGGCTTCCACGAATTGCATTATTATGTGAGAGAAAATAATTATCCTTCACAAATAAAACCAAAGGAAAGATCTTTCTAATTGAAGGCTCAAACCTTCTCCACATAGCATTAATTTTTAGACACAATCTTCAAAAAAATGGTTACTTCCTTATACTCTTTAATTTGTAGTTTTTAAGAGTCACATGGACAGTGTTTGGATGGATCTCTTATTTATATATTTTTATGTCTTCTTTCACCAACAATGAACTTCAAACATGACTTCAATATGTTCTTAGTCATGTTCGATATGGATAGGATCAATATGATCCCAATGCACAACAACTACTCTATTGTAAATGACAGCTCCATCTCTAGGAGGAACTAGATAACACACTACAGAAATAAGAAATCTTCACATGAAATAATCACTCGCAAAAGAAATATATTCTCACACCCCTAAGCCTACTCTTGTAGTAGAATCTGCTCTCACATCCTCTTGGCCCTCCCTAAGAGGCAATTAATCCATAACATGCTATGATACCAAGACATAGTTTGAGGTGGACATGATTACACAAAAAATAATATATCTATTACACCCTTTTACTCAATTACAACATATATATATAGTTGTTCTCAAATCCAACTTATTCCAAAGATAGATATATAGTTTGAGAGAATCTCTCAACAACCTCCGAAAATTCTTAAACCAATCACTAAACTCAACAAATTACATTAATGGAAGCATTATCTCCAACACCAATTTGTATAGATAAGTCCCATATCATTGCTAATGTCAAACTTTATGGTAAAACAAAGGTAATAGAGGCCATTAAAATAGAGGTCAATTATAAAATATTAAAAGAGATGAAGGCCTAAAAATCAATGACACCTAGAAGCTTGATAATCACAAATTAAAAAAATATAAAAATCAAAATTAAAAGTTTTAAGTTTTAAATATTTAAATATTAAATAATTATCATCATTGTCATCTTGATTATTCTTTTGTCTCTTTAAGTATTTATTTAGTATCTAATTATTGTTTCTCATTCAACAATCTTCCTCATGAAGATGATCTCATGATGATCAAAAGGGTTAAGGGATGCCACATATTAAAACATAGTTTCATTTTCATTACATTTGCTATTACATAAGATGAAAAAATTAATCATTATTTTTATTTTCATGGAAATTAATATTTAAGTTTCCTTTGCATATTGATACATGTAAATAAGCCTAGCTATTGAAAAAAATAATAATAAGCCCTTGGTTTAGCAAAACAAGGTTTAAACTATTTCATGTGTGTAATCTTATCATTATATAATAAACATCTCATTTCACACATGTATTCATAGGGATAATCTAGATTAAGTATATCTAGATGAATATTTGGAATTGTGGCATTTTCCCATAACAAGCATTCTTCTTCTTTGTATAGAATATACAATAAGTTCAAGTCCAATTTTCTAGAGGATACTTTTAATGATCCATTTTATGGTTTACACCTTGTAGACTTGTTTTGAGGAGTTTGCAAGATAGTAGAATGACTCTAATAGAAACACATCAAGTCTAGTACAAAATCTAGTGAATAAAATAAGGCCAAAGCTTATTTTGATTATATGTCCATTATATTAAACATGGGAAGAATGATGAGTGCAACTTTGCAAGCACTATTTAAGAAACAATATATGCTAGAATAATCTTACAACTTTTTTCAAATATCACGATTAGTCAATCTCAAATTCTTGTATATTTTTACAAATAATTCCAAAATTCTTCATCGTATTTCCACTTGAAGCAATGTCTTTGTAACCAAAAGTTGTCAACATTATTTAGTGCACAAAATCCTAATATCCAAGTCATAAAAGAACCCAAGTCTTCCATCCTATAATATATTCTCAAAATCCTATTAAGTTTGAAACTTGATATGAACAAAGAAATACAATTGTCACCTAACATCTTGTATATATGTACCTTATAGATTCTATATTTAATCAATTTAAATCTAATAAGTCTTATAAAATTTTCATTTTTACATGAAATGGAAAAATAAATTTAAAATATTTATTACACAAAATTCCAACTAGAACGCATCCCACTCCACATAAATTCCCACTTGAGTTAATACCTCTAAGCAATATGAAACTCATGATCACTTCACAAAGAATATAGTCGTTATAAATAACTATTGTTCATCATAAGTCATTCTAATGTGGATGGAAATTGGAATCGAAAAAGCTTAAAAAACAATATAATCAATTACCAAAATGTATAATTTTAAGAATCTTTAAAATTATCTCCAAACTTCTAAGCTTCATGAAAACATATAAATGATTTGTAGATATTAAGATTGATTTTATTTTTGAGAATTTTATGGGTTTTTTGATTTGGTACCCGTGTGAAGAAAAATGTCTACTTTGATGACATCCATAATATTTTTGGATTGATACCCAATATATATATATATATATATATTATTTTTATTTAAAATAAAAAAAACTTATCATAATAATAAAATATTTCATACAAATATATCTATTCCTTATATATTTTACCTTTATTTAAAATAACAAAACAGATCATAATAATAAAACAGATCATAATATTTCATACAAATATATCTATTCCTTATATATTTTACCTTTATTTTACCTTTATTTATTTAAAATATATATTTTACCTATATTTTACCTTTATTTAAAATAACAAAACAGATCATAATATTTCATACAAATATATCTATTCCTTATATATTTTACCTTTATTTTACCTTTATTTATTTAAAATATATATTTTACCTATATTTTACCTTTATTTAAAATAACTTGGTAATTCTCTTTCCCTTACATTTTTATCTTTGAATATATTTATCCTTGCATATATTCGAAGTACAAAAATGACAACTTTTACTTTTTCTCCACCCATTTGAATATTTTATTTTAGAGAGCCCCATTTGTATACTTTTACTTTATTATCGATATCTCCGCGAGAGTGGCCCCTTCATGACAGATTAAAGCACAAACATATTAACAGCACCGTTAATCACTCCTCGTGGATCTGAAAACCATTACATTACGTTACAATGGAATGTGATATGCTTGGGCTTAGAAAAACCCTACTTGATTGCTAATTAAAAGGCTTGTAGGTGTGATTGATAAGGATAGGACCACCGATTTTTAAGATTTGTTTTTGGTTTTTTTTTTTATGTTTTTAGCTTTTCTTTTTGTGAGTTGCCTAACGTCAAACTCCTATGTAGAAAGGGTTTGAATATTGTGCACAACATTAGGGGATTCGTAAATTCTTTTAAGGTAGGAATGCAAGTCCCGTAAGGTAATCATACTGTTTTGGAGTAGTCTACTTGTTAGATTTTTGGAATTTCTGGTGATTTTTAATTGGAATTCGGTGATTTTTTTTTCCAATTTAAATTTTGAAGTGTTTAAATCATGTTTTCTAATGCATAAATGGATTCAACATCCTAAAATACCCCAAGGGTGCCCAGATTATGCAAATTTAACAACTATCATGTGTTTTTTCAAGAATCAATCTAAAATTTTTACCATATTATGTAAAAAAACAAACCAAAAAAAGAGCTCATAAAAGGTTAAAAATGTCTAACATTTAAACTACTGCTATTGTTTTCATTAGTTATACAACTTAGAATTTGCATCTTTTGAACTTCTTGGGATCTACCTTAGAGATGTACACAATATTAGATCTTGCTTTCTATTTATATAACATATTTTTTGTTTCATTTTAATTAGAGATTTCTACCTAGACATCTTGTTAGTTTTGAAGAACTTGTCAGAAGCATACTTCATGGATTTTATAGCATGCTTGCACTCAACGTTATCATACCATGGGTTGGTCATTCTATTCTCCATTTTACATTACAACATGATTGAGAACTTGCTAATGATTAGAGAGGGTTGTGATAGAGGCCTTCTATATTGTCATTTAAATCTCCTAACAATATTGAAAAAATATATCCATAACTTTGTTATGATCTGCGACATTTTCCGATGGCATAAAGGTGAAACAATGAACTCATCAAGGTCTTTACAACAACTACCCATTACTAATCATATATGGGTGAACATCTCTATGGATTTCATTGCGGGGCTTCTTAAGGAAAGAAATAAAATGGTCATTATGTTGGTAGTATACCATATGCCCAAATATACCCATTTGTGTGTCTTACCACCCACTTTCACACCCTCTTTGGTGGCCCCTGATTTTTTGGATCAATTTTTCAAGCTCCATGGCATGTCTACTTCTATTATCTCTTATCACAACCCCATTTTTACTAAGAATTTATGGAAATATCTCATCAAACATTAACACACTCAGTTGAATCTCAGCAAGTCATACTACCCCAAAGAAGATGCTCAAACTGAAGTGGTTAATAAGTGCTTGGAAAATTACTTTCACTACTTTGCATCTAATAAGCCACATCAATGGCAACAATGGATCTTTGTGGAAAAATGGTGGTGTAATACCACTTATCACAGTTCCAAAAATATGAATCTATATGAAGCAGTGTATAACCAAAAATTCTTATCAATGATCTCTGATGTACTAGGTATGTCTAGGGTTCAAGTAGTGGATGTTACACCTTGCACCATGTCTAACATTCTACGGATCTTTAAAGACAAATTGATTCTTTCATAGAATATAATTAATCAAGATGTCGATGAGTGCTTCTTTGTAGTTTGGGGTCAAGTGTTTATTCAGCTACAATCATATAGGAGGACCTCTCTCAAGACCCATCCTCATCAAAATCTCTAAAATTTTATGGACCCTATGTTATTCTACAACATTTTGAATAGGTCACCTAAAATCTTGTTTATCTAGACCGCTCGATGATGCAACATGTCTTTCATGTCTCTTGCCTTAAAAAAAGTGGTGTGATCCAATTTCAAAGTAAATACTAGTTTACCGTAATTGGATGAGGAAGGCTTTCTTTGGATTTAACTAGCTACAAAATTGGGCCATTGGTTTATATGGAAATATAATTGCAAGGATGCACCATCAAGGATATTTTGATCTAGTGGAAAGACATGTTTCAATAATATTCCACTTAGGAGCCAATAAACAATTTATAGTGGTTTATGCACCTTCAACATTGAGGGAAACATTGCTTTTGAAGGGGGTGAATTTTAGGGTTCTATCCTAACTCACTTTACTATAGCAAGTAATCATACATATTATAAGGGCATAACTGTGTAATAATACTGAATTAGTTAGTGTTAATCAATCAATGTAAAAGGGGTGTGTTAATTAATCGATACCCACTAGGAGATATTATTTGACCATGTAAAATAGTTAGGGTTTTAGACATCTAAATCCTATGTAAAAAAGCTTCAAGGCTACAATATGTTAAATGTGAAGAATATTTTAATGGATATCTACCCAAGTGACTAGTCATCGTACCATAAGAAGCTGACAAACATTGTTCGTGTAATAAAAATGCTCTTTTTTTCCATACTCTTGTCATTTTCTCATATTTATGCTTTTGTGTTGCTTATTTATAGCTTAATTCATGTTAATATTGTTATATATTTAGTGATTTTCAAGTTATATAAGTAAGGAACACTACACAAATAATTTCAATATTATTTAAGTATCATATGTTCCATGATATTAGATACAAAATAGATGACAAGTGAATCTTTCCGAACACTAGTCAAGAAATGATCTATACTAAAACAACATTACAACTTTTTTTCAAAGACCAAACATTCTTACATGAAATTAGAAAAAACCCCAAACTTTGTCATCATTGTTTCCCTGATAGAAACATCTCCATAACCGAGTGTTTCGATATTTTTTAGCACATAAAGCCTAATATCCCAATAACGTTTGAAATTTGATAAGAACAAAACAATATAATAAACAATCAATACCTTGGCACTATGAATTCAAGATTTGACAAATTTGAATATGAGAATTTTACAAAGTTTCATTTTCACATGAAATGGGGAAAATAAATATAAGGTTCCCTTCGCACCAAATTCAAGCTTGAGCGAATCCTAGTGCAAATAAATACCCACTTGAGTGAACAAGGCAAAAAAAAGTTCAATCACCTTAAGCACCTATTACCACTATGAAATTCATCATCACCTTATAAAGAAGAAAATAAATATGAATAAATATTCTTCCTCATATGTTGTAATGTGCGTGAAAATTGGAATTCACAAAGATGACAATGTATAATCAACAATTTTTATAGCTTCCATGAATTCTAAATTAAATTTCCAAGCTTCATTTAAAGGAAGAAATGATTTTTTGAGATTGATTTTATTTTTGAGAAATTTATGGATGTTCTAACTTGGCATGCAACATTCTATATACATGAAGAAAAATATATATACAAATTAGAGAGCGTGGGTGTTCTGTAATTTAGAGGCTCATATCCCACTAAACACACCAATAAGGATGTCTTTCAACCTTTAATTCACTCTTTTTCCACTCATGGGTTGTGTATGATGTAAAAACATTTTTATTCCTCTACCAGTTGTTCATATGCACAAAAAACATTTTAGTCCTTCGCGAGTTGTTTATTATGCATCCCATAGCCAAATGAATGTGTCTAGCATTAT
>LPNX010122253.1:120256-139287 GCA_001517045.1 Pseudotsuga menziesii
GTCCTTTAAAGAAGCAAGATAATTAGTTTCATATTTTTTTTAAGGAAATAGAGATAAAGAAGGAACAACTTTGGTTAAATTATGGGGATTTGATGTGCCAAAATATTGGGTGGGTCGAGTTTTAATAATATTTATCTATTTGGAAAATCCTTGAGTATCAAATGTGTTTGGAGGTTCTCATCTATATCATTAGGAGAGAGCTATTGAAAATTATCTTAAGAGGTCATTGGAGAGATTGACTCTCTAACATACATAGTTACTCTCGAGCATGTTTGGGTTCATTTTGGGTCACCACAGACTATAATTTCAGATCGGGATAGTAGGTTCCTGAGCACGTTTTGGTCTATTCTATGGTCCTTGATGGATACCAATCTCACCAAATCGACTGCCTTCCACCCCCAGACTGATGGACAAATAGAGGTAGTCAACCGAATGATTGTGCATATTTTGAGAATGTACAATTCTAAACATCCCTACACATGGGATGACAGTCTTCCTTATGTTCAACATAGCTATAACCGAGCTCTGCATAGCTCTACCAATCACATCCCTTTTCAGGCGTGCTTGGGCTTCCAACCATTGGCCCTGATTGATGTAGCTCTACCCCTTGCATCTACATAGGAGGAATATTCCCATGCTCAGGCTGAGGTTGATAAGGCCACCAGATTTGTTGAGCGAATCCATCACATCCGCCAACAGGTCCATGACATTCTGGATAAGTCCAATACTAAATACAAGCAGCGACATGACCAACATTGGGTTCCACACAAGTTCCAGGTTGGGGATAAGGTTTGGTTGCATTTACAGAAAGAAAGGCTGACAGGACCTCATCGCAAGCTTCGTCCACTTCGATATGGGCCATACACCATCACCAAGGCAGTTGGTGATAATGATTTCGAATTAAACAATCCTCCATTCCTTGGCTTGCACCTAGTATTCAATGTGGAACTACTTCGACCATATTTCACACCATTGTTGGACACCTTAGATGTGGCAGAACAATTGACACCTACAGAGCTTAATTCTGACTGCATGGAATAAGCAACCATTGATCAGATCATGGACAGACAGGTTAAAGGCACCCGCCAGCAGAAGATCCAACGATATCGAGTTGTTAAAGCAGGGCAACTCCTCCACCAAGGCAAGTGGCTCACTAAGAGTCAAGTTCAGCAGAAGTTTCCTCGTTTGATGGGGGCACTCAACACAATGGAGACCATTGCTTCCTAAGGGGGGAGGAATGATCCAGATGGGTATAGGTGGCCACCCACCTATTCCACTGGCTCAAAATAGTTTCTCATGTTAACAATTTTCTTTTAATTTTCTGCAATTTTTCGAGTCCTAAAATTCCGGGACCGTTTTGAGGCCCTAAACAACGTTTTTTGGAGATTCGGGGCCAAATGGTT
This sequence comes from Pseudotsuga menziesii, assembly GCA_001517045.1. NCBI lineage: Eukaryota > Viridiplantae > Streptophyta > Pinopsida > Pinales > Pinaceae > Pseudotsuga > Pseudotsuga menziesii. Next base: position 121,660 of record LPNX010122253.1, read on the forward strand.
GCCATCAACATTTAGTTTGTTAACCAAAAGTTGTAAATCTTAGATAGACCTTTCCAACGAGCTATCGAATGCCCAAATCGGAGATCGTATGCAAAAGTTATGACCCCGGGAAGTTGACTGTTCAACTTACCACCTTGGGGCCGCAAACTTTATGACGGTTCATCTTCTAGGGTTACATTTTGTACTTTTGAGGTTCTCACCTCATTCTTATTATAAATAGGCCCCTTTGGCCTCATTTTGTATTCATCTTGTCACGAGTGAGTGTAGCCTCCATGTCTCTTCTCAGAGATACGGCTACCACCATTCTAGCTACTTTTGTTTGTTCTATTTCATTCATTTAATAGAATCTGAGTTCACTGTATTACTATGTTGATCACCAAATATATCTGTGCATTTGAATATATATATTCTCTTTCATTTCATTCTCACATAAATCTGGATCACTACAACCACGTCAACTCAACCTATAACAACTTCATACTACTAGTTGTTTCATACACTTATTCATAAGGACATACTTTCCCATCCATATTAATGATCATCTCTAGGTATGTCCATAGTCAATCATAGAAAAATAATAAAGAGGATTGACCTACCACCAAATTCATAAATATATTAGGCTAGATACAATGGGAATTTGTATTAAAAATCCTTTCAAAAATTCTGATAATGTGTCTATTATTTAGAAGGCTATAGTTTGAGAATCTCCTTTCATATGAATGTAGCTTGTTTGGAAGTTTAGGAATCAAGAATTTTATTTTTATTTTTATGTGTAGATTTGTGGGTTGGTTGTGGGAAGGTTTCAAGATACTTGATATCCTAATTAATGTTCTTCATTGAACTGATATATTCTTCTTAAGTCAAGTAGCCTTTCATGAACTTACTATTGTTTGGAAGAAGGAATATAGGTCAGCTCAATTTTTTGGTTTAAAGGGTAGGGATGAGATGGTTGGGAAAATTATATTTCTAGTCTTAGTTAAAATCTTGTGAGGATCAATAGTGTTGAAGATTAATTTCTCTTGACAAAAAATGATGGAAAAGGAATTTATACTCCAATAATGGATTATAACATTTTATGTGAAGAATATAGGGTGGTGGAGCTCTAATGGTGGTGGAAATCCAATTCAAAATTCAATTTCCCTTTATAATATCACATTTTTATGTGGCTTACCATCGGGAACAAGCTTCTCACCTGGGGTGTTTTTTGAATGTGTAATAGACATGGCCCTAGTAAAATAAGTCACTTCCTAATGAATTGTGGATACATTATTCATGTTTGGAAGGGATTAGAAAATATATCTAGGGATAAATGATTGTCTGGTGAGAAATTCTATACATTATTTAAGTTACAAACTTTGTGTTCAAATCCTTATTTAAAAACTATTGCACCTCTTCCTTTGATTGTTTCTCAAAGTATATAGCTTACACATATTGCAAGCATATTTGAGGATAGGCATATTCATCATCTTCAATGTGCACAATGAAAAGTAAATTGATCCTTGACAATTTCAACCAAACATCCAAGGAAAAGCATCCATGATAGTTTAAAGCAAAGTAGATGAATATGAGTGGAGCTTGGAATATTTTCATGGGCCTTGCCAAGGGAATCATATTTTTCGAGTACTAGGGGTTATTCATTTGAGTGATTTTTGTATCATAAATTTTAAGGTGGCATTGAGAAAGAGTAAAAATAACATTTTGTAGCTTTGAATTTACTTCGCGCATTAAATTCTGCCGCGCAATAATTTCTTCGGGCATTAAATTCTGTCGCAAGAAAATTGAGTCGCAAGTTTTTTGAAAAAGTAAAAAGGGAAAAAACAAGGTTGTGCTGTGTGGTAACTTGATTTAATTGCGGTGTCCTCCGTTTTTCCCGAGATTTGGTATCAGAGCTAGTTTAGGAAAGGAATCTTGTCCTAAAAGGGAAAAAGTAATTTTCTAAGGAAAGTTAAAAATTAAAAAGTGGCTTCTACTCCCGGTTCAAATATGTCGAGTTTACAAACTCTGATTTTCACAGGAAAGAATTATGAATATTGGTCTCTAACAATGAAAGCTTTGTTTAGAGGTCAAGATGTTTGGGATATTGTCCAGAATGGTTATGTAGAACTAGCAGGTCAAGCGACATATAATAATCTCTCACAGGTTGAGAAAGATATCCTGAGGGAGCAGAGGAAGAAAGATGGAAAAGCTCTGTTCTACATACATCAAGCCATGCATGAAAGCATACTCCCAAGAGTAGCATCAGCAATTACCGCAAAGTAGGCATGGGACACATTGGGTACAACTTATCAAGGTTTGGACAAGGTAAAGACTTCAAAGCTACAAATTCTGAGAAGAGATTTTGAATCTCTGTCCATGAAAGATTTAGAGTCAGTAGACCCATAGTTTTTGGTTTGATAAATCAACTGAAATATCATAGAGAAACCATAACATACCAAAGGGTGGTTGAGAAAATTCTCAGAAGTCCTCCCCCAAGATTTGAATCCTTGGTTGTGACCTTGGAAGAACACACAAACATGACAACGTTTACTATTGATGAGCTGCAAGGTTCACTCATCGATCATGAACACAGGTTCAGCAGAACTCAAACATCATTGGAAGGTGCATTTGCAGCACAACCATCTATAAGCCGTGGAAGTGGCAGAGGGAGAAATAATTTCAAAGGTAGAGGAAGAAACTTCTCAAGAGGAGGACGGAACAGTAGTCCTGTAGATGTTGCTGGTAGAGAACAGAATCAGAACCCAACTCAACAAAGTGGTCATAGGTTTTATCAATCAAATATTCAATGTCATTACTATAAGAAATTTGGTCATTATGCATATGAATGCAGGAAGAAGCAATATGACCAAGGAAAGCAAAGCCAGAATCAGTCGACGAACACCATCATTTTGTCGAGCGCAATGTTGATGACAAGCACATCCCCAATTGATTGCAATACCATCCAAGAAAGTTCGTCTGACATATGGTATTTAGATTCAGGCTGCAACAATCATATGACTGGTAATTTAAATTTATTTTCCAGTCTAGATAATTAAGTTCAAACTGATGTTACACTTGGAAATAATGTCCAAGTCACTGTTTTGGGAAAAGGTACTGTTAATATTTTTACCAAATAGGGGGAGCATAAGTATATGCCTGATGTTTACCATGTAGAAGGTCTGAAGCATAATTTACTGAGTATTGGATAGCTGATACAGAAAGGATATAGAGTTTACATGGAGGATAATCACTGTGTGATTAAAGATGTACGACCAAGAAATGAGTTAATAGCAAGAGTGCCAATGACAAGCAATCGCTTGTTTCCATAGAGGATAGTTCCAGACAATATTGAAGTTGCATTAAAGGAAGAAAGTAAAGAAGAAGTTGATTACTGCAATAAGAAAGAAAATGACAGCGTTGATTTTTATGCTACATTTCATACAGAAGTTCAGGATGATTCCTGGCTATGGCATTTCACATTTGGACATCTGAATTTTGGTGGACTGAAGTTGCTACACACAAAGAATATGGTAAAAGGATTTCCATTAATTGACAAAACAGATAGAGTTTGTGAAGGTTGCATCTTTGTCAAGTAGCATAGAGAGACTTTTCCAGTTGGAAAGTCATATAGAGCGCGCACTCCACTTGATATTGTGCACTCTTGTGGTCCAAAGCAGACAACATCCATTGGTGGCTACAAGTATTTTATTACTGTTATTGATGACTAGTCAAGAAAAACATGGGTATATTTTGTCAAACATAAATCTGATGCATTTAGTTGTTTTCAGCAGTTCAAGGCACTCGTGGAGAACCAAAGTGGACACCGCATAAAAATCCTAAGAACAAATAGAGGTGGTGAATATGTTTCAAACAAATTTCTAAATTTATGCAAAGCTCATGGCATATAGAAGCAATTCACTGTGCGGTATACACCTCAGCAGAATGGTGTCGTAGAGAGAAAGAACAGAACCATTATGGAAATGGCGCGTAGCATGATGGCAGCAAAGCATTTTCCAAATGAATATTGGGGTGAATCAGTCGCAACTGCTATATATATTATGAATCGATGTCCAACAAAGAGCGTGAAGAACAAAGTTCCTCAAGAAGCATGGATGGGTATGAATCATAGTGTTTCTCATTTAAAAGATTTTGGTTGTGTCGCATATGCTCATATGCCAGATGAGTTGAGAAAGAAGTTAGACAAGAAGGGACAAAAATGTATTTTTGTTGGCTATTCTGAAGACACAAAAGCATACAAGTTGTATGACCCTGTCGCAAGGAAAGTAATCATTAGTCGCAATATTCAATTTGTTGAGAATGAATCATGGGATGGAACCGTCGAGAATAATGTCAAGATTGTGTCGAATGTCGAGCATGAATCCATGATGGAAGAAGTGGTTCAAACACCACAAAAAAATCAATCGGTCGCACCGTCGAATCCAATGACACCACGACATGGCTCAGCACAAGGAATATCAACACAAGTTGCAACTCAAGCTACACCAACAAGCACACCAAGAGGACAACAGACTCCATCAAGCAATTCGACATCAACAGATCCAGTGAAGACAAGAAGTCTGCGTGAGATATATGAATCTGGTACACCAAATTCCTTCTCTATCTTTGCATTATTTTCTCAAATATATGATCCACTAACATTTGAGGAAGCTGTTTAAGAAGAAGTATGGGCACAAGCCATGGATGAAGAAATAGAATGTATTGAGAAAAACCAGACATGGGAACTAGTGGATGTACCAAAAGATAAAGATGTAGTCAGCGTTAAATGGATTTATAAGACCAAGAAAGATGTTGATGGGAATGTGCAGAAGCACAAGGAAAGAATGGTAGCAAGAGGGTTCACACAACAACCCAGCATAGATTTCAATGAAACGTTTGCACCAGTTGCATGCATGTTTTGACTATCGATGCACAAAACAAATGGCTTGTTTATCAAATGGATGTTAAGTCAACCTTTCTAAATGGTTATATAGATGAAGAAGTATATGTGGAACAACCACAAGGGTATGAAGTTCCAAGTCAAGAGCATAAAGTGTACATGCTGAAAAAGGCACTCTATGGTTTAAAGCAAGCTCCAAGAGCTTGGTACAGTGGCATTGATTCCTATCTCATTGAGAATGGATTTCACAAAAGTGAAAGTGAGCCAACGCTGTACACCAAAGTGAATGAGAAAGGTAACATGTTAATTGTTTTCCTGTATGTGGATGATTTAATATTTACTGGTGATTTTGGCATAAAAGAATTTAGAACAGTCATAGAAAGTGAATTTGAAATGACTGATCTGGGGCTTATAAAAAAATTTCTGGGCATTGAAATTCAGCAGTCTGAAAGTGGTATATTTATATCACAGTCTAAATATGCAAACAAGGTTTTAAAAAGATTTAATATGTCAAATTGCAAGTCATCCCCAACACCAGTAATAATAGGTTTAAAATTGAGCAAAGATGATGATGGATCAATTGTAGATCCTACACTGTTTAAAAGGCTTGTTGGTAGCCTTATGTATTTAACAGCGACAAGACTAGACATCATGTATGGAGTAAGTCTAATCTCAAGATTCATGGAGTCACCAAAAGACTCACATTGGCAAGCAAGTAAAAGAATTATGAGGTATCTAAGTGGTACAAAAGATCTTGGCACAATGTATTCAACTTTAGAAAATTTTAAACTCATTGGATATACTGACAGTGACAATGGAGGCATCATAGATGACAGGAAAAGCACATTTGGGTACACATTTCATTTTGGTATAGGTGTTGTTTCATGGGCTTAAAAGAAACAACCCATAGTAACTCTATCTTCAGCAGAAGCAGAGTATGTCACAGCCACAGTCGCTGCATGTCAAGCTGTTTGGATGAGAAGAATGTTAAAAGACCTATCGTAGAACCAACAAGAACCAACAACTATTTTTTGTGATAACAATTCAGCCACTTCCTTTGTCAAAAAATTATGTGTTTCACAAGAAAACCAAACACATTGACACAAGGTATCATTTTATAAGAGAGCTGGTGAATAACAAAGAAATTTGTTTAGAATTTTGCAGGCCTGAATATTAACTTGCAGATATCTTCACAAAACCGTTGGCAAGGGATACATTCCAGTATCTTCAAAGTTATTTGGGAATGACAAGTTCTATACAGTGAACTCTATCATGAATAGAGCATGTTTTTTGCTCTGAAACATTTTGTAATATTTTGTTTTTTAAATTATGATCTGCTCATAATTAAGGGGGAGTGTTGGAAATATTAATTACTCGCTGATCCATAATCAAATCAGCCTACTATAGCAGGTAAAAAAAGGGTCAGAGACTCTGACAAGATCAAGAGTTCAGATCTCTTTGTATATAAGACAGTAGAATTTAGTTTCTGAAGCTAAGTTTCTAGGTAGAGAGTAATTACAGTATTTAAATGTTAAGTCAGTTAGTCAACATAAATTTTCTATATGAAGAATGAAATTGTAAATCTAAAAGAAGAGACAACCAAGCAGAATAGAACAGAGAAGAGAATTGTGATGAAGAAGAAGGAAAACTCACTGAAGAGTTTGAAGCTCAAGCTTCTGTGTTTTTACCAAGTTTGTATTTATGGCTCTAAGTTTTGTTATGCAGTCACATGAAATATAAATCCTTAAGTTTATGGTTGAATGAAATTTTTAGATAGCCGCACATCTTATCCATATTTACCTAAGTGAATGTTGTCTACATTTACTGTGAGTGAAAGACATCAAGAATCGATAAATATTTCACTGTGTAAAAGTTCCTATATTTATGCGTAGAGGTTCGACACAAATCTTGTTTATTATTTTCTTATATGATATTGCGAGTGAGTCACAATATAGTTGTGTCACAGTTAATCCTAGGTTACCACAGTGAAAAGTGTTTTTCATATTCCTAAGTCCTTAGACTAGGAAATATAAAGTTATTGCGCAGAAGTGAAAACTTGGTCGCACATGAGTTGGTCACAACCAAATTCATGTCGCAGTAAAAGTCGGTCGAAGCCTAAGTAAAAGTGTGTCAAGGTGAAAAGTTCGCAATAACTCCCACGTAGTAATTCTATTGCGCAGTAATTTCTTCGCGTAGTAAATTTCATTGCAAGAAAATTGAGTAGCAAGTTTTTTGAAAAAGTAAAAGGGCAAACCACAAGGTTGTGCTGTGCTGTAACTCAAGTTAATTGTCGTGGCCGCCGTTTTTCCCAAGAAGAAGTTGGTTCTCAAATATTTACCAAAGTTAAAAAGTCCGGGTGGAGCATCAAAGACCCGAGTCTCGGATAAAAGAACGTTACCTAACCTCTGTGTGTTGAAGATAATTTACTGTTCATCTTTGAAAAGATTTCCAATTGGAATAGAGATGCTGCCAAATTCATGTGTATTAATAGGTTTGGGATGTTGGTGGAGAAGCATGGGATCTTGGTGGAGAAGCATTGTATGGGAAAATGATCATTTGAAAGATGAGTTGAAAAAAATCTTTAAACATTATTTACCTAAAATTGGTAAGTCAATGTAAATGTAAATTTTTATGTAAATTTTTATTAAATAAAGTTTGGCTTGATTTTACTTTAATCTTTTACGACTCGATACGATTTCTACGATTGCAAACAGGTAGGTTGCGATAGAGGAAAAGCAATAGTGCTTGGGAGGGAGCGAGACCGTCACCATTTCAAGGGAAATGATAAGTATGAAAAATGTCTCAATGCAATTAAAGAGAGGTAGGCTTTAATTTTTATTTATAATGTTTAATAAAAGACAATTCTTATTTTTTAATGTTCATTTATGAAGTTTAATTACTTTTTTGTAAGTTTTTATTTTTATAAATGAATTGTTGTATTTTTCATTATCTCAACTATAATGAAATTATAAATAATAACTATGTATAATTTTATAAATAATTAAATAAATATTAAATAATTAATATTAGTTTTAAAATTTAAAATTTAATTAAAACAAATATTTTTTAATTAAAAAGCTTTGAATGATATGTTATTGAGATTAATGTTTAAATGTTTAGTTTTAAAATTAAAAATTAAATAAAACTTAGAAAAAAAACATTTGTGAATGAAAAATATTTTAAATGTGCTTTGAGATGATATGTCATCACTATTAAGATTAATGTTTAATTTTTTATTGATATAAAAATTTAAAATTTAAAATATTAATTAAGTTATTGTATTTTTTTATATATTTTATTTTCATTATTACAACAATTTAATTTTATATTTGAAATTTAATTTTTTTTGTAAGTTAGTAGAGGTTCTATTAATATTAGAAAAAAAGATTTACATGTAGTCAAAGGTTGGCTGGAACCAACACCAAATATTAAATATGAGCTTAGTGTTCTTAGACTTAGTTGTCATACTAGTTTCAAGGAGAATATTTAAGCAAATCCTATTATCAAAATCATATTTGAGATGCAACCCTAATCCAGATGATTTTATTCCACATGTTATGTTATCCTTCTCTAAATGTGAGATAAAGTAAGATGGAAGTACAAAGATCTATGCTCATCAATCTCTTACTTAAGTCGACTATTACTAACAATGGCTTTTATCTTTCAGGGGTCTCAGGAGAGGGGCTCTCTGGGCACGATTTATGATGAATACATGCTCAAAATGAGAAGAGGTGAAAAGGTCATTTAGCCAAAAAGAGGTGAATGCCTAAAGATATGGTGCATAGGAGTTGAGAAGTATAATTCATCAGAGACGAAATTGAGTAACCAAAGAGGGTTTCCTAATGGAGGCTTGATAGAGGGAATGCATTAAGAAGTTCCAATGCTCAAGCTATAATATAACAAGGAAGGAAAGCAAGCACATATAAAGTTTGAGTAAGAGACTTAATGAACAACTTTCATAGATTTAAGCACTAAAATATCCTGTGTAATTGAATATGTTCCCACATTTCAGTTTGCTGGACCTGAAGCTACAATGTGTCCCATGTACTCTCATTATGCTTGATTATGACAATTGGGTGGTGATCTTCTGTTAAAGAGTTGTTCCTTATACATGTCTTGTACCTGAACTGAATCTAGGGTTGAAATCAAACCTTTTCATGTTGGTATGAATGATGTAAACATGATTACGCACGTTCCTTCCACTAGAGGGCCGAGCATGGGCCAACGTTTTCCTATGGAACTAACTTTGGTTCCCACATGTCCACTGAGATGGAAGCAGGAGGAGGGTTTGATTCATGATGCAAGAGGTGAGGTGTCAGTCCATTTCTTAGAGAGATGACACGTGTCATAGATCCTATCCTCGCATGGGAATGTGTGCCTGTACAATCAAGCATATGTCTTCAAATCACCTAATCCGAGGTATTTGAAATTAAATAATATTAGAGTACTATAACTTAAAATTTTAACAATATATTCAAAATAAAATATCTAGTGTTCAATAATATTTATAAAAACTATTAGTCCCTATTACATAGGGGTATTTGGTTATGTTACAGCGGATTTCACCCCTCTAGGTGAATCACACTTTGTATGGCCTTCCCCTGTCCCGCTGCAGACTCTTTAGACCCCATGGACCATTTTTTGTCCTTTGATGTTTCCTTGATCATCCCTAAAAACATATGAAAAATGATATACGCGGATTTTAAACCTATAACCGCGTACATACGCGGGTTTGACCCATATAACCGCGTACATCAAGATGTGTGCATAATCCAAATCCTTTTACTGTTTTCCTTGACATGGATCCGACTCATTTGACTCCTGGCCTTCCATATGCCTTGAGATCGCTCAGATTCGACCTTTCATTATCCCTTTGAAAGCTATATAAGGAACCCCTTGGTACATTGAAGGCAAGAAGAGAGAATTGAGAGCAAAGAAACTATAGTCCATTGTTGATGGAACTTATACTTGAGTCTGCATCCCTTTGTCCCTTGGAGCACTTTGGTGTTCTTCCCAAGCTTGCCTTTTGCTTGTGAGCTTGCTATCGAGAGATGGAGGATTGAAGTGGTGGAGGCCCAAGTGGGGGATTCAGTTTCTCCGGTTCGCAGACGTGCCGTCAGAGGTTGTATCTATCTTGTAATCTCTGATTTATATTAATAGAAATATCTTTTCCTATCCAATGATGTGTATTTGAATGAATATTTTATCCATGGTAATACGTCAAATGCTTTTACATTATTGATTATATATGCTAGAATAGATCTAAAACCATGCTATACAGTATGCTTATATTGTTTACTTGTTGTTGAGGAAGTAATATATCAATTCAAGCTGAAGATTGGAAAGCTCAATGGGGATCTACTTCAACAGTCCGAAATAAGGTACGAGGTTTGATCCTTTAGTGTTAGACATTTTATTTCTATTGCATATTGGGAAAGATTGATTTTTGGAGTCAAGCTGTCTGTTGTGGTACCCCAAGCCATAGGAATTTCTCTCCGTAACAGGTTATCTTAATTATTTAGTGCTGTATTAAAATCTCACCAAAATAGTTATAATGTAAACACATTTTGAACTAAAAATATATGTATTTTTTTTATAGAGTTTTCTCAAGTGTTATTGGATCACAAACCCTTTGTATCATCAATGAAGAAATAAAAAATAGAAATAAATATAATTTAATCATAAAAATAGTGTTGGAGTTTGTGTGATGAGTGGGGTCTAAGGACTAATTTTGCTCCACTAACTGGTTTCCATTGAGCCCCCATAGCTTAAAGGAACCTTTGATATTAAACATATTGATTAAGGAAGTGGGTTTTCCCATTGTTCCTCCATGGGTGGGGGCAAAGTGTGTTATTGAGTCAAACTACAATTCTTTCCATCACACCCATAGTTATTTTTAGCTCTATTAATTTCACCTTTAGAAAAGGTTGGCGTTGTCCTCCAATAATTCCTAATTCCATATGTGCTCAACATGTGCAACCTTCTTGGACCTCATGTTACAACTTTCTTCTTAGGATTCTCCACTTATGTCCTTACATTAGTTCATTTCTCTATCATAACAATCGCCTCCCCAAGATTATTAATATTATTGCAAGGCAAATTTTAGGACTTAGATCCAAATTGCTCATGCTTGGGTGAATATTGATCATGGCCTCATATGAAATTGAGGATAAAAAAGACTTATACATTTCTCTTTTCTAGAGTGTATTTACTTCAAGAAGAATCACAAGCATATTCATTTTCCTAACTACTTTGTGATTTCCACAGGGGGTTCACTCAGTGAACTTGTTACATATCATGTTCATTCATAGGATATTAAAGAATATCCCTAATTTCACTAAATATTGGAAAATACTTCCTAAAATTGTATTGTTGAACCCCCCTCACAATATACCTTTCCAATTAAGAAAACCCCTAGTTTCACCAGATATTGTAGGTATTCATTTTATCAACCCATTTTAACACCCCCTTTATATCATATTGTAAAGTTGTAACCAAAAGATCCCTAACACATCTTAGCATAAGCAAACAAGATGATAAATAAAATATAATATAATGCTAGTAATGATCCCAAAAGGATTGTAAGGGAGACTGATTCATCTGTAGTGTTGGATAGTGGAAGACCCAATGAAATAGTAATGGGGAAGGAAAAACACGCAAAAGGAAACCCAATCAAGATATCAATGCAACAAAGAATGTAAAATATTGATAGTCCAATAGTTAGTGCAATGCTTAGAAAACATGAGAATTGCACATGTTTCACACAAAAACCTCTTGATCTACCAATTTTACATCATGTAACTACTATTATAGCCATAAAGAGCTCATGTTCTATATAATCTTAATAAATTAAATTCCATAAAATATTTTTAATAATCTTAATAAATGTTTTCTATTCTTTTTCTTTAAGTGATTTGTATGCGATTTTTAATACATGCATAGTAAAATATGGTAAAATAACACTTTTATTGATTGGATAAATTATGTGCAGATATCTTCTTATGCTTAAAGTATTCCAAGTTTAGTGAACACATATTCTTCCACAACAAATGAAACTCATTTCTATATCTATACAAGATCAAAATTAGTCGAAAATTAGAGCAAATTCTCTTGATTTCCTAAATAATTTCTTAAAATAAATTAAATGACACTCCCATATAAATTTAATATTGGTTATCCAAACGGTTATTGATTTTTCTTGGGTCAAGAAGTATTTTATTTAATTGGGAAAAGGTTTATGTATGAAATTAAGACAAAAATCCTCAATTCTTTTATGTATATGATAATGATATAATCAAATTCTTTGGTATTTTTTAGGATGGATTTATGGAGTTCGATTTCAAATGGAAATAAAATTTCAATCAATAATATTATAATACGATTAACATAATGATATGAATATTTTCATTTAAAAACTATTTAACAGGAAAAAACATAAGCATATTGATAATACTATAGAAAAATTATTTGAAATTAATTATTGTAGTATAAAATGTTTTCATATTCAACAATTATGTATATATAAGCTATATAATAAAATTAATAAATTTTTTATCAACATAATTATAATATTATAAAAATAATATTTTAAATTAAATAGTTTAATATACAACAGTTTTATGTGAGGCTAAAATGTCATATTTCTTGTAGTGCAGGGACATGTTTGCATTCAACCATGGAGGCATTCAAGATATCTTTATGGGTGGTCTCCGAATATATATATATATATATATATATATATATATATATATATATATCCCATGATTTGAATGTTATTCCTTGACCCACCCAAATTAAATAACCCCCAATTTTTATATCGCTATGTCAAATAAAAAAAACCCTCAACCCCTTAATACAAGGAAATATATTTTTCATGATTTTTAGGAGTATTCAGACCCCCAATATGAATGGACGTGATATAATATTGCCTTTCTAGTGAACCCCCCGAGGTGATTTCTTCCACCAAAGTGCAAATACAAATTATATAGATATTATGTTTAGATCTTGACCACTGCCCATCAATTTTATCCTAATTTTGAGAAGCCAAAATCATTCCCTAAGTCAACGAACTATGTGGATCCCTTGAATTAAATTGCTATGTACTTCCAACATTGCATCAATGATATAAGGAATCAATATTTTATCTATGGATCAATCAAATTATTGTATTTTTTTAATCTAATTTTTGAATTTTTTTGGGATATAGAGGCTTAATTTGGATTCCCAATTAGTCTTAGGGAACTAAGGTTTGGAGAAATAGTATAGATACATTTTGTCTAGGTTTTCACAATTTGTATTCTAGGTAATTAATTTGTGTTGCCACTTGGTCTTAGGAACCTTTAGTGTTTGGTAAACTAATGTGATTACCTAAACCACTTGCTTAAATTCCATATTTTGGAATGAATTTGATATTTCATAGTGTTGAAGAAGGTTTGAAATTTATGACTATGGAAGGAGAAGTCAATAAAATTCATTGATGNTCGCTTAAATTTCATATTTTGGAATGAATTTGATATTTCATAGTGTTGAAGAAGGTTTGAAATTTATGACTATGGAAGGAGAAGTCAATAAAATTCATTGATGGACATGTTTGCATTAAGGTGTTTCTTTCTATGAGGGAAAACAAGAATAATGTTATTTTAAGGGGTTCGTTTTCATGGGAAATACATGTCAGGGTTTTATTAAAAACAATTACAATCAATTACAATTTTAGCTATAAGCATCCCTTTAATCTAGTTGTAGATTAAATCTCATGGTTCAATGAATAGTGTGACATTGCATTTAATCTCAAACGAATTTTGAAAAGAGAGCCTTGTATCCCAAATTCCATTGAAGAAATAAGCATCCCTTTACAATGACCATTGTTGTAATCATAGATATGTGGAGATCTAGAGTGAGAATATTTCTTGTTATGTCTTAGTTCATCGCACCAAGAAATCTATGTGATGGGGGTGAAAATTGGGCCAAGTTCCATTTAGAACAATTTTTTGTAGACTAACATATCCATATGAAAGGAATATGTTTATGAGGATTCCTTGCATTCTTACCAAAGGGGCTTATATGATTGTCATATGATATTATGAAGATTCCTTTTATTTGCATATTGCAATGGAACTTTGTGCTATGATGAATTGTTTTATTAGGAGAGACCATTTTAGTGAAAGAAAATAAGTTGAGTTGAGGTTTAATCAAACTATTATTGGAGTTGTTGAGGATTTCCTTTCCATAGGAATTATGATCCAAGACTTGAAGCTAGATCATTTTTTTCTTATCAATGAGGATGATAATTCAAAACTGAAAGAACTTGGCATTAGGTTTTCTATTTTCTTAGACATTGTGAGAGTTTTTTTTGTTAGGTTTCTTTGTTTCTCCACTTTCCATTATGCTTTCAGGTTTTTAATTTTAGTAATAGAAACAACCTAATGAATCAATTCACTAGTTTTATTGTCTGTACAATCACAAATGTAAAAAAACAAATTCCTATCTCTACAATCACAAGTCTAAAAATGATAATGGACAATTGCCCTATTTTATTCCCTTTGTTTCTCTTTCTTTATTTCATCTTTCCAATTCTTTTCATCTCTTAATATTTGCACATTTTTTCTATCTTTTTATAGTGCATTCAATAAAAATTTCCTCAACTGTTAAAGAGTTCATCTTCATCAATATTTCTCAACATATTCTTATCCATATACCTTTTGACAATAGTGTTTAGAAAAATTTTAAAGCTATCTTTGATTAGTGAAAATTTATTTTTTAGGGTCCCTTGCATTTGGATATAGAGTGTTTCAACATTCAAGCAAGCTAGAAAGTGATATTATTTTAGTTTTTAATGTCTCTTTATTTATTTCCTTTGATTCTCTATCCATAGTATTTGTTGTTTTCTTCATATCCATATACTAGATTCCTTTATATTACCTAGTTTAATTGATTTTATAGATCCCTATTAAATAAGATTATTGCAAAATTTATATTCAAACATACCCCCTAGAAATTTTAGGGTGAGGTATCTAATAATTCCTTCCATTATCTGTCGCTATGTGATATTAATAGCGCTAGATATGAATATATTGACATTAACAAAATTGTAGTAATACTTATGCAAGGTTTCCTTGTGTTCCCATCCATTTTCATTTTATGTAAAATGTCTAAAATATTTTTCCAAATAATTTTTATTAAGTGAGATAGATCCTTCTATTGTATTAATATATGGTAAAAGTACAAAATTGAGCCCTTAGGTGCTCCTCTCAATGGAAAATAGAGAATATTGAGAGGTTTAATGATAATATCAAAGAATAAACCTTACATCAGAGAGTATAAGGCATTATATCATATCTCCAACTATCAAATTTATAGTTTAAAGACCAAGAAGATAAAGAACTATCAAAGTTTGAACAAAGAATTTTCCATTCATAACCTTACTAGAATATATAACTATGAGGAGGTCTAGACAAAAACTACCACAAGGAGGATAGTTAATTATATAGAAGGAATGATGAGGATGGTGCTTGGGTTTCATTAGCATGAGCAACATTTAGATCTTCGTCCTCTTCTAGGTTTATGAGTTGGGACTCTGTTGGGGACTACGTTGAAAGATACCCAACTTCCTCGAATATTTTGAGTTTGATTCCTATGTATAGGACAAAATATTTTACTTGGCCTTAGCTCCCTTTAAACAATATAGGACCTCTCTACGAGGAGAAAATTCTGAATGAATTTCATCCAGTTTACATAATAGGTGTCCATAGGCTTCCCCTATTTCTATTAGAGTCTTTCTTAGGAGTGTCTTAATTGAATAGCAGAGATACATCGTTCTTTTATAGAGGGAAAGCCTTCCCCTCATGTTCTTAGGGTCAATAATCCACCCTTAAAACTCCTCAATCTTCTATTCCTTTGGAGAGAATTCCATTTCTTCATGAATATCCTCCTAGAATGCCTCAATTTCCTTCTTCATTTTCTCTGAGATAAACTCACGAAAGTATTTGGCCATGTGCATGGCTCTCATTATGTCTCACTATTTATCTCACCCATATGTTTTATTTCCCTTTTAAGTGGTTGCTTCTCATGTGCTTGACATCAGCTCCTAATCTCAGCGTTAAGATTCATACAGGGTTTTGGTCCCGACAGTAGTTGGTCGAAGATCTTGGATGTCCCTTTGACTCTAGGAGATTGGTGGGTCCATTAGAGGAAATTTGGGGTCTAAAATGGGCCTTATAAGAAAACGTGCCAAAATAAGTTTTTGTGAGTTGGCATTCAAGAACCAATAGAATTTCAATAAAATAAGTCAACCATAATGGTTGAATTGACATATTTGTCATTAAAAAAAACTACTTTTTTTGTTCGTATTTTCAACATATCTCATTGTGTTTTTACTCAAATTTCGATTGGGAGAGCTCGTTGGATGCGGAATCAAATTCCACATCCAACGAGTACCCACACTTCATACTTTTGACGGACCCCGCTACCCCAAAAAAGAAATACCTAAAAAACCATTTGAATATATTTTGTTTTATTTGCATACTTTTACTTTATTATCAATATGTGGGAGAGGGGAGTGGCCTCTTCACGACAGATTAAAGCACCGACATAATAACAGCACCGTTAATCACTCCTCGTGGATCTGAAAACCATTACATTACGTTACAATGAAATGTGATGTGCTTTGAGTCACGAGTTTTGATAAAGAGGAATATATGAACCTTACGTGACGATGGAAGAGTATATTGTAATACTTTTATAATCAATTTTTTTTTCATTCAACTCGTTTGTATTTTTTTTGAAATATGTGTGTAAGGTGCTTGATTTTTTTTAATATATATAATATAATATAATTAATTAATGTGATTTAAAAAAAATATGATATTCTATTTTATAATTTGATTTGGTTAGCGTTTACATTGATAACCTAGAAAATTGTTTAGAAAAAGCAGTTGCGTCGGAACAATCTTAGTTGAGATATTTATTATCCTCTTACTTTATGCTAATGATATTGTTCTTATGGCAAGGTGTCCTTCTGATCTCGATAAGCAATTAAGAATTCTTAAAGATTTTTGCTTTGACATGGGTATAACTGTTAACATCGACAAGACAAAAATCATGATTATAAAATCTAAGAAAGACACATATGCAAAACATTGACAATGTCAAAAATATTATTACTTCTAAGTTAAAAGAGAAAATCTAATGTGACGAAAATTTAGCGGTTAAGAGAAAATTAAGATACTATAAGGAGGTCATTAATCCTAACTTGGAGGATCAGAAGTATCTCTCGGTAGTAACTAGCTCACGGAAGAAAATTAATATAGCCAAGATTAGAAGGAACTCTCATGAACTCCATAGCGAAACAAGGCGTTGGTCTATTCCTAAAACTCCTTGGGTGGAAAGTGTTTGTCATCTATGTGAGTCTATGAGCATTGAGGATGAAAATCACTTTCTCTTAGAGTTCCTTGCTTACACCCACATTAGATCCGAGTTTCATAGTATTTGCTACAATACAAACCTTTATAACCTCCTAACTTGCCAAAACTATAATGAGCTTGGAAAGCTTCTTGGTAAGTTTTTTGATCACAGGAACAAGATTTTAAAGTAAACCAAGTATTTTCCTTCTTAAGGTCCTATAGGCCAAAGTTGGTCCGCATGGAAGTTAATCATCAACATCAACATCATCATAAAGCATTTTATAATTAGTTAGCATGTTTAAAGTAATTAATTTTATGTGGGTTTGCATATAATTGTAATATATAAAATTATTATAT
>LPNX010122272.1:1879-69427 GCA_001517045.1 Pseudotsuga menziesii
CTACAAGGTATATACTACATTTTACAGGACATACATTGCATTCTACAGGATGCATATTGCATACTACAGGAAGAGTTTCAATTGGGTTGAAGATAAACAAGGTCTCTTTCTCAGCAAAAGTGAAACATTGACATAAAAGAATTTCAAAGGTCTCTTTTGTATATGTATATAGTGCATCATGCATTGGTTAATTTGAGGAAGAAAACAAGGCATATATACATCTTCAGCACAGTTTTTATGAAAGGTTTATTTTAAGAGAAAAGAAAGATTCTTTTATCCAGCCTGTTTATTAAAAACATTGGGTATATAACGAATTGAAGTATATATTGCAATTTATGCATTAAACATTGGGCATATAAAGAGATTGATATGTTTATTGAAGCCTTACTTTTATTTTCTTTCCTAAGTAAATAATCAGATGGAAATGCCATATCATGAAATGATGGAAGAAAAACGTGGAATGATGCCCACGACAGCACATAAATGAGATTGATTTCTGCATTATATACCACGACTTGGTCATTCTCTTTGAGGCCGAGTCCAATTTTTGCTTCTGCATATGAAATCGATTGCTGTATGAAGATAATTGACAGAAAAAAGAGGCCATGAGCTACAGGAAGTATGAATACAGTATTTGCTGAAGACAATTGACAGTGAAGAGGCCGTGGGTTACAAAGACACCATTTGCTGAAGATAATCGCGCAGGAAAGAAGACAGTCAGTGAAAGAGAAGCTGTGGGTACACCAATCTCTGCAAAAATTGTGCAGGAAGAAGTAAAAAAATGGTTACACCAGAGAAGAGGTAAGCTTAAACCCCTTTTCTTTGCTGGATACTCTGTTTTAGACCAACAAAAATTTCACAAATTCAGAGTATTGTTGTGGAAAAGGAAAATAGAAACAGAGTTAAAGGTTGAAAGGTTCCTGTTTTCCTTTTAAATCCAAAATGTCAGCTAGATTGGAACCAGCAACATTTAATGCCAAATATATTCATGAAAGTTGCCTTGAGATTTTTGCAAATAAGCAGTGGATCAATTTCTTTGAAAAATTTAATGGGCACAATGAGCAGGCTAGTCTAGTTTTTGCTGAGACCTTCGATGGAGAAAGAGTTAGAGTGGGGAATTTGCAATTTAGACTATCAGAAGACATCCTAGCTCAAGTTACTGGTCTACCACAGCAGGGGGAAAGGTTCTTCAAAACTAAACAGTTTAAAGAGAAAGTATGGATGCCATTTTTATGCAGGTCTAGGGCAGGATCAATCAATTGGAAAAAAGGGATACCAAGAAGTTGGCTAGTTCATCCATGGGATGAAATAGTTTACATCATTCAGAAATTTATTACTTGTGAAGGCAAATTCAGCATTGTTTACCTTTATCACATCAAGCTGCTGCAACATTTAAAAGGTGAATGTGAGATCAATATGCCTTATTTCTTGCTACAAAGTTTGACTAAGATGGCCAAATCTGTCCAAAGGTGTCCAAAAGACAAGATGACAAGCCTGTTTCACTGTGGACGTATTAAAATCATCATCCAGCATGAGTTACAAAGATAGAATTTGACATGGTCAGGATTTCTAGTTCACAATCAGTTTGAAGAACAGGAAGAATTACTTGAAGAAGGTCTCAAAGAAGATGAATTGTTGATGATCACATACCCTGAGGCAACAAGCTCAAAACCGCCAAAGGGGAAGAAGAAAAAGAAAGAAGTGTTGCTGATTACTGATGATGAGGACAACTCTGAGGCAACAAGCCCAAAACAGCCTCAGAGAAGGATGCAAACTAGAAGTGTGAAAAAGAAAGAAAAACAGTATCAAAAACAAGATCAAATCTTCACCACCTACTAGAGAAAGCCAAGAAGATACAAGCAAGCTCAAAGCCAACCAGAATTGGAAGATGAGGAACATATGCAAGCCTTGGGGAGTCAAGAAGAAGATCCAGCAGCTGAATTAGCACAGGATATCCAGGACCCTAATGAGGTGATCAAGCAAGCAAAAAGGATCAACCTCTTCCTAGACCAGCAAGAGGAAGAAAAAGAAAAGCATTTTGGACAGAAATTACCCAAAGGTTCAAGCCCTCTTTTCTCAGAGCAACAGGCTATGGAAGAGGAAAAAGAATATTCAGCACAAGAGCATGGAGAATTGGGTATGGATGCAAATTCTGAGCAGTTTCCAATAAAAATGAAGAAAAAGAAAGCTTCCAAAAACAGTAAGGAGATCAAGAGATTGAAGCTTGAAATAAAGGAACTTGAGCAAAAGAATGAGAAGCTAAAAGAAGTCAACAGGAAGCTAAAGGTTCAGAGGACACGCATCATTAAACAAGCATATAGATGGTACAAGCAAAGGAAGGTTTACAAGGCTAAGTATGAAAGGTTGAAGATCCTCTATGCATCTCGGGCATCAATAGATGCATCATCACAGACTGAAGACTAGAGGCAAGATGATCAGCAGTACAATTTTGGTTTTGAACAGGGTCAAAGTTTTTGGCATGAGGACATGCAGCAGTTTCCTCTTGGGGGAGATGTTGGGCACCATTTTGACCCCTTTTTGCCTCTTAGATATCTTTCATTTCCTTCATAAAACATCCATATTGAGTAGAAAAGCTTTAAAGTTCATCTATAAACCTTGGTTAAAGAGGTATAATGTCATTAATTGCTAATAAATTGAGTTTTGAGACTTTTTAAGCATTTTAACTAGGATTTTTACTTAGACTACGGGATTTAATAACTTCCCGTATTACCTCCAAGATCGAGCATTTGCAGGACAGCTAGGAGGGAACTGGAAGATAGAGAATGGATCCTTAGTGTCCACAGATGGATGAACATTCAACGGTTAGGTGATGTGGCCTGTACAGATGTCAAGTCAACTTCAGTCAAGGGCGGCCACCTGTTCTACATCCAGCACAAAAGAAGGAACAGTTTTTGATTTTTTGGAGTCTCACGATTCTGATGAGGATCTCGTTAGCTATGTTCATTAATTAAGTTGCAGAATTATAGCATTTCTAGTTGTGTTTCGAATTTGTATAAATCCTTCACAAAACAATGAATAATGATCACGATTTTGAAGAGGAACGCACTTTGCTTCTGAACTACGTGGTATTGCTGTGTAAACAATTTATGGTGAATGCATATCAAGTTTTAGTACTGTAAATCTTTAACTGTGTGTGGAGCAAGGCTTTGGAGGGCCCCCATTATTGAGTTCACACACTTTTACATTGCCGGTGTAGCGATTGGGTGATTGCAGCGATTTCATTCTGGTGCAAGTTATTTAAATCGTGCTATTGGTATGTGTTACCCTGTAGTTTCTAGTTTATCAATTGCAGAACAAATTCAGTTAAGTTTTTAATCGATTTTATTAATGCTCTGTTCCTTTCATTTCATGGTTCAAGCTACAATTTCTATCGTGCTGTATATCACTGGCAATATTGGATAAACGCTGTTCATTTACTGGTTAAATGTTGAAGATATTGATGGTTCAGACCACGATTTAAGTACATTATATATTGTTGTTTATTTAAATGAGAAGTGTCAAGAAAACAATTATGAATTATGAATAATTTCCCGTAAAGGAATTTAATTGATGACTGTTCATTCAGCGCTGGGAAACTGAGCAGAATCTTGTAGTCTGTATCCTAGGGTTAGATTTGCTATTTAAATTGTTTTTTTATCTCAGTCCTTTTTGCTTTCATAAATCAATTACTGTGTGCTTAAAAAGAAACAAATGAAGTCACCCTTGTAAAAGGATTTTGTATCTGAAAGTTGCAGTATTTTTCATCTGTCAGTAGATTTAATTTACAGTTAGCTAAATTCCAGATAAGTCTAGCCCCTAAGTCCTAAAACCTGGATGTGTCTCGAAGTTTACTGACCCAGATTGATTTAAATTTAAGTTCTGATTCACATTTGTAGATCAGAGCCCAACAGAGAGTGTGTCTTTTTCCACCATTGGTAGATTTCTTAATGTTCTGTTCTCCCCATCGTTGAAATTGTGTTTGTAATCACATCCATAGTTCTGTGGGTTGCATTCTGTCTCTCACGCAGAGTTGGAAGTCGAAACCTGTTCCATTCCCGGTCTGTACAAATTTTCCCAATGACTGCAATGAGATTTGTGCGTTGTGGGCTCAGAGTTGATCGTGGGCTGTCATTGCCATGATTTGTTTGGTTGTGTCTTTTCTTTTTATGGTGGTATCGGTTGAAGATTGCTATAAGTACCTGCGTTCTGGTCAACTGTATTTTCCCCCCCTGTAAAAGCTTGAATAGCTGTTTGGTTGCTTGAATGCAGTGGTTTTTTCCTCGGACTGCATTGGAGTGGTGAATGAGGGCCTAAGATGCTTGCGAAACCTGGTGGAATGAGAACCACACAGGTAGAGCCACTGAGTTGGCTTCCTTCTCCACAACCCCTAAATAGCACTGGAAGGGAGATCAGGGTCTAAGGGACTGCGTTGCAGAGAAAGGGCTGATTTCCTTGTGTTATGTGTGTGTGGGTGTTCTAGAAGCCAGACTGGTTCTGGTGTTGGTGTCTGTATCTCTTCAATGAGCTCACCAGCTTAGCATTAGCCTTTCCCAGCTCCTGGATGGCCTGATAAACACAACTTTGTTGGCTTGAATGATCCGTTGTTCGCTTGATAAACCCAACTGTGTTGGCTTGGATGAACTATGTACCCTTGTGGTGTTGTTATCCATAGCTATGTGTAAGTCCGTTTAGTTTCTTATTCCTTGGGGAATCATGCCCAGATCGGGGGTGGCAGCGTTGCTGAGAGATTAAAGAGCACACGAGCCTATGGTTGGGTGGAATGTTGCAGCGACGTAGCTGGTTGCAGAACAAGCTCTTTATAAGATAAGTATCCTTACCTAACTTGTGTCTGCAATCATATTTAATGTTAATGAATGCTGATATACATGTTAAATGCTGATCAGTATATGCATGAAGTGTTGATTGATATGTTTTGCTTCCGTTGTGTATAATGAATGGTTATGCTTCGTGATATGTTTTATGATTTAAAGTATCATGCTTTAGCATTATATGTATATGCATGTTCATGTTCATGGGGCTAGATCCCTGGATGATTTGATGTATAGTAGCATTCTCTTCGTCGGTCGGAGGGTTGGAGACGTTACAGTGTGGTATCAGAGCCCTGGTTACAGCGTGGGCCTAAATGGGCCATGATAGATTAGATAGCAAAGGCGGGTTGCCTTCTGCCCAACAACAATCAAAAAATTGTGACAGGAAAACTCAGAAAATTTTCTAAGTGTCAGAACTATCGGCCCATCGGAAGACTCAGTGACAAGATCTTTCGATGTAGCGGGCACTTAGTGGGAAGGCCACCCAATGGACAATAATTGGAAAAAACCTTGAAAATTTTCCTAAGTCCGACCATTGGCGATCAGTGGAATATAGTTGTTCTCATGGCCGATGGTTAGACAGGGAAACTACCGATGAACATTGGCAAGAGTTAGTTGAATGGGTTGTCGCCATTGCAGCTACTGTGGGGACTAAAATGCCGATGCAGCAATACTAGTGGTTCCGACCGCCGACAGAAGAAGAAAATTTCAAAATTTTGTTAAGTGTTGAAATCATCGGTGGAAACTAGTTGATCGAGCACCCACCATTGCGGATGGCTAGACCACTATGCTCCCGACGCATAGAGCCTGCGATCGCCGATGCCGGGGAATTTTGGAAAATTTGACGAAGTAACGGGACTGTCAGCGATTGGCGATGATTAGTTGATCACATCGCTGATCATGTTGCCGATGTGGCAAAAGTTGGCGACACAATGGAAGGAATTAGTGGAACAAAGCGCCACCGTTGTGGAAGCCTAGTCCACTAAACCTCCAACGATTACCGATTCCACTCGCTGATGCCAGGATGGTTGTTTTTTGATGTGGTGACGTATAAGTTAAGATGGAGTCGACGCAATCGACAAAGGCTAAAGGAAGATCCCTGCCAACAGACAGTTAACTGAATCAGTGAAAGAGAAAAAATTTCAAAATTTTTCTAAGTGACGAAAACATCGGTCATCGGAAGAAGATAGTGGTTTGTGCATCCACCGTTGCGGAAGCCCAAGGCACTAGTCTTCTGACGAGAAGTGTTTTGACTGCTGATGTCGATCGAGTTATGCCTCAGTTTGCCGATCGGAAGTCTTTAGTAGGTTGGGCCGCCGATCGAAAAAATATCGAAGATGATAACCCGCAGTTGCGACTGCTGAATGAGCTATTTCGTCGATGAATAGGAGATTGTTGAGCCGATCAAAGCGGCGAAAAGGAAGACTAAAAGGAAAAATTGAAATTTTTTCTAAGTCCCCGAATCATCGGCCATCGATGATGGTTAGTTGATCACATTGTCGATACTCAAAGGATGTGGTCGCCAATGAGCTACGGCAAGTGAAGTTTGTTGAAGCGTCTGCTGTTGCAGAGATCGAAGAGACTAACTGCCTAACGAGGAGTGCCTTCAAGCGCCGATGCCACGGCTTCTAGAGGATTTGACCACTGACAAAGTCAGGAGTTGCGGAAGATTTAGTTTGATTGTGGACCGCCATTGCGGAAGGCTTGATGATTAATCGTCCGATGCATAGGGCACCCAGCCGCCGACGCAACAAGTTAACCCATGTTATCGCTGACGAAATTCGAAACAATAGATCATTAAGGATTGATATGGTGGAAGGGAATAGACCAACGAATTGCTGACACGCCAGGGAGTTAGAAGGGAAGAGACCCGACTTGAGGAGTAGGAAAGCATCAGAAATTTGTTAATGATCGGATCGCCGATCGGAAGCTCAGCCAGTTCGCCCGCGGAAATGGTAGGAAGATCATTTTTCACTGTTGCGGCTGCTCAGACGACTATGTGACCGATGCATAGTTGTTTTGCTTGCCGATGCAAAGTGGGAGTTTAGTCATTTTACTCGCTAAAACGTCGAAAAGGAATAAAACAACAAACCGCTGATGAACAGACAATTTCCTCGTCAATGCTGATTGGAGGCGTAGTTGTTTTGACCACCATGGAATTGGAAGAATAGCTGGGATGAGGTCCGATTAGGGCCTATGGAAATTTGGGTTTTTCGAAGGGATTTCTTAGCAGTTTTTTGAACAGTTTTCAGCCGGTTTTCAGCAGATTTCAGCCGATTATCAGCGGTCATAAGGCTGAAAAAAAATAGGGAAAATTCTATGTTTTAGCATAATTGTTGTTTTATGAAATTTCTAGAAGAAAAAAGGTAAGTATTTTTTATTTATATTAATGTATGCATCTAACAGCTTGCTACTAACACATTTGCAGAACTATAGATCATTCCCAAGAGCAGTACTCCAGAAAGAACAGTGTGGTGAAGCAAGAGGTGGTTCAGTCATGAGAACCCATGATGAGTATGATGCTCAGGATTCTTACGAGCGGGTAGAAGATGCCATGGGAGAAAATGTTTGTAATGGAAATGAGGAGATAGAGTCTAATGGAAGGAGATTCCAGGGGACACAATCCGAGGTTGCAGCCACCATGAGAAGCTTGGTTAAATCCCAGGAAGAGCAGCATCAGTTGAATGCTGCCATATTGCAGAGTTTGACAGATCTACAGAAAAAGATAGATTCTGGACGAGGTACATCAAGACCAGAAGGCAGTAAGAGCAGCACTAGGAGAAGAAGAAGGACTTCCAGTGGATCATCTGACTCTGAGGAATCCAGTGGAGATACAAATTCATCTTCTCATAAAAGGAAAAGAAGAAGGCACCATAGGGATCGCTCTCGAGATGAATTTAGGAAAGCTAAACCTCCTTATACATTTGATGGTGAGATAAAGATGGGACAAGAAGTTGAATCTTGGCTTCTTGGGATCAAGAAGTACTTTCAAGTGCAGGATTATTCAGGAAACATGAAGGCACGAGTTGCCATATTCAATCTGAATGGAAGGGCATCCATTTGGTGGGAACACTTCAAGTAGGTAAAGAAGATCAGTGAAAGGAAATTGAAATGGAAACAATTCAAGAAGTATTTCAAGCAGAAATACCTTTCTGATAGGTATTATGATGACAAGATCAAGGAGTTCCATGAGCTGAGATTGGGACAGTAGACCATGGATGAATATGCAAATAAATTCTTGGAATTGTTGAGGCATGTCCGGTACATCAAAGATAAAAAAGTGAAGATCCAACGATTTCTAAGTGGATTGCCTCAAGCCTACAAAGATAGAATTGAGTTCTATGAGTTGAGAACTCTCGAAGAAGCAATAAGAAAGGCTAAATATTGCTATGAGCAGATCAAAGGTAAACCCGATTACCATAAGGCATGGAAGGACAAGAAGAATGAAAAGTTTGACCAAAGAAAGAAAGGTTTCAAACCTTCTAGATTCAGGAATCAGCAAAAGCAGCCATCCCAAGCTGCGAATAATCCCATTGGAGTGACAGGTGGAAATCCTAAAGAGCCACAACAGAATAAAGGTCCACTCAAATGTTGGAAATGTGAAGGACCTCACTTGCGCAGATATTGTCCTCTCGAGAATGAAAGTGCAAGGCCAACTTATAATATTCAGGGAGCAGAAACAGTGGGTCAGGTAGCCAGAGCAGTCCCTAGAATTTGTGCAGCACTGGAGGACCGCCAGGCAGATCATCATTCAACTATGGTTGAAGTTGCCGGTAAGAATGTTGAACAATATGTTTCTATTTTGATTGACCCTGGTTCTACTCACAGTTACATTACTCCTAGGGTAGTGGAGATTTGTGCTTTTAAGAAGGTAAAGCATGGAAAATCTTGGTTAGTTTAGCTAGCCATTGGGACTAAGAGAAAGGTCAGTGAACTAGTAGAGAAATTCCCATTGGTCATGAATGGATTGAACACTTGTGTAGATCTGAATTTTATACCGCTTGGTTCCTATGATGTTCTCATTGGAATGGATTGGTTAGAAGCTCACAGAGTGAAGCTTGACTGCTATAACAAGACTTTTGAATGCACAGATGAAGAAGGAAACCTAGTAATTGTGAAGGGTATTCCAAAGGTAATTTCAGTAAGGCAAGTTTCAACAATGCAATTGAGGAAGTTCTGTAGGAAAGGCTGCTAGATTTATGTAGCTCATATTCTGGAACCAACAGGAGATGAAACTCCTAGGTTGGAGGACTATCAGGTGTTAAAAGAATTCAAGGATGTATTCCCTGATGAGATTCTAGGACTTCCTCCAAACAGGGACATTGATTTCACCATTGAACTTGTGCCAAGAGCAGCACCAGTGTCCAAGACACCCTACAGGATGAGTACACCGGAGATGCTAGAGTTGAAGATGCAACTGCAAGAGTTGTTGGAAAAGAAGTATATCCGACCGAGTGTGTCTCCTTGGGGAGCACCGGTTCTGTTTGTGAAGAAGAAATATGGTACACTCAGGTTATGTATTGATTACAGACAGTTGAACAAGGTTAGTGTGAAGAATAAATACCCTTTGCCTAGGATTGATGACCTCTTTGATCAAATGAGAGGAGCAAACTTTGTTTTCCAAGATTGAATTGAGGTTTGGTTACCATCAGGTGAGAATCAAGGATGAATACATTCATAAGACAAACTTCAGGACAAGGTATGGGCATTATGAGTTCGTAGTGGTACCATTTGGTCTCACAAATGCACCAGCCACATTTATGTGCCATGATGAACAATGTCTTTAGTAAGTATTTGGACAAGTTTGTTCTTGTTTTCCTTGATGACATTCTTGTTTATTCTAAGAATGAGGAAGAGCATGAAGAGCATTTGAGACTGACATTGCACGTGCTCAGGGAACATCAGTTGTATGCAAAGCTGAGCAAGTGTGACTTCTACAGGGATAGAATTCAGTATTTGGGTCACATTATCTCAGAAGAGGGTATATCAGTAGACCCTGAAAAGATTGAAGCCATTATGAATTGGCCTACTCCAAGAAATGTGACGGATGTAAGATATTTTATGGGACTTGCAGGATACTACAGGAGATTCATTGAAGGATTTTCCAGGGTGGCACATACCATCACTTCTTTGCAAAAGAAGGGGATGAAGTTCGAATGGACTTAGAAGTGTGAAGAAAGTTTCCAGTGGTTGAAGAACCTTCTCACCAATGCACCTGTATTGAAAGTTGCAGACCTAGAAAAAGATTTTGTGGTATGCACCGATGCATGCGGACAAGGGTTTGGAGGAGTCCTTATGCAGGACAACCACGTGATATGTTATGAGTCGAGAAAGCTGAAGGAGCATGAGAAGAACTATGCCACTCATGATCTAGAGCATGCAACTATAGTACATGCTCTCAATATGTGGAGACATTACTTGATGGGTAGAAGATTTGAGCTCAGAACAGACTATTGTGGTCTGAAGTACTTGTTTGATCAGCCTAATCTGAATGCTAGGCAAGCGAGATGGCTGGAATTTCTATGTGAGTTTGATTTTTAAATCAAGCACATAAAAGAAAAAGAAAACAAGGTAGCTGATGCACTCAGCCGGAAGGTACAGGAAATGCATGTGGCATCTCTGAGTATTTGCCAACTAGATTTGAGGTAGCAGATTGAAAATCATGTTGTCGAAGATGAATTGTATGAGCAAGTAAAAGACAAATTGCCACAGCAAAGTCTTGAGAAGAGGTATGAGGGATATAAATTGGAAGAAGATGGAATTCTCACTTTTAAAGGCAGAATTTATATTCCAAAAGTAGCAGATTTGAGGAGAATTATTATGGATGAAATCCATCAAGCTCCATATTCTGGTCACCCGAGATATCAGAAGACAATTGCTACAGCTAGAAGGTAGTACTTTTGGCCAGGTATGAAAAAGGACATGGCTGAATACATTTCAAGGTGCATGAAATGTCAACAGGTAAAGGTTGAGCATCAACATCTAGCAGGTTTCTTGCAGCCTTTTCCAGTTCCAGAATGGAAATGGGAAGTTATTTCCATGGATTTTATTACAGGATTGCCGATGACTTGGAGACAACATGATTCCATCATGGTTGTAGTAGACAAAGTTGATAGAGGCAGCACATTTTATACCAGTGAAGTCTACGCATAAGACTGATGAAATTGCAAATATTTTCATGAGGGAGATTTTCAAATTGCATGGATTGCCAAAGGCAATAGTTTTTGACAAAGATGTCAAGTTCACTTCCGATTTTTGGAAGGGGTTGTTTGCATATTTGGGTACAAAGTTAAACTTCAGCACTGCATACCATCCTCAGACAGATGGGCAGACAGAAAGAGTTAATCAGGTGCTTGAAGATATGCTTTGCATGTATGTGATGGACAAACCAACCAAGTGGGAAGATTACTTACACTTGGTAGAGTTTGCTTACAACAATGGACAACATGCATCCTTGGGGATGAGTCCGTATGAAGCTTTGTATGGCAGAAGGTGCAGGACACCAGTGACTTGGGACAACCCGATGAACAGAGTGGTGCTTGCACCAGAACTGCTCAAGGAAATGGAGTAAGAGGTTGTAAAGATCAGACATAATCTGAAAGCAGCACAGGACAGACAGAAAAGCTATGCAAATAAGCATAGGGTGAACAGAGAGTTCAATGTTGGGGATCATGTTTACCTCAGAGTGAAAGCAAAGAAAAGTTCCTTGAAGCTTGGAAGTTGTGCCAAGCTATCACCTAGATATTGTGGGCCGTTTGAAGTGCTTGAAAGAATAGGGCCTGTTGCATATAGACTTGCATTTCCTGCTAGTACTGGAGCTCATAATGTTTTTCATGTTTCTTTGCTTAAGAAATATGTACATGATCCTAACCATGTGATAAATTGGGATGTGATTCAGGTGGAACCCGAGGGAGGGTTCCAAATCGAGCCAATGCGCATCCTCAACAGGAAGGTCACAACGCTCCGGAATCGAGCCATAGGGTAGGTAAAGGTGCAATGGGAGCATTACAGACCTAAAGAAGCTACGTGGGAGCTGGAGGATGCCATGCGATTGGCACATCCATTTTTGTTCAATTCTGCGAAACACTAAGGTGGTACCAGTGTAGCATTTTTTTCACTTTTGTAAAGCACTGAGGACAGTGCTATTGAAGGGGGAGGGGAATGTAATACCCCAGTTTTAACCTCGCTTACATTAAAAATACATGATACATATATTGTAAATAATCTTGGTGCAGAGATAAAGGCCAAGGCCCCACCATCGATTTGGTTATGTTGTGTTTCTATTTTGAGAATGGTCACCGATGGATATCTGGACATACGGCATACATTTAATTGTGGCATCATGTAAACACACATTTTAATTAAATAACCCAACCAACTATGTTCATGGCAACTAAATTGAGAAGGGGAATGATTCCTAAGGATAAGGAAGGGGGGGAATGTTGAACTTTGAGCCATGGGGAAGAGCCACGTGTCACCTCTCTATTTTACTCCCACCACCTTGGTTTTCTGTTGGTTAGTTGGGACATCGATTTGGTTGGCAAAAAGACCATGCCCGCGCATACTCACTCTCTATCCACGATGCGTCTGTTGGCCTGTCCACTACCCCGATCGTGAGCCTATTCAGTTCCTTCACGCGAGGGAGTTAAAGGAATCCACATCCCATTGTTGGGGGTTCACCCTCTCTCTCAGGATTTCTAGTCAGTGGGTTTTCTTCCCCGTTCACGCAGAAGATAGTTCTCCTCTAGCTCACGAATTCGAGGGCTGGTGGATTGTTTCTCTCCTCTGATCACGCAAAGAGTGTGTCTTTTACCACCATTGGTAGATTTCTTAATGTTCTGTTCTACCCATCGTTGAAATTGTGTTTGTAATCGCATCCATAGTTCTGTGGGTTGCGTTCTGTCTCTCATGCAGAGTTGGAAGTCGAAACCTGTTCCATTCTCGGTCTGTACAAATTTTCCCAGTGACTGCAGTGAGATTTGTGCGTTGTGGGCTCAGAGTTAATTGTGGGCTATCATTGCCACGATTTTTTTGGTTGTGTCTTTCCTTTTTATGGTGGTATCGGTTGAAGATTGCTTTGAGTACCTGTGTTCTGGTCAACTGTATTTTTCCCCCTTGTAAAATCTTGAATAGTTGTTTGGTTGCTTGCATGCAGTGGTTTTGTCCTCGGACTGCATTGGAGTGGTGAATGAGGGCCTGATATGCTTGAGAAACCTGGTGGAATGAGAACCACACAGATAGAGCCATTGAGCTGGCTTCCTTCTCCACAACCCCTGAATAGCATTGGAAAGGAGATCAGGGTCTAAGGGACTACGTTGCAGAGAAAGGGATGATTTCCTTGTGTTGGGTGTGTGTGGGTGTTCTAGAAGCTAGACTGGTTCTAGTGTTGGTGTCTGTATCTCTTCAATGAGCTCACCAACTTAGCATTAGCCTTTCCCAGCTCTTGGATGGCCTGATAAACCCAACTTTGTTGGCTTGGCTGATTCGTTGTTCGCCTGATAAACCCAACTGTGTTGGCTTGGCTAAACTATGTGTTGAAATATTGTAACTTCGAAGAATATTCTATATGTATCTTTTGTGGTCCCCGATGGTCCTACCGATAGAACCACTTGTATTATCTTGTACCCCGATGCTTCTAATCAGAAGAACTAATAAGAGTCATGAGGTTGTCCCCTCAAATTGTAAAGGTGGGTCATTAGCACCCCAGTGTGGTTACTTGAGCCTACATGTGTAACTCGAGCCTACATGATTAACTTGAGCCTACATGTCAGGCGAGTTAATTGAAGTGAACGGATGAATATAAATAGAGGTGTAGTTCTCCTCATTTGATACACACACTCTCACTTGTGTAGCACATTAGTGGAGAAGAGAAGTAGCTGGAGAAGGAGGAGGATCAGGCTTTGATCTCCTTGCTGGTTTTATCTTTTATCTTTTTAAGCATCTATATTGAGGAAGCTTTTGCTGGGTTTTTCCCTTTAGGGTTTTCCTAGGATAAATCTTTGTGTTCCTTTTGTATGGTTGTGCTTATCTATCTTTCAATGATCCTGTTTATATGCTTTTGTTATGAAAATGAAATGAAGTACTGATGTCTTAGCTAAGCATATGAAAAGTTAACATGGTATCAGAGCCACCCTGAAAAGAAGACATTGTGCAGCTATAGAATGTAGGGATTCTTAATTTTTTGTTCTCTCTCCACAATCGATCAACAAAAGAAGGCTAGGATGACTCTCCATTCAAGGGTGCATCTTTCTGTCGAAGCGGAATTCGATTCCGAGCATTTTCAGTTTTCGGTGTGGGAAATTAGGGCTTCTTACAGAAGAAGAATTTTTGAGTGAGACCAGCATATGATTTTTCTCCTCATAAAAGTCGAAGTTTAGAGACCTGGATCAAGGAATTTGGTTGGTTGAAACTCCAGGAAAGTCAAACCCTAGTTTGACCCCGATCTGGAAAAACCCTAAATACTAAAACTGCTAAGTTTTGGTACATTCGCTATATCCTGAGATTGGCGAACGATCAGGAATTGAAAATTGCAAAGGCCAAAGATAAAATCCTTATTTACACTTTGTCCGACATTCAGCCTCAGATTCGCTATATTCTGGGAGATATGATCCCTCCAAGTTAGGGTTCCAGCCTCTTCCAGAATTCATCCCTAAACAGGACACCTGGGGATAATTGTTGTAGCATGGGCTACAGAGGTCCAAATGGAATTCATGAAGATGTTCCAAAAATATCATGGCCTTTACTTTATTTGTTCCAAATTTCAGAACCTGAATATGAACTAGTGACACGTGGCATGCCGTACAACTTCACTGTTCTGAACAGTGTTGTAGCAGGTCACCTTGGGAAAATGATCATAAATCCCAATTGGGGAAACCAATTATGATGAAACCTATGCTGTTGGATCAGGAACATGTGAGGTTAACTCAATGAGAAATTTCAGACACATAGGAGTATTAATTTCAGAGATATCATAGAAACAGTAACAGGAATTTCTGCAGAAGAAATTGGAAAACTAGGGCTTCCTGTTCCGGGAGCTTCCCTCCACTGTTTTCAAAAAAGGAGTACATTGGACAGCTCCATTTGAAGAGATCTATATTTCTATGCAATCATATCTAAAATATTACAATTTTTTAAAATTAGGGTTTCTCTGACAAACCCTAGATCAGCCAGCTCCGGAAGCAGGACGGACACCTCAAATCGGTAAGATCTAATCTTTTGCTATTTGCATTTGAGGTTCTCATTTCAAAATGATCTGTCACATCAGCTTGATGATAAGCTTGGTGAAGTTGAAAAATTTCAAGCATGGAAGTATTTGATCTCTCTAAAGAAAATGAATTGGACACCTACATGAGTAGAGAGGTTCCAGTTCTAGAGGGAGATGAGCCTCAAAGACTTACACAAGAAGAACTTGATCAAGGCCAAGAAGATCATTGTTGATTCAATCACGGATCAAATTATACCACAAGTGTCTTCCCTAAATACACCGAAGATGTTTGATTCTTTGATTAAGCTATTTGAAGATAAGAACTTAAATCAGAAGATGGCTTTGAGAAAACAGTTGAAGAATGTGAAGATCCAGAATGCAGAACAAATTGAAGCGGTAGAAGAAGAAGTATGCAAAAGTGGTGATAGCCACCTTGAATGGCCTCCCAGGATCATGTGATTCATTCATGTGAAGAATGTATGCCAGAAGTAAGTGATTACTTTCAGCTCGACTAATAAGAAGAGAAGAAGAAGATGGGAGCAATTGAAGATCAAGCTCTCACCATTCAAAGAAGATCCCTCAAGCAATGAGGAATATGAAAAACTCAATTCTTGAAGAACCTCTTATTCATCTTATCATTTGGATAAGAAATGATGATTTCATGAATGAAGAAGATGATAAAGCAGAATGATCAAGATGGAGTCTACCCATGAAACAAATAAAAGATAAGTATTCAATTGCCATTTCATGATATTGTTTTGTTATAGATTTGATTGTATTCAGTTGATGTGTTATGAATGATAGATTGTTTACATTAATACTACTAATATGAATGTGATGGGTAAGTAGCTCATGGCGCTATACAACTCTCTAGTGCTACTTATCAAACCTCTTTGCTGACATATTGGATTAGTGCACAATCTCAATGATGTCATGATAGAGATGGAAGGCATCTAGAAATTTTCTGTGAAATATGGATGAATGTTGTATTGGCTAAATAGTTGCATGATGCATAATAATTTGTCGTTATGCATATGTTTTATGAAATAGTTCTAACCATGCAACTGGTGCATTTGAATTGCAGGAAAGGTCCTGTACAATCTCCTACAAGAAAACAAGGACGAGACTTGTTCCGAAGAAGAAGTGATGAAAATTCAATAAACATGAATCTGAAGCTCCCAGGGTCAGAGACACCATGACGGAAGAAAGAGATTCAGAGAGCGCTAGATCCACCTCAAAGGATGAAGACCACCATGGGTATGAGAGATAACTCAAGATGAAGAAAATAATGCTATAAAAGAAACTATGATCAAAGAATAACAGTTGATCATGGGGAATGATGTATACGATATGATTTCAAGACATAAAGGGAAGTACATAGTATCCTCCATATGGATCTACAAGAACAAGTGTACAAAGAAAGGTTCGTGATTTGCCTCAAAAAGAATAGACTATGACATGACACACTCTATTGAACAGTATATATCAAGCATAGAACCACCTGTACAGAATGAAGAAGGAAGATAATACTCCACTTCAGGGGGAGTGACTACAGAAGATATCCGAGTTCGACACGGTATGACATGATGGACAGGTTCTTGATGGATCGAGACTTTACCAAGAGTAAAGTGGGTTCCAACCTTCAAAGTTGAATGCAGAAGACTAGGATATGTTGATGATATGACAAGATGAACTCATGGAAGATGTTATGATGAAAGAATACTAGAATGATGTATGGGATATAGTTCCCAAACCAGAAGGAAAGAGTATTGTATCCTCCAAATGGATATACAAAATAGAGCATGCAGCTGACGGAAGTATCGAGAAGTATAAAGCAAGATTTGTGGCCAGAGGTTTCTTTCAAAGGGAATTAATTCTGAAGAGACACTTACTCCAGGAAGTAAGGTACACTTCCTTCAGAACTATCTTGGTAGTTTCTTCCATGGTGAAGTAAAGACAAGCCTTCCTTAATAGTATGATTGAGAAAGAGTTTTACATCGAATAGTCACGAGGATTTGAAGTTGAATCCAGATGGAATCACGTATGCAAGTTGAAGAAGGCCCTCTATGGCCTGAAGCAAGCTCCCAGAGCTTGGTATGGAAGAATAGATAGTTTCTTGTCGAGCATGGGATTTACCAAGAGTAAAGCTGATCCTAACCTTTATCTCAAGGTTGTAGAAGATGAACTTGTCATCCTGTTATTATATGTGGGTGACTTATCCTTGACAGGAAATGAGAGACAGATCATTGGGTCATTGATGTACTTAACAAATACCAGACCAGACATTTGTTTTGTTGTGAACACCTTAAGTCAATATTTTGTTCAACCAAGACGGGTTCACCTAGTAACTGCAAACATGTGATGAGATATCTGAAAGGGACTATAGACTTTGGTTTATATTATGATGGTAGCCATGAGTATAGATTGTATGGCTACACAGATGCAGATTGGGATGGAAGTATCTCAGACAAGAAAA
Source organism: Pseudotsuga menziesii (assembly GCA_001517045.1). Taxonomy (NCBI): domain Eukaryota; kingdom Viridiplantae; phylum Streptophyta; class Pinopsida; order Pinales; family Pinaceae; genus Pseudotsuga; species Pseudotsuga menziesii. The sequence continues at coordinate 19,389 of LPNX010122272.1, forward strand.
GCACATTAGGTAGATGCTTTTGTTTGGGGTCTGCTATGAGTTCATGGTTTAGCAGGAAACAGTCCAGTGTTTCTCGTAGCATGGCTGAAGAAGAATACATAGCAGATTACTCTACTAAGTTGTGAAGCCATATGGCTTCGGAAGCTGATATCAAGTCTCTTTGAACTGAAGATGGATACTACATTGATTCTATGTGATAACGAGAGTTGTGATAACAGAGAATCCTGTGTTTCGTCGTAACACATAGAAATCCAGTATTTCTACATTCAAGATAAAGATGCAGATGATGATGTTTCAGTATTTACACACTGTAGATACAGATGATGGTGATTCAGTATTTCTATACTGAATATAGAGATGATGATGATTTCAGTATTCCCATACTAAATATATAGATGATGTTTCAGTATTTACATACTGTAGATGCAGATGATGGTGACCTGATGATGCTTTCAGTACTCACATCCTGGAGATACAGATGGTGATAGTTCAGTATTCACATACTGAAGATGTAGATGAAGATGGTTTAGATGATGATGCGCTGACAAAACCTTTGTCTCGGGTAAAGTTCGAACACTTTTGAGACAAGCTTGGTGTGGTTCAGAAAGACCTTCCCCGAAAGGGGGAGTAGTGATGTTGCAGTGGGATTGTATCATCCCTGGACACTTTCCCTAAAGTGACCCGGAGACCTCAGTCTTCGAGAATGAAGAGGGATTGTATCATCCTGGGAAACATGTCCAGAAGTGATCCGGTGACTTCGGTCATTGAGAATGTAGTGGGATTGTATCATCCCTTGGCATCTGCCCTAAAGTGATCCAGTGACCTCGGTCCTCGAGAATGAAGAGGGATTGTTTCATCCTGGGACATCTGTCCAAAATAGATCTAGTGACTTCGGTCTTCGTGAATGTGGTGGGATTGCATCATCCTTGAACTTCGGTTCAAAATGTATCCGGAGGTCTCGGCCCCCATGAAAGTGGTGGATTGCATCATCCCTGAACCTCAGTTCAAAATGTATCCGGAGGTCTCGGCCCCTGTGAAAGTGGTGGATTGCATCATCCCTGAACCTTGGTTCAAAATGTATGTGGAGATCTCGGTCCCCATGAATGTGGTAGGATTGTATCATCCTTGAACTTCGGTTCAGAATGGATCCGGTGACTTCGGTACTTGAGAACGTGTGTTGATCCCGTAATTCCTAGAGGAAGGATTGTCTAAGTTCCACATCTGTGTTGATCCCGTAATTCCGAAAGGAAGGATCGTTAGTAACTTTGTAAAGACCTAAATCCTGTAATTCCAAAAGGAAGGATCATTTAATTGATCCCGTAATTCCAATAGGAAGGATTGTCTGAGTTCCACAGATGTGTTGATCCCGTAATTCCAATAGGAAGGATTGTCTGAGTTCCACATCTGTGTTGATCCCATAATTTCGAAAGGAAGGATCGTTAGTAACTCCGTAAAGACCTAAATCCCATAATTCTGAAAGGAAGGATCATTGAATTGATCCCGTAATTCCAATAGGAAGGATTGTCTGAGTTCCACAGATGTGTTGATCCCTTAATTCCAATAGGAAGGATTGTCTGAGTTCCACAAATGTGTTGATTCCATAATTCCGAAAGGAAGGATTGTTAGTAACTCCGTAAATACCTAAATCCCGTAATTCCGAAAGGAAGGATCGTTAGTAACTCCGTAAAGACCTAAATCCCGTAATTCCGAAAGGAAGGATCATTGGTAACTCCGTAAAGACCTAAATCCCGTAATTCCGAAAGGAAGGATCATTGGTAACTCCGTAAAGACCTAAATCCTGTAATTCCGAAAGGAAGGATGATGTTGATGTTTTTATGATGATGATGATGTTTTTGATCGAAAGATCAGATGTTGCCGATGATGATGATGTTCTCTGATCGAAAGATCAGAAGTTGTTGATGATGATGATGTTCTCTGATTGAAAGATCAGAATATGATGATGATGTTGTTACTAATGATGATGATGTTCTCTGATCGAAAGATTAGAATATGATGATGATGTTGTTGCTGACGATGATGATGTTCTCTGATTGAAAGATCAGAATATGATGATGATGATGTTTCTCTAATCAAAAGATCAGAAGTTGCTGATGATGATGTTCTCTGATCGAAAGATCAGAATATGATGATGATGATGTTTTCTGATCGGAAGATCAGAAGTTGCTTATGATTATGATGTTGCTGCTGATGATGATGTTTTATGATCGAAAGATCAGAATGCGGTGATGATGATGATGATGATGTTTCTGATCGAAAGATCAGAATGTGATGATGATGATGCCGTATTATCAAAGTATGATGATGATGACGTACCGATTGAAAGATCAGAATATGATGATGAGTTGATGTTAGAGTATGATGATGTTCGGTTAACGATGGTTCTGATCGAAATATTAGAGGCTGATGATAATGATGAGTCTGATTGAAAGATCAGAGTATAATGATGATGTTGTTGCTGATCGAAAGGCCAAAGTGCTGAAGAAGATGTTGCTGATCTAAAGGTCAAAGTATTGAAGATGATGTTGCTAATCGAAAGGTCAAAGTTTTGAAGATGATGTTGCTGATCGAAAGGTCAAAGTGCTGAAGATGTTGCTGATCGAAAGGTCAAAGTGCTGAAGATGTTGCTGCTGATTGAAGAGTCAAGATGCTGCTGACCAAAGCGGTCAAAGTACTGATGATGCTGAAGACTAAAGATGATTGAAGATGAAGGCTACATGATGTTGAAAAGCTTCCAATGATTTATAGATGTGTTACCCTGATGATGTTGACGATGTCCTCTCCTACTATTGTTGTTGTTGTTGTAGAATACCCTTCTCGTTAAGGGGGAGTGTTGAAATATTGTAACTTCGAAGAATATTCTATATGTATCTTTTGTGGTCCCCGGTGGTCCTACCGGGAGAACCACTTGTATTATCTTATACCCCGATGCTTCTAATCGGAAGAACTAATAAGAGTCATGAGGTTGTCCCCTCAAATTGTAAAGGTGGGTCATTAGCACCCCAGTGTGGTTACTTGAGCCTACATGTGTAACTCGAGCCTACATGATTAACTCGAGCCTACATGTCAGGTGAGTTAATTGAAGTGAACGGATGAATATAAATAGAGGTGTAGCTCTCCTCATTTGAGACACACACTCTCACTTGTGTAGCACATTAGTGGAGAAGAGAAGTAGCTGGAGAAGGAGGAGGATCAGGCTTTGATCTCCTTGTTGGTTTTATCTTTTATCTTTTTGGGCATCTATATTGAGGAAGCTTTTACTGGGTTTTTCCCAGTATAAATCTTTGTGTTCCTTTTGTATGGTTGTGCTTATCTATCTTTCAGTGATCCTGTTTATATGCTTTTGTTATGAAAATGAAATGAAGTATTGATGTCTTAGCTAAGCATATGAAAAGTTAACACTATGTACCCTTGTGTTGTTGTTATCCATGGCTATGTGTAAGTCTGTTTAGTTCCTTATTCCTTGGGGAATCATGCCCGATTCAGGGGTGGTAGCATTTTTGAGAGATTAAAGAGCACGCAAGCCTACGGTTGGGTGGAACGTTGCAGCGACGTAGCTGGTTGCGAAACAAGCTCTTTATAAGATAAGTATCCTTATGTAACTTGTGTCTGCAATCATATTTAATGTTAATGAATGCTGATATACATGTTAAATGTTGATCGGTATATGCATGAAGTGTTGATTGATATGTTTTGCTTCCGTTGTGTATAATGAAAGGTTATGCTTCGTGATATGTTTTATGATTTAAAGTATCATGCTTCAACATTATATCTATATGTATGTTCATGCTCATGGGGCTATATCCCCAGATGATTTGATGTATAGTAGCGTCCTCTTCGTCGGTCAGAGGGTTGGGGACGTTACATGAGCCATGGTATAGGATAATAAAATAGAGTTTTAGTCCATATAATTTCCCTATAGGACTCATGGGCTACATGTGGGGCACCAAATCATCACACATGCCCTATGTAGCAAATATTTGCATTGATAGCAGGATATGGTTCCCATTTCAAGATGCGTACTACCAAGGATGGTTCTTAACATCTTGTCATTGTTTACGATAAAAATGAAGGGCTTATGCCCATACCAGTTTTCTCAAGAACTCATGGACCATGCATGATGGCTTAGGCCACCACATAGACATTGCATAGGGAATCTTGATCCTATGAGTGAGATTTGGTCACCATTTTGAGGAATGACACACCATGGATAGTTATCGAGGACCATTTCATGGCCTAGGCATAAAAAATAGGGTCTTAGGCCATAGCATTTTCCTCTAGAGCTCATGGGACATATACAAGGCCCAAAACACCACACAAGACTTCCATAAAGAATATTTGAAGTACAAGTGGGACATGTGTGGGTCTTTGATCCAAAACAAATGCCCTAATTATAAAATTTTTTGAATGCATGCAAGTTCAATATCATGGTCTTTCCAAGGTTTGACACACAAAAAATTGTTATCTAGAATATAGGAATATTTTGTGACCAAAATCATACATATTAATCCATGGGATTTATATTTGTATCTATTAGGGTCCTACCCTAACCCCCATACTTTATCAATGTACAAGGTCATAAGGCCCATTAGATAGTTAGTGGGTAGCGACTTAATGGAAAAGGACACTCTTTATTGAATAAATGCCCCGAAGTGGTTGACCCTCATTAATAGCAAGACCACAAATAGTTACGAATTTAGGTATTCAAGATATATAGAGAGAGTAGTAAGCTATGCAATGTTAATTAGTTAAGATTTTTTATTATAATTGGAGCTTTTCTCATAAGTTGCTCCCTTAAAGAAGAAATTGAACATAGCCATCTATTTGATCTATTCTCTCTTGTGTTTTTCTATATTTTCTCTAAATTTCTAGGTTTAAGTATATTGCAAGTGGCATCAGAGCTATTTCTTGGGAGGTAAAGGAAGAATTTTAAATATTAGGGTTTGTCCCTTTCAAACGAGTCATCTTGGAATCTTTGCTCCAATTTTTTTCAATGATGTTTCAAGGTCTAAAATTTTCAAGGTACATAAAGTGCATATGGAAGTAAATTGTGTCAAAAGTTTAGAATCTTGTTCTCTATAATTTTGGACATACACTTTGTATAACTTAGGATTTTTTACTAATCCAGAAGGTTTGGCACTTTCAAACAAGTTGGCTTAGAAATTTTTAACCCTAAACGCATATATAAGGAAGTATCTTAGTCAAATTTTTATGTTTTGGATTTCTTTACATTCAGAGATAAGTCTTGTATAAGTTAGGGTTTATGACTAGCCCTAAATAAATGTTATGGGTAAAATTCTTATAGTTGAAGTTCTAAAATTCCAAATTCAATGCCACTAGTTGTATTGGAAAGAGGATAGACCAAGTATTTCTGATAAAAAATTCATATTCAAACCTAAAAATTTGGATGAGTGGGAGGGCATATAGGTTTTCTCTTTTGATAAGGTCAAAATCAATAAGTTTTGGTAGAATTACCCTAATTTTTTCTTCACAAATCAAAATTTAGTTAAACTTGTGGAATTACAGAGTAGACATATCACAATACTACAAAACAAAATTTTAGACTCAAAGGTGCAAAACATTTAGTGTTATCAAAGCTTCAAGGTGAGCTTGCATGACCATCTCCAAATTAGGGTTTAACAAGGAGTTGTGATTGTTTCAAAATTTTGGCTTCAACCCCACCTTGAAATGTGAGTTATTTCTTATTGATTGTATAGCGCCTTTTGGGGTTAGTAAGGTCAACTTTTTAATTTTTTTAGAGATGTGTTTTGACATATTTAAATAACATAGAGATATGTCGTTCAACGTCGAAAACTTGCATTTGGGGATTCATACATGCTAAAATACAAGTAGTACCAAGTCATATTGTTGGACATCCCGGCAACCTTTATTGGTAACCCTTCGAATAGTACCTCATTAGAAAACACTTGTATACAAAATTTCACTTCCACATGCCCTTAGTTATCTCACAAGTCCCACCGAGAACCAACTTAGATAAACTAATCAATTTTCTTTTTGTTATAGTACACCGAGAACAACACTCAGGGAGATCACTCTCTAGTACCTCAATAGTCGAGTAGTATGGATAAGCACACAATTGAGCATCCTTAGTTAGTTACCTAAGATATTAGTCCAAACACTAATATTGGACCACACATGTATATTAGAAAGCTATAACACCTGACAATCCCTTGTCCTTAGGATCTGATGGATCCCACTCATGGTGGATCCCTATGAACTACCTCTCAAAAAAACCATGGACATTATGAACACCTACTCTAGTATAGGGAGGTTGGACAACCCATAATCTCAATACACAAATATCAATGGCTAGTTTCAACACCTTCAATAGACCATCAATAGTTGGGATCATAAATGGGATAAGAAGTTGGAGATAAAAATAAACTGCTTAGAGAAGATATTGGATGAGAATTTTTTACATTTGACAGTTAGTGGAATACAAGAAGAAGACAATAGGAATGCATATCATACTAATCCATAACAAGAAGAAACTTCTCACTCAGGAATATGTAGCCACTAGCAACCCCCTTCGGGTCCACATAGCGATAAACCACCCTCCATGGATAATAACACTTGGAATTATTTTCCTAAAGTAGACATGAACACGTTTGATGGTTCTAATCCATTAGGATGGGTCACTCAAATGGAACATTACTTCACCCATCATGGTAGTATTGATGACATAATGAAATCTAGGGTGGTGGTCTTATATTTGGGTCCAGAAAGATGGCAATGGTGGGTGTGGCATAAAAAATCCTATGGGAACAACATTGCTTGAATTTTATTTCTTAAAGATATCCATGAGCGTTACGAGAGATATCCCCACTTCTGTTTCATTGCTTATGTATGTCACTTAAGGTGCATTGTTTAAGTTTGTTTCTTATGGTGCATTCCTTAAGTGTGTCACTTACGATGCATGAGTGGGTCATATATTGTGTGTTGCTTATGTGGGTCACTTATGTATATTAGTAAATCATGTTGCTTATGACGCTTCTCTTATGGGCATTGTTTATGGTGTGTTGCTTATGTGCATCACTGATATGTGTTTCTTATGTGCATTGTTATGTTGCACTTATGGTACATCACTTATATCACGTTGCCTAAATATGTTGCTCAAGTGTGTCACTTATGCACATTGCTTATGTGCAGTTCTTAAGTGTATCACTTATGTGCATCACTTGTGTATGTCACTTAGGTGCATATCTTATCTTATGTCCAACACTTATGGTGCACAAATGGATCAAATTTAACCCAAGTACATAACCAACACAATGCAATCCACACAATGAACTCTTTATGAAAATAAGCATAGCTCTTAACACACTCATGAGAATGAAAAAATTACATGTGTCGCTTATGGTAATCTTGAAACTAGATTGTACACTCAAGATAACTTTATCTTCATAGGAACATCTAGTCATAGTTGTAAGAACAATAGTATATGTCCCTTTCTCTTCTTGGCAAATGCCTTCGTTACACGTCTCTTACACCGAGTGCTTAATGCCTTACTTGACTTTTCAACCTCTAGAAGTGATTTGATTCATTTTAGTGATTTCTAATGCTCTATCATGCTTACATAACTCATCGTTTTTTATGTTCATTTCGACCTTGGAGGTCCAGTTGCATTCAATGAGTCAAGTACATACTAACTCCTTGGTTTACCAAGTTTTTTCATCTTTCATAATAACCCAACTCACCCTAATTGATTTCTTATCTTCTTAGCCAAGGCACCACAAAACTTATCTAACATAAAACTTTCATTATTTATGACCTCTAAATTGGAGATTTAATACTCATATCACTTACTACTCTCTCCAAGCTTTGTGAATACGCTCAATTTTAATTATCATTGCAACTTTCATAAGTATTAATATATACTAATATATAAATATATTAATACTTATGCGATTGATTCAATTATAACACCATCGCCATCCATATTTGGTTCATGATTCAAACTTTAAAATGACATGCCCATATTTCCTTCTGTTTAACATAAACATTTAACAAAATATGTAAATGTTGTTTCAGCATTCATGTTAGGGGTTATTAACACACGGTGGTGGAGTAACATGCACTCAATTCCTTAAGTAAGATGAATGCCATAGGAAATGGCATGATAATCCACTATATCCACAATGGTGATCACAATGTTATGTTAGTGGTGATCACAATGTTATGTTTTTGGCTTGATTATCCACAAGATCCATCGTAGTGGCAATCCCAATGTTATGTTTTGAAACATCAATGGGACAACTTAGTTCCTCTAAATGTGTACGTGAAAATCAGGGACCATACCATTTGCCCATATGAGAAGGGGTAACTTGCTCGAGGGTTTATCTTTATTGAGTGTATCATGTGCCACCTTCCTTTGATTTTCCATAAAGTTTACATATTATAGATTTGTTATTAACCATTTTTAATTTAATAAAATTTGATGATTTTCAAGTTAGAAATTTCTAATGTGTACTTTTTTTATACAATGCCATAGTTGTAATGCCTTTAAGGACAGTGACTTAATATATATATATATATATATATATTAAAGTTAGCTTTAATTTTAGTTTTTTAAATAACTTAAGGTAACATAATTATTATAATTTTTTAAAGTATAATATAAACTGCTTAATTATATAATTAGATATTATAAATTTCGATTCAAAATGACTCAATTTGTGTTGGTCATTTAGTGATCTTTTGTTATATTCTATGGCAATATTACAAATATTATGAACAAAATATTTAACAATCTTTTAATTAAAATAACAAAAAAAATTTCAAATACCAAAACTCGTTCAAAATATAAATAATGTGATCACTAAAAGAAATTTTACTTCAGTTCATTAAGATTCCAACTATCGTGTTAGTCCAATGTCTTTGACTCTTATTGGTCTAGTTTGGGTAGTTAAGAGGAGACACGTTATACTCACCCAAGTTTAATTCCAAAAAGTTATATGTTGAGTTCTTAATAAATATATTGTTATATAATGACCTTGAGTCATGTATTGACAAAGCCTTGAACTTATGTGAAATACAATTTACCCTAGGTATATTAAATACAAAGAGAGAGAAAAATAAAATTGAGGTATAAACTTCAATTATCACAAGATTAGAAGTTGTATACATGCACATACTCCCTAAATTGCTAATACTTGTTGGACAATATTCTAACGAGAATGTTGATGAGGTGAAGTTGAAATTGCACTACAATGTGGAAAAACCTTTGGTTTTTTCCATCCAAGTTTAGTCCATATTTGACATTGAGAATGTCACATCTCTTGTAGAAGTTGTTATGATCCTCCTTCTTAGAGTTGCTACCTCTCCCACACTCCAACTTGCCATTGATTATATAGGTCACCTATCCATATCCCATTTCTCTATAAACGATGCTTTCATTGTCGTATGGACTCCATCTTCCTATCATCACAGAGTGGAAAGAAAGCTTGGGACACTAAATGATTGTTTACACTATCGTATCTAACTTCTTTTCCTCTCGATATTAGTTGTAGTACCTAGTGATCACAAAGCACTCTAATGTGTATTAGGAGCTTTGAAATTCTTTCAATTGGGCTCCATCAAGGGAATTAAATAGGGAAATTCGAGTGATGCTTCTTCATGTTAGTGGGTGACATCCCTAGTAAATTTGAACTAGTAATCTGTTGATTTAACCCATTCAACTAATAAAAAATATATATAGTTGTAAAATTTGAACATTCAACTACACACACACACACACACATATTTATATATTTAAAGTGGTTCACCATGGAAGCCCAATTTTTACACCATGGCTACATCCACTGGAGAAAATATCTTATACTCGCTAGGCAAGTATACATGAACTTGAGCATCATTAATCACAATAAATGGCTCACCAGCCTAATATTTCAATACATTCAAGGGCTCCCAAGGAGCAAATGTCCTCGGCGAGATTCAAACCCGGATGGGGAGTGCAACAACCAAATCTCCCAACCACCCAAGCTACGCTCAATGGACTATATGTACATATACATATGTATATGTATATGTGTGTGTGTGTGTGTGTGTGTGTATACACACACATATACATATACATATACATATACATATATATACATACATATACATATACATATACATATACATATACATATATATATATGTGTGTGTGTGTGTGTGTGTTTGTGTGTGTGTGTGTGTGTGTGTGTGGTGGGGGGGAGTTTTGTGGTAAAGGGATAATAGTGCGAAGCGAGACACCCAAGGCATCAGGATCAGAATTAACGTTTTTCAAAAAATTTAACTCTAACTTGCGAAACACATTCGGGCATAATGAAAATAGATGAAGTAGATTATGATACGAACTAACCAGGAGTAGTGATTTTCACACATTCACTAAATATGGAACATTCACAATAGACAGGTAGGTCATCTCCCACGCTTGAAGCACCGAAGCTCAGGTTTCAAAGCGTGGATGACGATAACTCATTAAACCAAAGGAAAGGTGGAAATCATATAGCAGTGAGGTGAACATGAGCTAAAGAAAGAAAATATGTTGCTTCACTAACAGTTGGCAAGGACATAGAACTAACAGACATACCAGAGTATTTGTCCCTGGTGTTGGTTAGTCACTTATGTGGAAAAACCGTTGGCAAGGCTGTGTTGGGTCAGTAGATGGAGGAGAATTGGAGTACACACCTACGAAAAATGCCAGTTTTTCACATTAATTCTCACGGATGGATTCTATTCAGAGTAAAAATGAAGGAAGAAAGAAAAAAATTGTTGGACAATTCATGGCAGTGGAGAAACACAATACAGTGTTGAAAGAAAAGAGTTTTGGGGAATTATATAAAATTTACAATGTCTATGGCCATTATTATAATAGAAAGGTCTTTTGGGAATCTTTCTTCTGTTTCGACTTTTTGGAACCTAAAAATATGATAATGGGAGGAGATCTGAATCTCACCTTATCAAAAAAAGAAAATTGGGGAGTTTCGGCAAGAGATGATTGTCTTAGTGCTTTCTTCGCCACGTTGTTTGACTCAAAGGAATTGGTAGATCTACAACCACTGAAACTAACTCCAACTTGGAGGAAAAACATATGCAGGGAACAAGCAATATACAAAAGGTTGGACAGATTGTTGATTTCAAAGAATTTGCTTTTAGGGACTCTTATTGCAAAAACCTGGGTAGAGGTTGGAGGGTTATCTGATCACCTCTCAATTCTCTTACGGTTGCAAGGACATGAACAAAAACCAGACACTCCTTTTAAATTTAATCCATCATGGCTCCAAGAAGAGGAATATCGAAAGATTGTAGCAGAAACCTGGATCCCTTTAGAAGACATCCCTAATGTCTCCTTTATGAAACAATTCTCAGAGAATTCAATAAGAACAAAGAAGGAGACAAAAAAATGGGATAATATTTTCACAACCAATAAAATTAAGGAAGATTTACAGTCTTAACAACTCAGGAACATTCTTAGAGGAGGAATTAAAGGATGTTCGAGAGTATGAGGTAAAGCGAGAAGAGTTACTAGCAAAGGAAGAGGAGATTTGGAGGTTAAAAAGTAGGGCCATTTGGATCAAGAAAGGAGATAACAACACTAAATTTTTCCATAGACATGTATCGCATAGGAAAAATGTAAATACGATCTCCGAAATAAAAGACATGAATGGGGATCTAGTTCACTCCTTCAAGGAAAACACAGAGGCTGGAGAGAGGTACTTTAAACACCTCTTTACATAACCAGAAGGATGTCATATCTAGGAGATATTGAAAGTTCTAATCTTGTTTTCAAAATTGATAAGCGAAGAGATGAACAATTCCATGGCAGAAGAAGTAACATAAGAGGATTTGGAGAAAATAATTTACTCCTTCCAAAAAGGTAAGAGTCCAGGCCCTGATGGATTCACCATTTGAATTTTATCAAGTTTTTTTTTAAATGCAAAAATCAGATTTGTTAAAGGTTGTAAAAGAATCTAAAAGAGGAGGGAAGGTGTTGGGTGCACTGAATTCAACCGTTTTAGCCCTCATTCCAAAAAAACAAAATTCTTCTTCCTTCAAGGATTTTAGACTGATTTCATGTTGCAATGTTGTTTATAAAATTATTGCCAAAACAATAGTGCATCGTCTAAAGCCGATCCTTAGTGATATTATATCGAAGGAACAATTTGGATTCCTCTTCAACTGTCAAATCCACGATGCGGTCTCATTAACACGAGATGTTATTTAACCATTAACAAGAATAAGAGAAAAGCCTTTGTTTTAAAGCTAGACATGTCAAAGGCTTGTGACAGGGTCAGTTGGACATTCCTAAGGCTGCAACTGATACAGATTGGATAGGCCATAGAGATAGTCAATTGGATAATGGGTTGTATACAATCGGCATCCTTTGTGGTTCTTATCAATGGTTGACCATCAAGCTTCTTTAGATTTTCAAGAGGTTTAAGAAAGGGATGCCCACTTTCCCCCTTTGTTTTCATGTCACAACAGATGCTCTAAGTAAACTTATTCATCATTCCAAGAGGGTTGGAGCCTACAAAGGGATAATGGTCACAAGCTCTGAATAACTCTCCCACATCTTGTTCATGGATGATGTGGTGATTATGGGTGAAGGAATGTGGGAGAACTCTAGGGGAGCAGAACAGATCTTGGATCTATACAAAAAGGATACATGGATGCACATAAACATGGAGAAGTCCATTCTCTTAGAAAATGCAATCCCTAAAATGGTAAAAAATAGGTTAATTACAGAAGTCCCTTATATTTTAAAGCCACTTTCAGAAGGTTTTAAATATTTAGGGTTTCTTCTTAAACCTAATGCTTATTCATTCAAGGATTGGCTATGGTTATATAAAAAGATCAACGAAGGAATTGGATGCTGGGAAAACAAGTTCATGTCAAGAGGAGGAAGACTGGTGCTGCTCAACGCGGTATTACAAAGCATACATGTATATTGGGATACAATATCGTATATTCCAAAAGGTATTCTTCAGAAAATTATGAAAAAAAAATTCTCCTTTTTATGGAATGCAAGGAAACAATCGGAAGGTATACCACTAGGAAAATGGAAAACATTGGATAACCTCAAGGAACTAGGTAGTTGGGGAATAAAGAATCCATTTCTCTTATGTCAATCCCTAGCAGCAAAATCCCTGTGGAGACTAATTCAGAACCCTAGCTCATTTTGGGGAAAGGTCCTGGTTTCTAAGTACTATCAAAATGCCTCCATCACAGAATCAAATCTGGTGGGCGCGAAATACACCAGTTTATTTAGTTTGGTTGAAATGACCAGTTTCATTTTTATTGAGAATCAGTGGTGGGAATCTTTTGCATTAACATAAGTAATATGGTTAGACAATCTTTCATCAAATTGCAATTTTACAAAATTGCATTTTGTAATACATAAATGGATTCAGTACCCTCAAATACTCCTTATTGCACTTGGATTATACAATCTTAAACAATTGATATCTACATTTCCATCAACTCTTCTAAATCTTTAACCAAATTTTTAACAAAAAAATTAAAAAAATGTGAATTGATATCTGCTTTTGCATGAACTTTTTTAAATTTTTAACCAGATTTATAACCAAAAATAATAATAATAAAAAATAACTGAATTTCTAACTAAAATAATAAAGAAAGAAAATATGGTTAAAAATATCAGATCATATAATGTGACTACTCCCATTGCATTATGGTGAACATCGTTGAAATGAAACGCATCACTGTCCAATACTCAATCCACCATGCACTTTGCTTTTATTATATTGAAAAACGTTCTTATTTTGAAGATGCTCATGTATGTTGAGAAATGTGAGAGTGCAGACATTGATTTCAATGATATAAAGAATGGATCAACTTTTGACTTTGTTCATAAACACACAGGAAATTTCGAGATGGTATCTGCTAAATTGCTACCAAAAACATAAATTGGTAGATTGTAATGTTCAAACTTTAAAAAAAAATTACTCTTCTAATTGAATTTTGTATTGTTATTCTTGTGGGGACACAATACTCTGTTTAATTGGCATTACGGTTTCCTTCAATCTCGACCTTCTTGAAAATATTTTTTTTATCAGCAAATATCATGAAACATATTAAAGAAAATCACTTTTTAACTATGAACTATCATCATATATATTATGTTGAAAATAATCAATTAACTCTATAGGCAAAGATTAATGAAAATATGAAAATTACAATAAAGGATTGTTCAAAAGGTAACCGTCCCCAAGGTAGGGTACATGTACCCATACTAGATACATGTACCCACATACTTGAAAAGGGGTTCGGGACGTCACAGCCATACCCTGCCATATCGGAAACTTAACTTAGCCAAAGTACCCGAGACATTTGCCACAAATTTAGGAAACATTTATCGTAGAGGAGACAGGGTACCCCTCTTTTGGAGATGGTTGAGGATTCCCCAAGGACCAGTTTTGTACGAGGTACCTCGTTTTTGGGATGCCTTGGGACGCCTAGGGACCAGTTTTGTATAAGCCCAACTAGATTTGTATAAGCGTCTTTAAAGCCATTAATATTAAATGGTAATATTAATTTCTTAAATTCTTTCCTTTTACTTAAATTTTTAACATTACCATTAAGTGTTTTAGGATGTTTGAGGGTGGTTCCAACCTCATTGGAATTCATATGCAAAAAATAGAATCTTAGATCCCATTTTGAATTCAACAGATTTAATAATTTTCATGATTGCAACGTTTCCATTGGATTCTATCATGTATGAGGGTATGAAATTTACATTTAATCAAACACATCAACCTCTCTCTGTACCTCGATGTTGGTGGTGCTTATTGTTGAACTCCTCTGTCATGGCCTTTAATAAAAATGTACCCTACACTCAAGCAAAATCACTTATTAAGCATTAGAAACTTTTTTAACCTTATTTTAACTCTTGGATTAGGAATACTCATCAAAATTGTAGGGTGTTGACTAATTTTCTTGGAGGACCAACTTCAAAATACGAGGTAGAGGCAAGGGCTAGAGCCTAGAGGAGGGGAGCACAGGGTGTTATTGATGAATAGGATCCCAATACAAGTAATGATTTTAATGATATGCAATTATTTATTATAGCAAGGAGTTTTTTAGACTCTGTAGGCCATTTAGCCTCTTTGTTTGTGTATTTTGGGTCAGCTATGGATTGCATTTGATGTTTTTCTATAGTACCACGACATACCAAAGTCCTCTATTTCAAAAAGTGTTATCTCCATCAACATCTCCTGTTTCAAAAAGTGGTTTTGGTTTATTATGCAATGAATTAAGTGAAAAGCCACATTATTTCCTTGTAGTGCTCAACAAACTCATTGATGTTAACTTGATATAACTTAGGAACTTCTTGCTTGGACTAAGAAAGACTTAATATACCAAAACCACTATATGTGCATCTAGGAAGACATCAACAATAAATATCTTGAAGATATAGTTGGCTTTGGAAAACACATAATTATTGGAATGTATGTGTCAAAAGGACGTGCTTGGAACACTTTAAGAATTCCACCAATGATTTTGATCCCAAAAGGGGAATGTCAAGGAAGCAAAATTGCGTGGAATACTCCTAAAACGCTTAAAGGGTGAAAACGCAAAGTTGCTGAACATTTTTTTGAGAATCAGTCACACTGAAAATTAAAGATCATCACAATGACAACAACAACAAAAATGTAAAAACTCACAGGGATGTTCCTTGCATTGTCCTCTTTAAAAGGGTAGTTTTAGTTTGTATAACAAGAGTCGCATTTGAAAGAAAATGGGAGGACACAAACACTATGTCAATAAGGCACCATTTTTTTAAAATATCTTATTTCGAAAAATAATAAAAAACAGTGTTTAGGTATGAAAATCCTCAACATATAGTCCATTGGAAAGTACAACCTGTGTGGATTATGAACACACATTTGGTTTCCGTAAAATGAATAACCTTCTCTAAAAAAAATGAAGGGCACACAGGTCATTCATTATCCAAACCTAAAAATTAAAGTATATGTCGTTGGTGCTCGTCAAATTTGTCCTACTATATGTCCATAAAAAAAATTCAAAAAAATATGAGTACGAAGCTAATAGAATTCTCTAAACCTATTGTGTTTATGTCAAGGTCAAATTCCTAAGGAGGATATGGGTTTGAAAGGGTTTAAGCTGAAAAACATAAAATTTTGCAGTTTTTTGTCAAAAAGGAGGCAAAAAGTGTATACCAACTTCGTATTTTCACCCAAACACATCATTATTGGAATGTATGTGTCCAAAGGACGTGTTTGGAACACTTTAAGAATTCCACCAATGATTTTGATCCCAAAAGGGAAATTTCAAGGAAGCAAAATTACTTGGAATACTCCTAAGACGCTTAAAGCTTATATTGATAATATAGATATGTGAATAAAATCTCATCAAGAATCTTCCTCTAGTGTGTGTGTTCAAATAGGATTGCATTGTTTCCATCTTCATATCATGTTTATTCTCCTCAACTTCCTCTATTGTTTCAATTATACCATAGAACTTGGTCATTTCTTCCATCCAAGTAATTGGAAATTTGGGTGTTATTTTCTTAGCTCTCTTTGTTTGATATCCATTTTATAAAGAGTGAAAATGTTGATTCTATTATCATCCTTATTGTATATATGTACCACCTTTAAGTACTACTACATTAAGGAATACACATCAACTCACTGTTACAATAGAGAATACACATAAACTTAGGTGACCTATCCTTCTCTATGTTCCTTTGGACACTTTATCTCCTTGTCCTCCTAATTTAATTCTTCATGCATGTATTAGACAACATTGTCAACATTTTTTAGCATACATTATGCAACTTTAAAGTTTTAGCTCTAGAAGTATTAAACTTATCTAAAATTCATAATTTGGTTTTGTATGAGTATGGACTCATACGTACTTTTGGAATCATTTCCCAATGTTCACTATTCCTGTATTTTAAACTCAACAAGTGTCTTGCTCCCACTTTGTCCTTTTTCCTATCCCGCCATAATGGCATCCAAGAAATTTCCACATCTTCTCCCATTGGTTTGTGTGCTCTATGCTTCACTATATTTCCCAACTTTCCTAATCTAGTGAATTTTTGTTCTCTTATCTCTCCGTTGAGATGTTTATAAGTTTCTTCCCTTCACTAGCTTCTGCAACTCTATTATTAACCTCTCTCTCTCTCTCTCTCTCTCTCTCTCTCTCTCTCTATATATATATATATATATATATATATATATATATATATATATAATTCCTCGACAACTTGTTTCCTTTTCTCGATCCTCATTGTCAACTTTTATTTTCTCATTTCTTAATTCCTGCTTCTCCATTTTCTATATCTCTAGTTTCCTCATCAAGGTTTCCTCCATCACCTCCAATGCCCTCATTTTCTTCTTGGTCTTCTTTATTTTCCTCCTCATTATTCTCTTTATTTTCTTCTTTATACAAATCTTCAACTAAATCCTGTAAAATGTGAAATAGTTGCATAATAGTGAGAACATTTTATCTTACATAACATTATTGTCGATTTGGTTGTTGAGTCTCAATTTTTGTACTTATTTCGACTAATCATGATCTTTTTACTCAACAATTCACCATTTTTTCGCCAAAATCACCCTTTTTCCACCTAAATCCCTATGGTATTTGCAATAATCATAGTATCTTAGGTATTATGGTCATTCTAAATACTTCTTGTTATTTCTTACTCAAATGATGTTAAAAACCATTTTTACAGCTATTGGTCGTCATTGTTACAAGAAGAACAATTTCTTGTAAACGTGGTTGTTTTGGATGCAAGTGCAAGAAGGATTGGAAATTCAACACTTGGAGCGTGTTCTACGAGTCTTTGAGTTGCTCATGTTCCTCTAGGATTGTGAAAAAAGTCATCAAAGGCCAGGTGGAAGCTCGATCAAATATCAGGTCAATGCAGGAAAGTTGCAATATGTTCACTAACAAAATTCTAGATTTAAAGGAAGAACAATATCCCATGTACTAAGGCTATAAATGTTGTAATAGGAATCTTGGGGATTGATTTAATTGTAATAAATAGATCCAATATAGCATTTGTATGTCACATAGTTAGATTAGATAAATGCTATGTATCAAGATCTGATCCATACATATATAATGTCATTTGCAGATTAGAGAATACGATCTATGAATTCCCCTTTTTGAACTATGTAATGATTATAAAAGTATGAATGTGCCATCTCTGGAGGGGGGATAACATGATATAGAACTTTTTTATTTGATACTTGGTAAATCTCCCTAGAGTTAATGTAAAATCCCATCTTCAGATTACCTATATGATAAATTGTGAGCACTTGATTATGTATTTGTAACTTACTTCTAAGAAAGGAGGGCCCGTTTCTTCAGAAGTAATGCTACTTTTTTATTTTTGTGGAAAATAGTTAGATTTGATTACAGTGTTAGTGTTTGCACTGTCGAACATTTTTAGTCTATATTTCTTGTATATTTGATTAATCTTAATATTTGTTGTGTACGGTATTTATCTGCATAGTGTGTAGTCATCCTTGAATATAAATCTTGAAGAAACAATGTGTATGGTCAAGACCGAAGTATTTGTTACAACAAAGTGATCATTGATCACATTACACATAATCAATGTTATACAATCACTTATCATAATCCTTATTGATTAGAAAGTAATTAGTTATAGGAGACTAAACCTGCAAATGCTTTA
Source organism: Pseudotsuga menziesii (assembly GCA_001517045.1). NCBI lineage: Eukaryota > Viridiplantae > Streptophyta > Pinopsida > Pinales > Pinaceae > Pseudotsuga > Pseudotsuga menziesii. Next base: position 38,104 of record LPNX010122272.1, read on the forward strand.
GTTTATTTGTATTTGGGTGTTTACTATTCATTACAGGATATACATTCCTCTTATAGCAGTCACTCTAATCATTCAAACCAGATGATATGGAACAAAGCATATGTCATAACAAGTAATTTTATGCACAATGATTGGTGTAACATGTATTTCAACAAATACCAATCATATTGATTATTGATTTAGAGAAAACAATCTCATAAGGGATTAAAATTTGTAATTGTTTGAATTCATTAGTGCATTCGAGTGTGTGAAGGTCTTTAAAGTGCCTAATTCTGCACAAACAATGATTGTACTTCACAAGTTTACGAACTCCTAGATTGATAATTAAATGTAATAAGGTTTATCATATAAACCAGCTAGCATTTTTTTGGGCAATTACCGAGGAAGTGCTAAAGGAGTTAGTCCTAAAAGATAGGGTATTAAAATTTATTATTTTCATTTTTTTACATCGTCTCACATAGAAATCAAAATCTTTAATATTTGTAGTACCAACATTTCGGACTTGGAGGAGTGGAGGGAGCAAAACAAGAGGTAAGAACCTGCGTATTCATTATTGTGAGTTTCTATGAATCCTTGTTTTGTTGATGCCTTATGAATAGATGATGTTTTTTTCTTTTTCTACAAGAACAATAAAGATTGCATGAATAAGTTTAGAGGAAATAGGGGTAGATTTTCTAGAGGAAAAGCAAGTCCCACTACTTCATTATGTGGTGTTGTAAGAACCTCCATTCATCTGTAAGTAGGAACTCTTCACCAACAATAAATCTGAGGATGCTAAAGAGCTTGTCGAGCAAAGGAGGGTATAATACTCAAAGAAATTTCTCAAATCTTGGTGGCTAAGTATAAGGCACCAAACAAAGACGAATCTACATCTCAAGAGGTAATAGAAGAGAAAAAGGCCCACGAGAAACATCTACAAGAAAAAGACATAAATTATTTTTCGTCATTCTTGCAAACATGCAAAGGAGACCAAATAGTCATGGACAACATTTGATGGAGATAAAACATTAGAGCCTGAGATTGAGGACTTATTTGCATGTTTGTCATCGAATCCTTTGAGCATTCAAGAATGTAATGGGAAAATCTCAGAAAATTTCATTACATGAAAAAGGAAGATGTGCAAACCATTGTCGATGAACAAGAAAGTCGAAGTAACAATGACTACATTGAATCATGGTTTCAAACAATCATCAACCAATAGTGCTACTCCATTCTTCAACATTTCTTGGCATCATATCAACTAGAGCGGTTGGTTTCTCATCTCATGACATCCATTAAGGTACATTTTTCAAATTTTGATATGAGTTCGCTTGATATCCTTCTACATAAATGGATGCATTGGAAGCACTCCTACACTTAAGAAGATGTTTTCATTTTCAAGTAGAATAGGATAATGTAGAAAAAATAAATAAATAAAATAGTAAAGATAAAAATAAGTCCAACTATGAAACCTAGGATTTTGTCACAGTTGGACACGAACTTTGCTTGAAAACCAGGTCTCTAGGTGGCAAAATTCACAATAAATCATTTGTCCATGATGGTGTTCGTTCTATTTTTTTGTCATGGTCCTTCAAAATTATTTTGGTTTGATGCTTGTGTTGGATAATGATGGATACCTTAAGGCCCTCCTTCCAACAAATATTATCTTTTCGACTACAACACCTTTATTCACATGGAAAAAACTGTGCATGATTGATTATGGATGAAGACCTTGCGATTTTATGGTAGTCATAGGATCTGCTAGATCTTGTCACTTCTCAACTTACAAAACATGCAATATTTCAAGATTTTTCAAATAAATTGAGAGGTTGATTGACTAAATAGGAGAAAATTATTCTTTCAACGAAAAATAAGGACTCCTTGTTCAACAAGAGGAGGTCCTTTGTTCCTATTGTTCTGGTAGTAGATTTTCAATTCCAGTGTTGAGTTTCAAATTTTCTAGAAATGTAGCAAATAATAAAAATCGACCTCTATAATTTGGCACTCTTTAAGGGCAAGTTGTAAAGGTTTGGTTCTAGATTCCACTTGTACCAGAATTGGTGACAAGATTGTACCAAAATTCAAATCCATTGTGTTCAAATGTTAAGAGAAGTGCAAGACTAGGACCAGAATCGGGCCTTATTGACCAAATATCCTTAGCAGACAATTCCAACAACGCCTTATTAAGGTCTCATACAAAAATTAACCCAAGTTCAAGTATTGCGACAAGTAATGGATTTTTTCATTTATTTGAGTCTGGAGTAATCATGAATTTTATAGATGACAATTACCATGCTTGATGGGTATTTCAATTAAAAAATTTAAACATAAGATTCCGCATTCCAAAGGGCTGTATTTCCATGGTTTCATATCTTAAATAGATTAAGATCGATTACGTCATTACTTTACCTTTCGAACCATAAAAGCTACCCAACCAATGAATGGCATGACTGGTACCCAACACTTAACCCAGATTTAGTAAAGATCCTGCATGTGATTTGGTATGTGTGATCCATCATTCTATTTTTTAACGAAACTGACAAGAAAACCTCAACTCCATTCCACAGTCGACTCATCACCTTCGTCAGCTTCCATGTTCGCCCTTTACTAAGTAAAAGATTAGTGATTAGTAGTTGAATAAGTAAATTTGGTTTGAGCAATCTCTTCCTTGATGGGGAAAAGGACCACGATGTTAACCAAAAGGAAAGAACCGGAGACCCTGGAAGTGCTTGATAAGGATCCACCTAGTAGAGAATTCTTTCAGCATTCAAGGTGGCTCGGGTTTTTCAAATAGCTCAGAGGGTTCAATGGGGAGGTTACCTTGGCACTTGCATTATGTTTTAATGGAGCATGCGCCAACCTGGGTGGTATGTTAATTCCAGTATCTAAGTCTTCCATTGCAACAGTTACAGGATCGCCAAGCTCCAATGAAAGGTGGTTTAAGAATCAAAGGATGTGGGCCAATCCATGGAAGCAATTTTTGAAGGAGGCTCTGAAACCAAATTGAGCGACAGGGGCAGCAAGAAACGGGTTGGTGGAGAAGTGGGATAACATAGCATTCTTTATCCAAAAATATGTTACCTGTGAAGAAAGATACAACTTTGTCTATTTGTATCATATTTGATTGATGTTGCATTTGAAGGAGGGATCTAGTAAGCCTCCCTTATTTTTTAATGGAAAAGATTTAACGAAGATGTTCACTACTGTGCAATGACACCCTAAGAACACAAGCAATCGTGTGTGCCACCATGGCTTGGTAATGTTGATTGTTTTAGTGGAATTGGAAATGTATAATATCAATCGGGAGTAGATTTTGTTAGGTAGGGAATTTCAACTAGAGGTTATTATAGGAAACTCTGAAACCTGTGGATCAAGACCTAAAGCTCGGAGAATGGATCAAACAAGCTTAAGAGATGGATCCAATGGAACAAAGAGACTTAGCATGCCTATAAATTTCAAGGAACCTGCAAAAAAGAGGATGGTTACAAGAGGTCTGAGTGGGAAATTTGAAGCAAGGGAATGTAGTGTAAGGCAGAGTCAAGGAAATGAGGCAATTTTCGAAAACCCTCCTCATCGGGCTCAAACCAGTTTTTCGCATGTTAAGATCATGGAGCCAGCAAAAGAAAAAGAGATATGGTGGGAATCAATGGGACCAAAATCTTTAGAACAAGTGCATTTGAATCTAGGAGTCGAAGAGGAGAGGCAAGCATCGAAGAGCCTAATTCTTTATAATAGAAAACGAATAAACAGATAAAGAGATTGAAGAAGCAAGTTAAAAGTTTAGAGGTCTTGGATCAATGAAAATGGACGCTTGACAAGTCAAAGTAAGAAATTAAGAGAAGATAACGAAGAGATGAAGACACAATTGAGACTGCTTCGAAGACATGTGAAAAGATGGTATAGGAAGAATAAAAAGATCAACCATCAAAACATATTGTTAAAAATTAAGTAAATTGTGCAGAAAGGAGGAAATAAGAAGCCTAAGGCCAAGTTAGATATGTTGGAAACAAGTGCAGATGTAATCTCTTCCCCTGCACCTTTTGTAAGACCTGCCAGATTTAATGAGAAAGGTATGGAGTGTGCACAAAAGTTCATGAACCAGGTTTTGGATGATATTCTTACTAATACCTTAGCTATAACTTCCACCCATCTTAATTATGTTCAATGGGAAGGAAAGGAAGATATATATGACCTAGCATTAATCTATAAAGAGCAGTATAAATGTGAGATGCAGAGGATGCAACAACAATGGATATCTCAATATCTCGAGGCAGAAAAGAGATGGAAATTAGAATTATAGAAGATCCAGTAAAGGTTCAACAAAAAAGAACATGAGCTACAAAGGATGGGAGGTCTGGCATTACATATTTTTTCCTATAGATGTCCTGGTAGAGTCTACTATGTTTATTTACATGAGCAGTGGAATGAATTGAGAACTAAAAGGTTGACTATAGGGAAACAATATGAAATTAACACTATTGTTGATTTCATCAAAATGTATTGTGAGTCACTGGCAAGGAGAAGAATTCGTTATGTGAGCTTCACTAGTTTTGTTTCCTTTTACAGGAGAACACTAAGTGGAATCCCAACCCCATAGTTGGAGATGTCCAACTTAAATCCTTTGCTTCCTTCATGCAAAATCAAATTAAATGGAAGAAGGATATGGATCTTTATAGACAATGAAATTTTTTCAAGGGTGATAGTTAAGAGTGAGCATCCACTACTTGAAGAGATCATCAAAGGCCATCAAGAATTTGTATTTGATTCCAAAAAGGTAAAAGGTTTCAAGAGTAACTAGAAATGGCTACCCAAAAGTTTGAAGAAATTTGCAATCACCATATAATGGAAGCTATAATATATTTCCAAGAAAGATGGCAACTATTACCCCGTATACTTCAACAAAGGGATCCCATGGCTCTTCCTCTATTTTATCTAACCTTAACTCGATCTCGTTTGTACGTTGATTCTTGAGAAGGATTCAGACTAAGTGGATAGGACTCAAATTCCACTTCTTGTTAATGTGGTGTGCTAAGAAATCCTACAAGATTGTCCAACATCGGGATGAGTTTCAGAAGATAGCAGCATGGACAAAAATCCACCAATGTATGGGATAGTACATAGAGGGAGAGTTTGGTAATTTATCATATAATTGGAACAAGGTGCACTTGGGGTTACCATAGGAGTTTGTTCAGATGCATAAAGACTTGCAAGATCCTCAGCATGGAGGAGATGTTGAGTCTCCATTTTGTACTTATTTCAACTAATAATGGTGATCTTTTTACTCAATAATTCATCCTTTTTTGCTAGCTTTACCCTTTTTCCACCTAAATCCCTATGATCTTTGCAATAATCATACCTAAGAAGCGTCCCAAGTATTATGGTCATCCTAAATACTATTCCTATTATTTCTTACTCAAACGAAGCTAAAAACCATTTCTATAGTTATTGACCATCATTGTTACAAGAAGAGTGGGTTCTTGTAAACACAATCGTTTTGGATGCAAACACAACCAAGATCGAAAATACAACACTTGGAGCATGTTCTACGAGTCTTGGAGCTACTCATTTTCCTCTTGGATCGCAAAGAAAGTCATCAAAGGCCAAGTGGAAGCTTGGTCAAATATTGGGTCAATGCAAGAAAGTTGCAATATGTTCATTAATAGAATTCCATATTTAGAGGAACAATATCCCATATACTCGAGCGATAAATCTCGTAATACAGATCTTAAGGATTGATTTGATTGTAATGAATAGACCCAATATATCATTTGTATGTCAAGTAGTTAAATCAAAAAGATGCTCGGTATTAAAATCTGATCCATGTGGATACAATCTCATCTGGAGGTCAATGAATACGATCTCTGAATTCCTCTTTTTGAACTATGTAATAATTATAAAATGATGAATGCACCACCTCTCGAGGGGGAATAGCATGATAGAACTCTGTGATTTGATACTTGGTAAATCTCCCTAAAGTTAATGGAAAATCCCTTCGTCATATTTGTTGTGTTAACTCGTGAGTGTTTAAGTACGTATTTGTAGCTTACTTGTGAGAAAAGAGGGCCCCCTTTCCTTAAAAATAATGCTACTTTTCTATTTCTTTGTATAAAAGTTAGATTTACTTAATATTGCGTTGATGTTTAGTCCATGACGAAGCTGTAAGGGTCTTGAATGATTGCCATGCTGGAGCATTTGGCGGTCATCTTTCTGGAATAGCCACAGCCTAAAAAGTTTTGCACCCAGTATACTTGTAGCCATCTATCTTTAAATATTGCATTTATGCCATCCGGAAATGTAATCCTTGATTAGAGTGTTAGCATTTGCAATGTAGAACAATTTTATAGTCTTTGTTTCCTGTGTGGAGTATTTACGTATAGTGTGTAGTCTTTACTCGAATATAAATATTGAAGAATAAATGTATGATCAAGAGCAAAGTATTTGTTACGACAGAGTGATCACTAATCACAATATAGTATGTAATATGCATTATACAACCACTTGTCATAATCATTATTGATTCAAAAGTAATTAGTCATAGGAGACAACCTGCAAATGCTTTAAGTTTGTTTGTATTTGGGTGTTTACTTTCATTACAGGATATACAAGTCTCTTAGAGCACTGACTCTAATAAATCAAATCAGATAATCTGGAATAGCGCATCTATCATAACAAGCAATTATATGCAGAATGATTGTTGTGACCTGTATTTCAGCAAATGCCAATCATATTGTTTATTGATTTAGAGTAACCCATCTCATAAGAGATTAAAATCTTTAATTGCTTTGGAATTGTTTGAACTCGTTATTGCATTTGAGTGTGAAGGTTTTTAAAGAGACAAATTATGCACAAATAGTGATTGGACTTCATTAGTTTACGAATTACCGGATCGATAATTAAATGTCATATAAATCAACTGACAATTGTCCCCTTCGTTGCTCAGTTTTGTCCACGGAAAATATACATTACTTTATTCATCATTTTGCAGCATTGAGATCTACAATAGTTTACCAATAGTCAAAATGTTAACACAAATTTGTGTAGGATATTTTATCACCTCTTTAATTATGCCATAAACCACTAATCAAAATGTTAATACAAATTTTTGTAGGAAGTCTAATTGTCAAGTTAATAGATTGTAGAAAATTCCTCTAAACAGGCATTCTTATATATGAATTTTCTTTGTACTGAAATTTATATCATCCACTTTACCTCTTATATTTATTTAATAATGGGATGACACCACAAAAAATATATAATTTGTTTCCGGTTTTTGTTTTTCATTCAATTCTAATTTAGCTTACAGATGTTAAGCTACTTTTTATATGAATGGATGGAAGCCTGCAGGATCACCTTTTTCTATTTGTTGGCAGGTGCGTTTAATTCTTCCTGCTGTCTCTATCAATTCAAGTTAATTCTGTCAACTGTTTGGTAGCTGGGAATTAATACCATTTTTAACTCTGTAAAGAAAAAACTTGCTAATGAAGCCTCTCGAGAAGGCACGATTTGTCATGCTGTAGAAGCATTCTAGAGATAGCGCGCTTTGCCTATCTCGGGAGTTGGAATTTAGGTAAACGTAAGTGCTGTTATAGGCAGTGCACTGTAATTGTTTAAAAACAGTTTTATGATGATGAAAAGTCATGAGGACTGGTTCTGGGCATAAGTTTCCGCCCCATCAGATTCGTATGAGAGCCGTAGCTCTATGTGTCTGGTAGAAATCATTTTGTGAGTTTTGTTTTCTTTCCCTGTCCAACACTATTTAGTGTCGCCCATGATTAGTTCCTTGTACTATGGCATGTATTTCCTCATCACATGTATTGTACTAAATTTTGTGAAGCTTTCATAATAAAATACATCACATTTCACATTCAAAAGGAGATAGGTCCGCATCTAATCTCAATGCTAACTAAATATTGCTTCCTATCATTATATAATAAAAAGCTTCCATTTTCTTATAAAATAATTATTATATAATAATTATTATTTTTTCTGGTTCATTGAATGTAATGAACCATCAGATTTAGAGCCGTGGCTATTTCTAAGTGGGCAAGTATAAATTCCCTATAAGCTTCTTAGTTTTAATCTCTTTCCAATCTGGCCAATACTAGAAAAAATGAGTTTTCTTGATCTACAGACCCTGCGATTGTCAGTAATATATCCTAAATATGATCAATTAAGATGCATGTGACTCCCTAGCATGCAATGGCAATAAGTGAGCCACACATCTTATGGACAATTAGGAAATTTAGCATGTCAAGGATGAAGTAACCTGAGGTTTTAAAGTGGTTTAGGGTTTGCAAACCCAAAACTACAAGTTCCCAAACTTTTTGCTAACTAATAATTTTTGTTGTCTGTTGTCGTACTCACACCTAACAAACTAACTTCCAACGCCACACCAACACCCTCGTGTGCAGCCAAGCACCCTATAACTAGGGATGAGCTATATTTTGCAAATAAAAGTTACAAGAAAAGCATTATAACTCCAATGAGTGTTAATTTCCTTTTAGAATTTCTTATGCAAGAATGCATCCTTCCACTACACTAATTAATTTTTAAATGATTTTCAAATTGAGCCACAAATTTACAAAATGGCCAAAGGAGCTCATAACAATCATAAAAATGATAAGAATGCTACCATGGCATATAATCCTAAATTATGTTGAAACTGTGCTCAATGTGTCATTTGAGTACCTGCATTGAAGCCTATCAATGCAATGCTATTTCCTATAGAGCACACTTAATTTGGGAACAATCCGATAGCATCATGTACTTTCTTCCTACATGAGCTTTCCTTCACAAGTCAGAATGTCTACCATGAACTGCTCTCGTCCTGTTCTTGCTGCACAATGTTTTATTTTTACTTTACTTCGGTCACTGCATTATCTTCGGTCTCTTCTTCAGAAAATTCTTTCAGGTTCCTTACAACTAAACCCTCCAGATTGAAGAGGCTAGAGTCTTGTATTAATTTGCAACTAAATCCTCATCAAGGGATATGCCCCTTTGATTTTCGCAAACTCTCAATTAAGAAGGCATCACAAAGACAACAATGAAGGGGGGCAACAAAGCACACAGACACTTCGGAGAGAGAGAGAGAGAGACTATAAACAATGAACATATTATTACAATCAAACTGGGCTCTAGAGGGCCATTGAAGTACATGTGACCAAGGCATAAATGATCAAACATATTGATATGTTCTTGCTTCTGTCTACTTTTTAATCTTTGATTGCTTTCGAGCAAGAAACCGTTCCCGAGCTGCCTGGATACTGTTTTCACGGTTCTCTGGAAGCTGCTTTGAAGATGTTGAGCTTGGATTCGGGTTTGATACCTCTTTGCTTAAGATATTTACTCCTCCAGAAGAAGTAACCCTTCCACTAACACCCACAACAAAAAATTAACAGGCAAGAAGTAACAAACATTGAAAATTCACCATAACCAAGTTTAAAGCTTTAAAAACAAGAGAAAGTTATAATTTAGTAGGTACGTCCTATGGCCATAACATGTACCTGAGTTTATTGATGTCAAGATGCTGTAACCTTTTCCATATTGGGTTCACCCAAGATGCCTCCACAGCACACAAGTTCCGTATGTAAGGGCGGGATGTGACTAGGAGTTCATTATAGAGAACATATTCAGGGTAGAGCCCATCATCATCGACCTCCAGTGGACAAGCAGTAGGATGCACCTGCCTCAATGAGAAAAAGAGTCTCAATTCACTAATTTTACATAAATACATCTATGGATACTTCAGATGTGGCAACAATTATAACAGTCAATAATAAGAGTGGAAGTTGAGATATTGAACCTGGACTAGCTGTGACTTGTAGCACAAGGTTCTATAACCATTGTGGCGCTCCATTCGCTGTGCAATTCGATTCGCAAAACCAATGCATAAAGCTTTCCTCAAGTTTTTACTAATGCCCCCCTTTTCTCGTGAACCTTCTTTTGGCCGCACATCTAGAGATTCTGATCATCACAAGCCAGAAGCAATTTCAGGTCACCATAGTACCTGCTTCATGCCATTCTTGTAGTACACAACACAAGCAGCTCCGATTTCCAGATTCTAAATATAGGATTCATTATTCAGAGATGCACAAATTTATTGAAACAACAATCATGATCCACAGTTGTGGTCCTGAATTCAACCATCCAACTTAATGCCCTTCATGGTAAGATCATATTGTTTTTGCTTGCGAGCAACTAAAAAACATCAACATCAATTTGATAATCTGACTTGGGCAGAACTTTGATATTCGCTGAAGTAAATATCCAGCACCAGGTCTCAAATATATAACAAACTTGCAAACCAAATCTCTGAGAAGAAATTAACAAAGTGTTCATCTGGCTGCACTTTTCTCTGTGGATTTAGTTTAACAGCATAAGCTTTAAAATTTGGCACTTGCTTCTCATCCAGAAATTGGGTTTAGAAAGTATCTATTTCATTTATTAAATGTTCTAAGCTGAAAAGATATTGAACAAAATAAATACATAATAATATACCTTGGACATATATCCAAATGGCATCCGAGTATAAGTTTTTGGCATGTTCCGTGCTAAAAATTAAATATCCTGCTTTTGGTGAGAAGGATACTTCTTCTGACTTGATTCTACATAGGGATGCTTGACTAGAAGGCGTAGGCAATGAACACACTGAGTGCTCAAGCCTCAGAACTATAACGAAGGTAATATCCGGCTAGTAGATGATATTGCTTTCTTCTTCATTGGCATCCAGGCTGATTACAGAAACCATGGAAGAGAAAAGTGCCAGTACTACATGGAGTATAGAATATTACACAGGAAACCTAGAGTTGTGTTACAGGCCTGCTATGAATTGATTTCCCTATCAGGCTATCACGTTGAACCACAACTTATATATATATATATATATATATGAGAATGAGAAGTGTGTGTAAAAGATAAGTTAAACTTAGTCAATGAGAAAGCACAGAGTTAAGTCAGGGAGATCTAGCACAGGTGCGACAAGACCTGTATGTACAAATGCTGATTGGATCAACATGCAGTTTTGAAGGACATTCCCATAATAGCACGAAAGGCATAATAAGAAGGCAAGCACAGAGCATAGAAGAGTGCTTGAAGATAAGTCAGAAGGCACAAGCGTGAAGGCAGACAACAGTGCATGGATTAGAGATAAAGAACAATGTGTGCAGAACAGCGTGGCTGAGTGAAGAAGGAAGGTGGTGTAGACATAACAACACGGAATGGAGTGACACAGATTAGAAGCTGAAGAGATGAACACAGGACAAAGGAAGTCAAGCCAACAAACATGAACTAAAGAGGCAGGAAGGAAAATGAAGATCCATGCAGTCAGACAAAGAGTTTGAAAATGAAAAGCAGGAACAATAAATAGTTAGATTAGAATGTAGAGACAAAAAGGAAAGCTAGATTGTAGATCAGACTGGGTAGAGACTTAGTTGTGGGCCATGTAGGACAGTTGGGGAGCTCGAAGACTCTGTAAAATATGTACTCTTAAGAATTTCCATTAATAAGTAGTGATGTTGCCCCAATACTTTTATATCTGATTCTAATGTGTATGTGTGAATGCTTGTGAGATTGTAAGTGAACAGTTAACATAATCACAGTTAACACAATCTCTATTTGACAGTTAACTTGCAGGTCACTACACGAGAGAGTTGGTGAAATGGAAACACCATGCCCAGGATGTGTCAGAAAGCCAATGTGGAGAAATATATATGTGGTGGTGTGCTATGGAGTATTTCAAACCAGCAAAACAGAAGCTGGGATTGTACACTTTGCTTACTATTCCTTGAAGGACTTAGATTTCATGAATTTCCTTGGAAGCTTACCAAATACTAGCCAAGGAAATGACTGCACCGATCATTGTTGATAGATTCAGTAAGATGGTAATTTTACATCACACAGGAAACCTCTTCTTCACTCGTGTATGGCTACATTTCGGGTTGCCTACTCTTATTTATGATAGAGATTGTAGATTCTTAAGTAGATACTGGACTATCTTATAGACAATGACAGATACAAAGTTAAGAGAAGTACAACCTTCCATCAGCAAAAAAATGGACACTTGGTCATGAAGTGAACAATGGTACACTTGCTCCGCATCCAGAAACTTAAACATCTCAAGTCCTGGGATAAAGATTTATCATATTGATATATTTAAGAAATGCATTCTGGAAGATTGATATTGAGTAGATGCTCTTAATGGCAGTGTAGGTTCAAAATCTTCTCACTGAATCTACGTGCCTTTCATTCCAAAAACATCCAAATGTACCAACGCATGCCAATATGCTTGAAAGAAAAGGAATGGCCACTTTATAGAACAGTTCAAATCCAAAGAAATGAAATCCCCTTTACATTGAAATGTCTTTTTATTCATAAATAATTGCCCGTAAAAAGGGGACAGCCACCACTTTCTTGAGCAGGTATCCAGACCACAAAAGGATGAATATGTTTGTTTGAGTTCACTATAGATAAATGCTAAGATATTCATGATAGCCACACAACGATTTATTCTCTTAAAGAGGAGACCTCTAAACCATAAAATGCAATTATAAAAGATCAATTAATAAGAAAACACAGCCAAATCTTCTAATTGCTACAAAAGTAAAGACAAATAAGGTAGACTTCAATCCAATCCAGTATTACTATTTACGACATATAAATCTTCTTCATAAGTAAACTGCAATTATTATGGCTAAGACTTGAATCATTACCCTTTGTAATTTTATGCATTATGAGGGAGAGTTGCTGCCTCACATCTTTGGCGAACATCATAGATCTTACCTACAAAGATGAAATATTCAATTGTTGTAAATGTTTTGACAAAAGCATATTTATCTAATAAACATTGCAGATAGTAAATATAGATAAAACTTCTAGTGTATACTTCACTAAAATGATGCACCTATGTCACCTTCAAACTTGAGAAAATCAAATTGAAATCATATTAACACACATGAATGACTTAGGTAGGTCAATGAACTGAAGTACATCGGACACAGATAATAATCAATAGAAGCACCCAATAAGAGGAACCTACAACAAAGGGGAGGCAGGTTCAGGAGGGATAATCTTTGATCCCAAAGGAAATATAGTAGATTCATTTGCTTGGGGTTTGGGAACAAAAACTAATAACAAAGTTGAGTAACTAGCTCTTTTGCATGGGCTCGAACTCATTGCCAAGCTAGATATAAACAAAATTGCCATAATAGGAGACTCACGACAAGTTATTCAGAAGATGCGGAAGGGATATGAAAAAGGCAATACCAGATGCAAAAGAATTGCTAGAAGGATCTTACATCTTAACTCCGGAAAAAAAATAAGCTTCTATCATGTCCTTCGGAAAAACAATGTTAAAGCTGACTTCCTAGCTAATAAAGGAGTTAGTTTAGAGCTAGGATCAGTGTTTCACAACAATGGCGAGTATAAAACCCACCATGTTCTATTATCTCAAAAGGGACCCTTTCCCCCTCTTCCAAGGTAAGGGCCCAAGGAAAACGCAATTCCAAGACCGACCTCTCCATAGTGGTGGGTGTATACGTGGAGGGCTGCATGTACAAGCCCATGTGAATTTCAGTCAGAGCATTCATGTCGACAGAAGGAAGCATTTACTTCCGCCCCTTGTTCTTGCTGCTCCTGCATGCGAAATGGAAGCAGATCAGGGTTTTCAACAGAGAGAAGGACAGAGCATCCTCGAACAAGTCGGAATAGATAGGAAGGTAAATGATGAGGTTTTCGTTTTGAAGTTCTTGGGGTTGATTCATTGTTATCCCTGGTTTGCACTAGAGGAGATAACAGATATGGAGACAGAGAAGTGTGAGGAAAAAGGGTGGTTAAAGGGCGGCATTGTTGATTTCAAAATTCGCTTGAGGAAGGTTTATGAGGCGATGTGTAGCGGACTCAGACAGAACCATGAGATTTCTACAGATGTGGGGCATGCGCTAAGCAAACTGTCTTGCCAGGACCCACGGCTAGACGACATTGACAATCAAGGAACTTTTGGGAAAGGTTGACAGAATTGTTGAAGATGTGCAGAAAATGGTCAATATGACTCAATGCAGCCACTGCTAGGAGACAATAGCCAACGGAGCACAGCCGATGGAAGAAGTGTCAGTTTCAAAGCCATTTCCAGGCATGGAAGCAAAGAAAAAGTAGTCTTGCAGCCTCAGGTTTTTGTTGATATATTTTTGTATTCTGCTAAATTTTCAGTTTATCAGGGTTTATCCCTCCTCTAGTATGGTGAATTCTAGGAAGAATCCCAGAAACTTTTGTAAAGACCTGGTAATTTTAGTCATGATTCTCTCAGCCATAGTGAAAACAGATTTCAGACAGGCTCTTTTTTTATGTTTTGGATGGCTGTGCACAGCCTTGTTTATTTAATGAAAATGCTTCCAGTTCCTGTTAAAAAAAAGAGGAACCTACAATAAAAGGAAATAAAATACACAATGTTGAAGTACAAAAGGGGCTTAAAAGATTCCCCATCCATAGCATTAGTACCACTGATGATACAAAAGAATGAAGATAGAGGAAAGAAGATTGGTGCAACCAACAATGTGATAGAGGAAAGAGCTAGTCCCCCTCATCCTTAGAAGTAAGAATCATAAAGTTATCACCAAGTGCTTGCTCCAGAATGTCTTTTGGAGAATAGCCTAGACTGATGGGGTCGAGGGGATTAATTCTTGGTGGAATAAAACTGTTCCTAAGCAAAGGAAAAGAGGAAGCACTCCTAACATCCAAGGCCTAAGAAGTCCCGATAGAGATGAGGAAATTGGTAACATGTCTTGGACCTGGCACCATAGAATAGGGCCATTTCAATAGAACTGGCCTTCCCATGTGTCCTGACTCTCAAAAAATGGATGGTTGCTGTGTCACCCAAGGCCAAATGGAAATGTCTGATACCTCTTTGACTGTCATCCTATATATCTGCACTGCACAGTAGATTCAAGAAGCTTCAAACTGCCAGTGCTCATGATAGAGTGGAAAAAAGGGATCATCCATTAAACTACCATGATTCACATCAGAGATCCAAAGCGGCCGATAACTGAAGGTTACCCCCTCTAAGGAACAAAGTCATGGAAACTAAAAGAGACATAACAAGGCTCTGAAGTTCCTTGAAACTCACTGATACCTCCTTAAACTAATAATAAGTGAGCAACTGAAAACAATTACTAATTCAAAAAATGATGTATGCCAATGATGCAACCGCCCGAGGTAAAAAAAAGGTATCAATTGCTACCAATATGAATTTATCCAATTTTGATTAATTATACGCATGTATAATGTACAAGAAGCTCACAGTTAAGGCCCATGGTGATCCATACAAGTTTGTAAAACAGGAGAAAATCATAAACCCAAAAAGGAAAGATCAAGGCTAATTATAGTTAGTTTTAAGCAAAATGTTTGATAAGAAAGCACTTAAAAAGAGATATGCTTGTTGTTGAATTTTTAGCATTAGCATAAACTTTAAAAAATTTGCAGATCTACTTAAACAAATCAGCAGTGCAGTGAAACCACATTCATCACATCAGCACACATGGACACAATATTTTTCACTGGAGAAACCTTCAAAGGACAAAAACCCCAAAAGCATTAATAGCTCATCTTGTAAATGAGATGACTCAGAAAATTATTCAAAAAGTTCCTCAAATTTAGATCTGGATTTTTACCCGCATAAACAGTAAAATTTATCAGTAAAAATCAGACTGATAATTTTTCAACCACAAATTGCAGAAATACAAAAATTCCCCAGAACGGGAATTTCTCTCTCCTGCCCAAAAATCTCAGACTGCCCTGCTCAGATCTGAAAGTCTGCTGCCCGAGCTGCCCGATCTGCCCGATTTGCCCAGATCTGGGTTTTGTGGCTGCTCGTTGACTGTTGACCTACCTAGTCTGCCCTTCCACGCTGCCCGTGACCTTTTTCTCTGCCCGGAGGAATTTCCAACCCTTCCCGTGGCCTGTTACATGCCAGGCAGCCTTTTGGACAGTCCCATTGCTGCCCAAAAGGGCTAGCAGCATAAGCCCGTGGCTTAAGGACTGACCCAAGGGTCTGTCGAAGGCCCGATAGCCTCACAAATACCACAGGACCCTCACGGGTCTGCCTTCGGGCTACCCTGAAGGCCTGTAGGGCCACAACAACCCTCACAGGCTCGCCCACAGGCTACCCGAGGGTGCCTTATGGGCTTCAACCCTCACGGGTATGCCTGCTAAGGGCTGCCCAGAGATGCCGAGAGGGCAGTGCCCTCAAAAGACTGCCCGGATAGAGACTGCCCACGAAAACAAAAGAAGGGTTGCCCACAAGGAATCTCAGCTGCCCGATCTGCCCAAAAGAATGAAGACGACTGCCAGAGAAACAAAAAAATGGAATACTGAAGGTGGCTGCTCAAAAATGTTGAAGATGAAAAAGCCCTAGCTGAGGGTTTTAACATAAAACAATCTTCTTCACCTATGAGAGCAAAACTTATGTGTATAATGAGAAGACTTGATCTTCTTTTATAGCCTTTGTTCACCTGTAAGTGGACAAGATTAGGAAAGATAAAAATAATAATATTTTTAATCTTTTCCTAACTTCACTTTCACTTTTACCAAAGGGTCTTTTTATTTTCTCTTTGACTTTTATAAGAAGTCCTTATTTATTTTGACTTTCACTTGTGCTCATTTTCCTGTGGTCAAAAAGTCTTTATTTATTTTGGCTTTTGACTTAGGCCTTTTTCCAAGTGCCCCTGTGGTCATTACCTGTGGTCCTTTTTTATTTCAAAAGTACATCATCATAAACCAAGAGAGTTATTAATACTTTTATGTCACACACTGTGTAACACCTAGAACTGGTACTAGGGTAACTTAACCAAGGGTAGCTAATCCTTGGAGAAGCACACCAAGCCCATAGATCAAGGGTCAAAGTGCTACACACATGCCCAAACATAGTCTAGGGCTTACAGTGTCTTCATTCTCCAAGAGAATGACTACTCAGAACTAAGCTGAGTCTACCAATCCCAGACGTCTACGTGGTCCCGGACCAGATGTCTACTCAACACAAGGTTCAGTCTACCCAGGGCAGAGTTGGGTTTATATCATGGTCCCAGACCAGATATCTACCATTCAACAAAATGGTCACTCAACACTAGGTTGAGTCGTCACCGTGGTCCCGGACAAGGTGGTCCCATTCTCCTAAGAGAAGGGCTCTCGATGCTGCTCAGAAAAATCAACACTTGTCAGAGAGCTGGTGCCTTTAAATCAATAAAACTGCTATAATAATAGAAAATGAAATTATGTTTTTAAGCAGAAATTTATATCCTAATCCTTAAAGCAATTCTCCTGCATATTATCTTTGCTGTTTGAAGCTGCAAAAGATCTTGGTAATTCTGATTGAAAAGCAGAGTGGAGGAAAATCACTAGATTGATTGAATTCCCCTATAGAGAAGATGTTGAACAACTACAACCAAGATTCTTTCCACAATCATTATTTCCTTTTATCCCAACTTTAGTTCAGATTTTTATGCATATGGTTGGGTGCATGAACATAATACAAAGCAAAAGGTGTTTCGAAGTCTATGGATAGGGACTTGAAAAAATTATGGATAAACTGTATAACCATCACTTCATGGTCCCATTAACTTATAAATTAAGTTGCAGACCTTCCAAAACCTGTAAAAATGCCTTAACAGTACTTGGAAGTTGGAACAAACACTTACTAGCATTCAAAAGGCATACAAATCAAGTCACCATCCATATAGGATATGAATTAAGACTTTAGGACTATACTAATCAACGAGGGTATGATGATACTGATATATGATTTCACAGTATAGCAAAGCCTAGGAAAACTACCCTAAAAATCCATTGGTCAATTTGCAAAACTCAAGGGGAACATGTACCATCATCAACACCTAACCCTCATCAATTATGGGGCTCGCAATAGCTTAGTGAGGGTAAGTTCATATAGAAAGGTGTTTTGTATCATAAAACGCCATTTACTAATTCCACAGACTGTTTTTGACACAAGTACACATCGTCAAATTGAATAACAGTGTGCTGCATTTTTACACCCAGCGGGTAGACATATATTGTTAGAAAATAATATTTAAAATGCGTATATAAATATTCTGGATTCAAGTTTTGGTGTATACTGTCTGTGTTTTTTTATGGGGCTGATGTTTCGACTCTCAAGTCATCTTCCATTACTCATCCTCAGAGCTGTGAGGGAATGGCAGCTGAATAAATGCAGCCAGGGGATAAAATTGATTTATTTTGTTAAAAAAATTTGTTGAATTGAGAGTTTATGATAATGTGTGCATCTAAATAAACATGAAAACTGTTGACTTCTTATAATCAAATAGCTAAGTTTTTAGACTTTAGGTTTTTGGAAATATTGCCAAAAATAAGTAGGAGTGCTGAGGTATACCAGAGGTACTTTGCACTATGGAATTGCTGTTAAAAAGAATATAAATTTCAAAGTAAATGGATTTTCTGATGCAGATTGGGCAGAAGTTAATGGCAGAAAATCAATATCAGGTTATGCTTTCAGTCTTGGAAGTGGTGTAATTTCATGGGTTATTAAAAAGTAAACTTCAGTGGCACTACCACCAATAGAAGCATAATATAAAGCGACACTAGAAGCAACTTGTGAAGCATTTTGATTATGCATGATATTGTGTGATTTGAAGCTACAGCATATGCAGCCACCAGTTTTGCAGTATGATAATCAGAGTGCAATAAAATGACAAGAATCCAATATTTCATTCAAAAATGAAAAACACATAAGTTCACCATCAGTAGATCAGAGAGCAAGTACAGAATATGGAGATAGAGCTGATATTTTGCAGGTCACTAGATCAAGTAGCAAACAATTTCACCAAGGCACTCAGCAAAGAAACGTTTCAGAATTTCATAAACCTGTTGGGAGTCCTGAAAATAGAAAGTGTTAAGGGGGGTGTTAGACAATCTACTGTTTATTATATAAGTCATAGGTTGCCGTTGTAGGAGTCATCAATATTAATTTATAAAGTTGGAAGACTTAGTAAAGTGTAATGTTAGGACAAGCTCAGTAAATGTTAGGACCAGATTATAATAAATGTTTATAGTGTAAAAACACATAAGTTCACCATCAGTACATCAGAGAGCAAGTACAGAATATGGAGATAGAGCTGATATTTTGCAGGTCACTAGATCAAGTAGCAAACAATTTCACCAAGGCACTCAGCAAAGAAACGTTTCATAATTTCATAAACCTGTTGGGAGTCCTGAAAATAGAAAGTGTTAAGGGGGGTGTTAGACAATGTACTGTTTACTATATAAGTCATAGGTTGCCGTTGTAGGAGTCATCAATATTAATTTATAAAGTTGGAAGACTTAGTAAAGTGTAATGTTAGGACAAGCTCAGTAAATGTTAGGACCAGATTATAATAAATGTTTATAGTGTAAAAACACATAAGTTCACCATCAGTACATCAGAGAGCAAGTACAGAATATGGAGATAGAGCTGATATTTTGCAGGTCACTAGATCAAGTAGCAAACAATTTCACCAAGGCACTCAGCAAAGAAACGTTTCATAATTTCATAAACCTGTTGGGAGTCCTGAAAATAGAAAGTGTTAAGGGGGGTGTTAGACAATGTACTGTTTACTATATAAGTCATAGGTTGCCGTTGTAGGAGTCATCAATATTAATTTATAAAGTTGGAAGACTTAGTAAAGTGTAATGTTAGGACAAGCTCAGTAAATGTTAGGACCAGATTATAATAAATGTTTATAGTGTAATAAAGCATGTTCCTTGTGGTAATAATCGAACGTCTCTCCCCTTGCTATATGTATATACTATATATACACCACATATGCATGACAATAACAAATGATAAATACATATTTGATTCTTCAGGTATATATCTTCCCCCTGGTGTTAAATATCTTTAACAGCACATTTGAATACATCAGGATTCAGAATTCTCATGGAGCAACTATGATATGCTTGATTCAGCCAATTGTTGGAAGTAATGATATACATTTGACTGGCTAGGAAAAGTCCATAATTTTTGTTAACTCTTTTATGGTCAATAGTTATGCTTCATAGTATTGTTATCACAGATACATTTGCAGCTGGTCTACCATGATGCAGCATACAGACTTATCTCTTGTTCTATTCCGAGCTACTTTTCACATGGGGTTTTAGCATGAATCATTACAGCTTCAGCCATTCCAGAGCCTTGTTCATCAGATTTTCCTTACCAGGACTGAGATTCAGGAGTCCATTGAGATGCTTTCGGTGATTGGCCTAGTTCATTTCAGCAGAGCAGCAGATCACAGTTGGTACACACAGTACAGAGGGGCTCTATCAGTTGGAGACAAGTATATATGGTGAGATCAGGTATATGCTTCTTTGATTTAGTTTTGCTCTATGATGTATGTTGCCGCCTAAAACACACTTGGACACGGGTAAGTCTCCCAACCACTGTGTGTGTTCCTAAGGGAAACTTATGAGTTGAGAACACACTGCCACCTCGGTTCTAAACTCCTCCGTTTAGATGACAGCTCCTAAACGCCAAGGGGGGTAGTCCCTACTCACTAAGTTCTTTTTTGAAGAATGTTTTCTAGGAGTTGTAAATTACAAAAATGACAATCAGCGTGCAATGATGCAAATATTTCAATGTCAAGCAAACCCTTTAACAATCAACGAGTAATGTATGAAAGAGAGAAACAATCAAATAATCAAAATGACCATTGTCGTCTCTACTCGAGCCATGGAGTCACAATAATCAATTTCAAAAAAATTTCCTAAAGGATCAACTCATTTACTTTAACAAATATACAAGAACATGATGACTTCCAATAAATGAGTAAGTTAAAATAAAATGATTGCAAAGTAGAGAAATGTAAATGATTGTAACAATGTTATGCAAGTGGTCCTGTAAGTCTTAGTAAATTTTATGTCTCTCTTTGACTTAGGGAATTAAGGTGTTTGTTGCAAAGAAATGAACTATTCTAGATGTCTACCCCAAGAGACTATCTCCTTTGATTAGAGAGAGAATGTTGGGTGCTCAACACTGTGTTCCCGTCTAGCTCCATGGGTCAAACTCGAAACTTGTTGGGTGCTCAACACTGTGTTCCCGTCTAGCTCCATGGGTCAAACTCGAAACTTGTTGGGTGCTCAACTGGAGGAAACAAAGTGCCATGAAGCCCCTTACAGTCTCTACCCCACTAGCTCCACAGGTCTAGCGTCTTTTTCTCCTTTCTAATGAAGATACTTATCTGGGTGCCTATTAAACTAGCCAACACAAATCTTTGCCCTTTCTTGTCACCCTAGATCGGTCAAACCGACGAGGGGAGAGGATACGAGGCAAAATACGGGGCTTGATGGTAAATTTTATCCTTAAAGCAAAAATTAAACAAAACAAGCCAAGCGGGATATCACAACGGAGGTTGAATCTACTCAATTGTGAGGTGCAGGCAAAAGGAAATAAGCAAATACTTGAAATAAAAATGCTAGCCAACGTGATTTCACATGGATGGGCACAGCCACTTCACTTGGGAGGTGAGAGAAAAAAAGAAATAAGCAAATACTTGAAATAAAAATGCTAGCCAATGCGATTTCACATGGATGAGTAGAGCCACTTCAATTATGAGGTGCAGACAAAAAGACAACAAACAATGAAGTAAACCAATCTAAATCTAAGCAAGTTACAAGGTCATGCAAGGATGGGCAGAGCCACTACACTTACATGCACCCGAAACCAAAATCACTAAGTACTGAAAACTCAAAATAAAGCACAACAAACTCAATCCCAAGAGACTCTCTTGGGCTTGTTACAAAGATGTAGAGTTCAACACTAATATTTATTAAGAAATGAGAGAGAAAGAGTGATTTTTAACTGTTTTTTGCGATGGACTTGAAGTAGACCCTCTTGGGTGTTGTTGGTGCTTACTAGTGGTTGAACTTGAGCATTCCCTCCCCCTGTGAGATCAAAAACCTACACAAAACAGCAAGCTCCAAAAGTGATAGAAATGAGTTTTAAACAAACTCAAAAAATTTCATGCAAAAACCCCAAAAAAAATTAAGGCAAAACTAGCATGTAAAAACTTGAAAAATGATAATAATTTAATGCCAAATAAAGTATTTAAGAGCTGCAATAAGAATAAGAATGTTATTAAAGATGCCAAGTCCTTTTCAAAATTTGTTGGACAATGGGGTATCCCACCCGGGAATCCCACTCTCCAAACTTGGGAAACCTGTAACAAAATTACCTCAACAATGCAAATGGAGTGAGAAATCCACAAAGACTTGAGAAACAAAATATTCAAGCTAGAAATACTTTAACTTCCCAAATTCTAAGCAAACAACTCACATAGCATGCAACAAAACTATTACAATACTATTCTCAAGCAAAAAACTTTGCTTGAGATTCCAAATACAAAACGAATCAAGAATGGAACAAGATCACCTCAATCACAATGCATGGACAGTACTTCCTCCAAAGATTTCTTCTATTATCATCCAAACTTGAAAGTACAATGGATGCTCTTGGACAAGAATGGAGCAAGAGAGCAAGAATGGGAACAATGGGAGAATGAGCGAGAAAGAGAGCATGAGCAAAATGAAGCAAGAGAGTAAGTGAATCTAGCCCAAATGAGGAGGAATGCCCTCCTTAAATAGGAAAAATGAAAGAGAGAGGCTATTTGCTTGGTAGACAAGTGTCACAAGGGAGAGAGGGGGGCCCAAGAGATGGACTAACCTGGGCAAAAGTGACCAAAACCATAGTAATACTTGTTCGAATGACTTCAAACTTGGCCCAAGGGTGTAGGGGGTCTCATGCCATTTGTCTTGAGTACACATACCCCTATAAAACATTAAAAAAGACCAAGTAACCCACTTTTACATTACAACAAATTGTCTTGAGTGACAATTTTTAATGACCAAAAATTAAAAAACCCTATACAAAACTTAATGAAATTCCACAAGATTCTAGATAATGTCTAGCATGGTAATATAGAACATTCCCAAGCCCCAATCACCCCATGGACTCGATCACTAGAACACCTTTCACCACTTTGGAGGTAATTTTGAGTGAAAAACTCAAATAATTAAAATCTCTAAAAAGAAATTTTAATTATCTAAGTGAAAAAACACTCGATGAAAGGACTTCCCTAATGACTAAGTCTTAGGTGATTAAGTTACAAAAAACTAGACCTTCATGCTAACATATCTTTACAAAATCCCCCGCAGGAGTGCGGAAATTTCATAGAGAGAAGAAGAGAAGAAGAGTTGCCTCGCTTGATATAATCATTAAGTACTTCATTATTATCTTCAAGGCACATCCAACATGTGCGTGGTACATTGTTGTCCACCTAGTTGGTTTTGGTGGTCAACAATGTGTGTCAAACACCTATGCTTGTCATCTTAGGATGATTATGGTGACCTATGTTAATGCTTGAACTTGTGCCATGACTAATCAAAGAACTTGTTGTGAAGACTGTTACTCATGCCATGCTTGTACAAATAGTAAACCTTAGTGCTAGGTTGGTCTCATATGTCACTTGTCCCCATCCATTCAGTATCATCCATTGATTTTATCCCATGACTTAGACTGTTTGAGACCTGTGAGATTGAAGATCTTTTCCCCACTTTGACCCCTATGCATGATGGATCCCATGTTTTTTGTGTATCCGCTCTAAGTTGTGCAACAAAACTTGTCGACGCCTTGATCCTTCTGGGCCAGAAGAACTCGCTAGTGTTGGTTCCTGAGCTTAGGCGAGTTGGGTTTTGAATCCTTGACCTCTCTGGTCGGTTGCCCCTGATATTTGGTCCTGACTATGGATATTCCCCCTAGTTGGCCGAAGAGTTGTCAGCTAAAACTTGAAGCAATATGTCTACCATCATTACATGCATTATGTATCATATGCTATATATTATGAAATGCAAGCCCATAAATAAAGTTGCAAACTGTGTCTTTAGACACAACTCAAAGATAACTATGAAATGAAATTATAAAAGGCCTAAACAAATGCAAAATATAAAGATTGTTTGCCATCTTATCCAGAATGTAATGATTAATTCCTCACGGAGCCCGCGGATTTTGATGTGAGATGGATTAAGGAACAGCTAATTCTAAGTGTCCTCTAGGATCTCTTCACTACAATTTCTTGTGTACTCAACGC
Source organism: Pseudotsuga menziesii (assembly GCA_001517045.1). Taxonomy (NCBI): domain Eukaryota; kingdom Viridiplantae; phylum Streptophyta; class Pinopsida; order Pinales; family Pinaceae; genus Pseudotsuga; species Pseudotsuga menziesii. Next base: position 62,217 of record LPNX010122272.1, read on the forward strand.
AAGGGTCCTAGAAATGATCCTCACGGAGCTTGATTCTTAGCTTGGATGTGAGTTGTAGACATGATTGTTAAAGTTGAATGGACTCTTTTCAAATCAGCTCATCCACTTGTGAGACACCACCATTCCCTATTGTTTATCTGTCATGCATATGTCATTGTGGTTGTGTGTATTTGCCATCGTTCGAAAAGATCACAGATTCAAAGTCAGTCAAAAGTCATTACCCTTTGCCTTAGCCTTTGTTTCCCATCCTCACCCAACAACAACACATTGTTTACACTCTGTAAGTATGGCATGAACAAGCATACTTCTAGGAAGTTCCAAGATTTCTCAGAAAGCACAGGTATATCTTCTTCTTATTATTATTGTCACCATAATTATGAACAACTTGATTTAAGCTTCATTTTGATATACACTATTGGAGCATTTCTTACCATGGATGCGTGCAGGATCATATTGATGCAGTATCTCACTTTTAGTTTGGGTACTTTGACCTGGTCAACCCATTTTGACCAAGTCAAGCACGATTCCCAAGGCAGTGACTCAGAAAACAACATGGTCTATATTTGTTCCAGACATGCCCAGAACCAATACTGTGGTTTCAGTTTTGAGAGTTTGGCCCGGTTCTCCTGATAAGTGATTATTATCACTTAATTATTGGCCAAATGATCAATTTTTATTACAGTTGGCAGAATGTTTGGTTCTCCTAGAGCAGTGCAGTGTTCCCGGGGGTATGAGTAGTCACTTATACCATTCTTATGTGTCTCCAAATCATCCAGAACAGTCAGTTTGCCCCAGTTCATCCTGTACAAAGTTATGGTGATTTTATCAGTTTCCAAAGGTTGTGCCAGCAAAAAAAAATGAACTAGGAATTTCACTGAAAAAATCGATTTGGCCAATTGGATCAAGGAAATGGCTTGGAATTTTGGCAAATGATGTGTCTCAGCACCCCGGACGGTCTTTCAACAGTTTTTAAACAACAGTTCTCCACGTTATTTTATTATGGCTCATCCAGTGAAGAAAGCTCCCCAAGGGGTGCCCCCTCAACTTGACTATTGATGTATTTCGTTGTTATATCATGTATTATGAAGTTGTAAAGGGGCATAGGGTGAATTAAGCCCCTAGTAACCCCCTCCTATGTTTTATCATGTCACACTTTATGTTATATCATGACTTTCACTTAGGATAGGCATCCTTGAGCAAAGTGTGCCCCCTTGTTGACTTGGTCACTTGATCCATCTATTGATCTATGTACTATTGATCTCCACCGTCGATAATGTTATAATCTCAACCGTCGGATGAAAAAGTAAGTTAGGGTTTATGTCTCTCTCAAACTATTTAAGAGAGGTGACCCCCCCATTGTATTTCATGAGCTCTAGCACTGGAATTTGAATAAAGAAGATTTGTCTCCGATTACTCTCTGTGTATTTTATAAATGAGTTGATGATTTGATTATTAGCATTGTTGCGCTTCTGTACTGTGTGCTTCGAGATAAGATCTTGCATATTTTCCTTTACCCATCTCATCTGCAGGGAAAGAGGCACGCTAGAAGAGAGAGCGTTTCTATGGGGAAACCCACCATCGTTCCAGCTCTTGGGTGTTTGATTCAGGGAGTATTTTTTTCTTATGAATTTTTACTCCTCGTTCTCTTCTTATTCTGTAGATCTCGTTCGTCTGGACTCTGTCTTCTCATTTGATTTTTTCTCTGACTTGGCATATTGAAGGGGGCGCTAGGGTGATTGGTTGAAGCTCAACTACCATGAGATCCACTCCGAAAACATTTATTTTATCAAGAAAGCGACATTCTTCATCACTTCCGATGTCATCTACAAGATCCAGGTACGTCTCACAAGTAATTTCTCCTTCTTTGATTTTCTGCATGCATTGCCCATCATTGTTTTAACTGAAAAAACCCTCATTTAGAAGTAGGAAAAATCACCAGACCAATTTGCACCGGGAATTGGCAAATTTGGTGATATGGGGTTTTGCCCGGCATTCCGAAAAACCTCCTCTCCCTTGGAGTGGTTGGAGTTTATTTAGGGATTGGGTGCCACCTCTACAAAAGAAATGTGCCCTCACTTTCATGAATTGACACCTCCTCGAGAGATGCACCCTCCTCTACCTAAGAAATGTGCCCCTCTTTGAATGATGTGCCACCCTGGCATGGAGATCCAATCTAATCCTCTATCAAAACAATTGGCTTCCTCTCAAATCAATCAAATCGCCACCACTGCAGAAGATTAGGAGCATGTCCCAGGCAAACCTCCTTGATTAATGGGATCCTGATTTTCCAATAATTTGTCTTTTTTGCCCATTTATTTGGACTTTTTTGCCTTATTTGAGAAAAAATAAATTTTAGTGATAAATAATCACTAATTTCTCTCAAAGTGGGTACAAGGGTATAGTGGGTGCTTTAAGTTAGAAAACGAGAACCCCCATGGAAAAATTGACCCCTTAGTACCACTTTTATGACTTTTTTGGTTTTTATATTAAAAACATTAAAAAATTGTCTATTTTACAGGAAAAAAAATCTGTTAGCAAAAAATTTATAAAAATAACTAGGGGGGACTTTGTACATGTTCATATGACTCAAAAATAGTGACTAGCATGGTACTATACATTAACACCTACACTTTAATAACCTCCTAAACCCTAACCACCAAGACAATTACTCCAACTTTGGAGATTTGAGTGAAAAACTCAGAAATTATAAGTCGTTGAAAAGCAACAAATAATTAACAAAGAAAAAACACTAGATAAATTGGATTGATGACTAACTCTAAGTAAGCCAAGTCTTTTACAAAAAGTCACCATGCTACATCATTTATTAAAATTCCCCCGCAGGGGTATGAACATGCAAAAGTTGAAAAAAGGTTCAAATATGGCCTGCATGGAATTTCGAACACTGATAATGAACAATTGACTTGTTCCATCTTCGGTGAATCACATGAAAGTTCAACTAAGTACAACCTAGGTGGTAACAGGCTCCAACCTATTAAGTGGATGAGAACACCAATCCTCTTGAGCACCAACTCAATCTTTCCTTCCAAATTATGTCCTAAGTCTAAGTCCTTGCTTCAAGTCTGTCCTGTCACATCTCTATCCAAAAAGAAATTCAAAAATTCAAAAATAACTTCCACATCCCTGTTCATCCATTCTAATGTCTCTGCTGCAAATAAACCTTGCCCTTATTCAGTCTAAAATATCAGTCTGCCAATAGCCCTTAACCAGACTTAATCAAGGCCGAATCTTCATGTAACAGCATTCAAATTTGTGCCTTCAAAACTTCTCCACTGGACTTCATTCTCTGCTGCAAACCTCGTCCTTGTATTCTCTTACTGCTGCCTGAAATTCCCATGTATTCGCTGTCATGGATCACTTTTTCTAATCACCTTACTTCCACATCTCTCCCAAATGAAAACGTGTTCCTCACTTATGTATACACATCTAATGACATTTTACACATGTCCCCTCAAGGTAAGGCCGACTTATATAATTGCTTGTGTAGGTTATAGAAAGAGGTCAACTCAGCATAATCATTATTACTTGCTTTGTATTCTAATATGTGTAGGAAGAAAGCGTTGTAGAGGGACGAGACTCCATCGATGCTTAAGACATCCCTATATATTGGGATAGTGTCCACCTGGTCACCAAGGGAATATAGCTGCCTCAAAACCATAACCCTACACATGCATTTTTAAAGGTCAGGCGGGCATCTTATGACCACAGTGCAAGCATATTCCCTTAATGTTGTGGGTATTTTCTCCCATGACTGTGGACGTTTTCTGAGCTCCTGCAGGAATTTTCCTTGCCTTGCTGCAGGCATTTTCTGAGTACAATGCAGGCATACTTCTAGATGCATTCCTTCGGCTTGCAGACATTTCTTAGGCCTGTGTTGCAGGCATTTCTTGCCAACTGCAAGCATTTCTCTAAGAGTGGCGAGTATTTTGACTTGTGTATTGTGGGCATAATCTTTAGTGAGGTGTGGACATTTCCCTTAATGCCTGTGCAAGCATTATGATACTACTGTCATCATGACAATCTCATGACTAGTTGCATGAGATTGGATCTAATTCATTCATCATGGCTTCAAGAGTAAATGACAAATCACCATCAATCAGAATTCTAAACACACTTGTAGGCACCCCATAATCATCTTGTAGGCATCTTGTCGATCTCGACATTAATACACAGTAATGGTTTGACAATTGACATCAATGACAACTTTCTAACATTTTGTGAGATGCTTAATTTAACTACACACTTCTAGATCGTTAACAAGCTAAACGTCCTAAGATCATCCTAAACCTGATAGGAAGCCTCCCTTGGCCTTGAAAATAGCCTAAAACGTGGGAAGACTCGAACTAATATCATTGATATATTGTGGTACATTGCTAATTTTATTTCCATAGGTTATTTCTTTTTATGACCATGAACGGTTTACTTTGAGCAATAATTATGAAACACTTTATCTCTTGATCATTTTACATTCACTTGCTGAAGTATTTTGTTAGATGCTTAACTTGACTACACACTTCTAGATATTTAACAAGATAAACCTTCTAAGATCATACTAGACCTGATAGGGAAGCCTCCCTTAGCCCTGAAAAAATGGCCTAAAATGTGGCAGGACTCAAACTAAGGTGATAGTGGTAGTACTTTTGAAGTTACATTTCTAAGCACTAATGGATTGGGGCTTTGCTTCTAAAGAGCTAAATTGACTTGTAACAATACCCTTTGGATGTCCTCATCCATAAGACATGTAACAATACCCTTTGCACTATGGCCTTTGGATGAGGACATCCATAAGATCAAGGGCTATAGTGCTCCACATGATAGGCATCCAAAGGCCACCTTAACATCCATGCCACACAATCCAAGTGACAAGATCCATAACACATCACAAGAATGCATCATGGCATAATCATGCAACAAGATCCATCATCAACATGTCACCTGATTGTAATTGTGATGAAGATGACAAGTGGGCACCCATGCAAAATGGGGGGGTAACACCGTGAACTCTTCCCCACTACCAAAGATCAAGGAATCTTTAGAGAAGCAAGTAGTGAACTCGTAAACCAGTCCTACCAAATGGTGAAGTGACACGATGCACCTTAATCTATGTACCAAATAGATGCTTTGAGTTCATCTACTTGTCTCATGATTGTCAAAGCATAGAAAGCGAACTTCTTATCTATATGCTCTATGAGATGATCCTTGTGTTGATGTATATGTAGCATCAGAATATATTCTTAAGAAGTCCCAGAGAAAGTGGAAAGAAATAAAGAGCACAACTATCCCAATAAAATGGGTAAATTGACGCTAGAAGGCAAAATGACAAGTCAGCTTGAAAGGTAAATAAAAAATAAATTAAATAATAAATAAAAGTCAAGCCGACCTAACTATGGAAACTTCTAGTGAAAAAAAGAAAATAAATAAAGTGTTTCCAAACTTCATTTTATCATCAAGCAAGCACATCTCTCTCTCTCTCAAGTGGTGCACACTTCTCTATGAGGATAAGTGAGGAACACAAGAAGCATAATCTTTGGGGTTATCTTACCATCTCTCTCTCTCTCTTCGACCGCACCTACTCAGAGGTCATTGTGTATCTTTCTTGTATATCATTATTATGTTTCTGTAACTAGTGTCAGGCACTAGATTTGACATTGTATCTTGTTAAAGAATCTTATCTAGAGAAGTTGTTGGGTTTTTCCCTCGAGAGGGTTTTCCTAGGGTAAACATTGTGTCTAAAGTGGATGTGTTTGTTTCAATGATCCTTATATGTATGCAGTTTTTGTTTATGTGATAGAAAGGTGTTAAAAAGTTAAAAGCATCCAACTGCTAAGAAAAATCAACATGGTATCAAAGTTGTTCTAAAAGAGGCCATTATGCAGTCCGAAAAAGTAGAACTGAAAAATCAGTTCGAAAAAACAGTCAAAAATACAGATCTGAAAAAGTAGTCCAAAAAAGTAGATCCGAAAAAAGCAATTCAAAAAGGCAGATTTGAAAAAGCAGTCCTAAAAAGCAAATCCAAAAAAACAGCCTGAAACAGCAAATCCGAAAAAGCAGGTTCAAAAAAGCAAATTCGGAAGAGTAGGAACCCAGTTCCAGCAAATTTTTGGGGTTTCTCAAGTCCTAGGCATTATGTCACCCAATCTAAGGGTAAGGATAGATTAAATGGAGAAGATAACTTCATATCAAGGGAAGCATCAGATGATGAATTTGTACTTATCCCAGCACTAACAGGTACTGTTACTCATGGAAGTGATACCTGGTTAGTAGATAGTAGTGCGTCTAAGCATATGACTAGTTACAAAGGTTCACTCACAAAATTGCTGCAAAAATATTCATCCAATCAAGTGGAGCTTGGGGACAACTCCAAATATGCAATTAAAGGAATAGGAGAAGCTTCTTATCAGTTGGAAGCAGGCAAAGCCATGAAGATGAAAGATGTACTATTTGTACTAGGTTTAAAGAAGAATCTTCTCTCTATTTCAGCTTTAGAAGATCAAGGCTTCAAAGTAGCATTTATAGATGACTAAGTTCTTATGTGGTCAAACGATTCAAGTATTGGTTCAGCTACTAAGATTGGTGTTCAAGAGAGAGGTTTATACAAATTGAAGGTGTTATCGGATGAACTAGCAGGGCTAGTCACTGATAAGCATATGCAAGAGAAAGTGACCACTGTCACCGTAGTCACTTCCCCAAACTTCTTTGGAAGTCGGAACCTCCTAGGTGAGATACCTAATAGCAAGTCTGTAAGGACACTCAAACACCAAATAACCTGTTCTTTGAAATGATTAGTTATCAGTGCCTTTTATGGAGTCAATTTGAGGAATGAAGAAGACATACTATATGTATGAATATGAATCATGTAAGTACAGTTAGTACCATAGTTGCATATATTGGCGATATATCGCTGACATCGCGATATATCGCGACTTAATGACCCCGGCAATATATCGGCCCTTATTTATCACGACATTTTCCGATACATTGAATATATAGCGATATTTTAATATATCCCGATATATTCTGATATTATCGCGAGTCGACGGAATATATCGGCCTGCTGGGCAAAAAATTAAAAAACTCGCCGATAACAGTCCGCAGCCGGGTTTTTTCAAGTCATTTGGACATTTTAGCTTGGAGAAAGAGGAGCTCTGGCGATTTGGGCGATCTTGGGCGATTTTCTAGAGGAGAGGAAGGGA
>LPNX010122272.1:76348-108021 GCA_001517045.1 Pseudotsuga menziesii
GACAATTGTTGGGATTTATATTTTTCATATTTTTAATATTTTAAAAATTTGTATGACTATCGCGTCCCGCCGTCCCCGCTGAATTTCTCTAAAATTTGGGGGTGGTCTCCACACGTCCCGAATGTGCATCTCCCCGAACCCGCGTCCCGCCGTCCCGGAACCTTGGGGGAACATTGGTGGGAAGTTGTTCCGAGACCAAAAGGGAAGTCAGTGGTGACTTCCAAGAGGATCTACAAGATCAAACATGCTGCAGACGAAAGAATAGAGAAATACAAAGAAAGATTTGTAGCTAGAGGATTCTCTCAAAAAGAGGGAGTAGATTATGACGAAACGTTTGCTCTAGTGGCCAAACACACTTCTATTGAAAATTTTATTTCCATCCTTGAAGGGATGGAAGTTACACCAAATGGATATCAAAACCGCCTTCTTGAATGGTGAAATTGAAGAAGAAATGTATATTGATCAACCTCCAAGATTTGAGACTCTTGACAAAGAATCACATGTAAATTGAATAAGGCTATGTACGGGCTTAATCAAGGACCCAAGGCATGGTATGCCACAATAGACGGATTTCTTATTGAGTTTGGGTCTTAAAGAGAATGAAGCAGATCCTCACCTTTACTACAAGGTTGTGCATGGCCAGCCAGTGATATTACTATTGTATGTAGATGACTTGTTTCTCACAGGGGACGAGAAGCCCATAGATGGGTGCAAGAGGGAGCTTGCAGCAAAATACGAAATTAAGGATCTAGGTATGATGCATTACTTCTTGGGATTAGAAGTGTTACAGAGATCATATGAGATTTTCCTCAGTCAAGGAAAATACACAGTAGAGATCCTAAAGAAATTCGGGATGATGGACTATAAGTCCATGGCCACACCAATGGTGACGAATCTGAAGTTGTTGAGTAACTCTTCTTCAGATTTGGTGGATCCCACGATGTACAGACAGATGATCAGATCCTTAATGTATCTGCTTAACACCAAACCGGCTATATGCCTTGTAATGAACACTTTGAGTCAGTACATGGTTGAACCCAAACATGTACATTTGATAGCAACAAAGCATGGGTGGAGATACCTGAAGAGTATAGTTGGACATCAACTCAGATATGTCTCGGACAATGAAGTGAAATTGCAAGGGTATGCAGACTCTGATTGGGTAGGAAGTGCAATGGACAGGAAAAGCACATTACGATATTGCTTCAGCTTGGGATCAGCCATGATCTCATGGTCCAGCAAGAAACAAAAATTCGTTGCACTCAGTACTGCAGAGGTAGAGTACATAGTAGCTATAGCTTCCAATCACAAAGTAGTATGGCTCTGAAAGTTTACTTGCAGGGTTATTTGATAGACGACTTGGATCTATTATGATAACTAAAGGTGTGTGAAGCTTTCAGATAATCCAGTATTTCATGACAAGTCAGCATATAGAGATCAAATACCATTATATTCGGGAAATGGTGCAAAGGGGAGCAATAAAGCTCCAGTACATATCCACAGATGAGCAAATTGCTCACATACTTTCTCCATGGGCAGCAACGTGTAGTCTTTCCCCTCCCACTGGTTAGTCAAGTGGGACATGACTTAGGTATTTTTTCCCCACCAGTAAGTAATGCACTGGTACATGGCTCAAACACTGGTAAGCCATGCAGTGGTACATGCCTTAAATAAGCCATACTATGGTACATGGCTCAGATAAGCCATGCAATGATAAGTCATGCAATAATACCTGATTCAGATACCAGTAAAACATGGTACATGACTCGGACAACCAGGAGATGTAATTTCTCTTGTAGAGTGCACCCACATGAGCAGAGACATAGTCAAGACCTTAGATGACTATCAGACAGTAGTCAATGTCTACGAGACTATTTGTGACTATCAGATACTCGAGAGAATTATTGTCAAGACTGTTGGAGTACAATCAAACCTCTTCGAGAGGTCAGATAGCCATATACTTGACTAGTGGGGTACAATCGGACACTGAAGAAAAAAGAAGCCACTTGGAAGTGTTTAGGCCATGGAGAACATCACGAAAGATGGCAAGCTCACAAAGAATTTCTCTTGACAGTAGAATATTCCAGAAGTTAACAAGAAGTCAACCGAAAGAAAAGAATAAAAGGAAGAATAATAGCAATCCCAAAGTACATTGAAGAAAAATTTACAAAGGACGAGCAGTGTTGAAGATCGTGTAAGAAGTGTTGAAAAGGTACCAAGGAAATGTTGTTCACCTTGTGATGCCTTGGGGTGGACAAGGACATTAAAAAAAGTGGTCCCTAGTACTTTATAAAGCTTGATGTACTTTATTTTAATAAAGTCAATTTATAAAGTGTTTGAGCGTTATAAATTAAAATTGATTTTATGATAATAAAAAGGTGGGTGAAATATTTAATGTCTCATTAAATATTTAAATGAAGTGCATTAAATTCATTTAATGTGAAAAGTGAACATTTAATAAGAACCATAGATCTCATCTAGTCAACTTTTAACCATAGCCATTGATTTGATGGAGGTGGTTATCTCAAACAAAACCTAGGGAAAAGGCATTTTCATTCTCATTATTGTTACCCATGAGATTTGGAGAGTAAGAGGAGAAGAAGAAGTTGAGTGGACAAGAAGAGAAGAGAATAAACCCTTGTGAAATTTTAATTCTGAAATAGCTGAGTTACAGGCTGAGACTGAGGGCATGTTTTCCTAGACAAATAATATAGGAGTACACAGTTTTCAAGGCAGGAATTTTCTTTACCATGCATGCATCCCTAGGCAGACCGTACAGAGATTATCGATGGCCATACAGACACGTTTTTTAATGCAGGAATTAAGCAGACCGTACAGCAGGAGTTATAGACCATACAGCAGCCTTGTTGGCACAGATTTTGAAGGAGAAATATGAAATAAATTTGAGGAGGTCGTGTTGCCGCCTAAAACACATTTGGACACGGGTAAGTCTCCCAACCGTTGTGTGTGTTCCTGAGGGCAACTTATGAGTTGAGAACCCACTGTCACCTCAGTCCTAAACTCCTCCGTTTAGACCACAACTCCTAAAGGCCAAGGGAGGTAGTCCCTACTTACTAAGTTCTTTTTTGAAGAATGTTTTCTGGGAGTTGTAAATTACAAAAATGACAATCAGCGTGCAGTGATGCAAATATTTCAATGTCAAGCAAACCCTTTAACAATCAACCATTAATGTATGAAAGAGAGAACAATCAAATAATCAAAATGATCAGTGCCGTCTCTACTCAGGCTATGGAGTCACAATAATCAACTTCAAATAATTTGCCTAAAGCATCAACTCATTTACTTTAACAAATATTCAAGAACATGATGAATTCCAATAAATGAGTAAGTTAAAATAAAGTGATTGTAAAGTAGAGAAATGTAAATGATTGTAACAATGGTATGCAAGTGGTCCTGTAAGTTTTAGTAAATTTTATGTCTTTCTTTGACTTAGGGAATTAAGGTGTTTGTTGCAAAGAAATGAACTATTCTAGATGTCTACCCCAAGAGACTATCTCCTTCGATTAGAGAGAGAATGTTGGGTGCTCAACATGGGAACACAAGGTTCCCACCTAGCTCCACGAGTCAAACTCGAAACTTGCTGGGCACTCAACTGGAGGACACGAAGTGCCACTGAAAGCCCCCTATGGCCTCTACCCCACTAGCTCCACAAGTCAAGCCTCTTTTTCTCCTTTCTAATGAAGATACTTATCTGGGTGCCTATTAAACTAGCCAACACTAATCTTTGCCCTTTCTCGTCCCCCTAGATCGATCAAACCGGCGAGGGGAGAGGATACGGGGCAAAAATGGGGCTTGCGGTAAATTTTATCCTTAAAGAAAAAATAAACAAAACAAGCCAAGCGCGATATCACAACGGAGGCAGAGCCTACTCGATTGTGAGGTGCGGGCAAAAGAAAATAAGCAAATACTTTAAATAAAAATGCTAGCCAACGCGATATTGCAAAGATGGCAAAGCCAAATCACTTACAAGGTGCGGGAAAAAAATAAAGAATAAAATAAAAACAAAATAAAACTCTAACTAATCTAAAACCCGCGCCAATCAACAATTGCTTATGCAAAGGTGGCCAAGCCCAACTTCTATTGCTAGCAATGGATGGCAAATAAATGAGACTTGATTAATCTGAAAAATGCAAAGCAAGAAATCAAGTCCAAGAGACTCTCTTGGACTTGTTACAGAGGATGAAATTTCAGCGTAAAGAAAGAGGTAAAAGGAGTGAGAAAAACCGTGTTTTTTCTCTTTCTTGAGATGTCCTTGAAACTCTTCCTTTGGGGTGGCCTTAAAACTCTTCTATGGATGAAATTTGACAAAGTTTTTCCTTGTTTTGTCACTAACCTACTTAAAACCAGCAAACAGAAAATGATGAAATGTGCCCAAAATCACTTTGGGGAAGTTAGTATGTTAGTGCAATATATATACAAAATTTATACAAAGTTGCCAGATGAATAATTTTGAAAGAACTTGAGTATATAAGAAGGGTTAAAACCAGATTTGAAACACTCCACAAACTAAAACTAAAATGCAAAAATTTGTATGTAAAGAAAGAAGAAAATGGTCCTTTGTTCTTCAAGAAGTGAAGCAATGGGGCATCCAACAAAGGAATCCCACTCTTCAATCCAAACAACTTGCAACTTGTAAGATTTTCACTACACAACTACTAGAAGGTGAGAATCAAATAATGTGCAAAGAAATCATAAACTTCAAACTAGAAAATATATGAACTTCTTTTGCTACAAGAATGAAAACTCTCAAAATTTATGGAATACAAATACCAGAAATCTTACCAAAGCAAATTAGTATGCTTCCTTGGCCAACCAAACTTGTGTAGCTCCTTAAGCATGGAAGCAAATCATCAATGAGAACAATGGACACAAGATTCCTCCAAAGATTTTGATTACCAAAGCCAAATGGCTGCAAATTACAATGGCCCAAGCAAGAGCAAGGGAAAGAATGAGAACATGAGCAAGAGAGTGGGTGTGAGTGTGTTTTTGTGTAACCTAAATGAGGAGGGGAAACCTCCTTAAATAGGAAAAATGAAAGAGAGAGGCTCTTTGCATGCTAGACAAGTGTCACAAGGGAGAGAGGGGGCCAAAGAGAGGGGGGGCGAATTTGCTCAAGGAGGGCAAAACCAAGGTTTGAGATCTCAAATATGGGGAGAGAAACCCTCAATTTAATGCTTCCAATCTTATTGTTATGTCAAATGGGGAAGAAACCACCATAGTGGGGCCCTTTCCATTGACTTTAGCTCACCCAACTAATCAAAGAGAGAAGGAGGCACCCCCTAGATTCGACAACTCAAAACTTGTTATATGCTTGCTTGGGGGCCCCTCTTTGGGTCTTAAATTTGTCTTAAGAACATAATATAAACATTAGAACCTTTACTTGGCCACCCCAAGTGACTATAGTCACTTTTCCAAAATTTGGCTCTCTAATTAAATGCCCAATTTCCTGATTTCCATGACTGACCTGGGCAAAGGTGACCAAAACCATAGTAATACTTGTCTGAATGACTTCAAACTTGGCCTAAGGGTGTAGGGGTGCTCATGCCATTTGTCTTGAGTACCCATACCCCTATACAACATTAAAAGGGACCAAGTAACCCTCTTTTACATTACAACAAATTGTCCTGAGTGACAATTTTTAAGGACCAAAAATTTAAAAAAGCTATGCAAAATTTAATGAAATTCCGCAAGACTCTGAATAATGTCTAGCATCGTAGTATAGAACATTCCTAGGCCCCAATCACCCCATGGACTCGATCACTAGAACACCTTTCACCACTTTGGAGGTAATTCTGAGTGAAAAACTCAAATAATTAAAATCTCTAAAATGAAATCTTAATTATCCAAGTGAAAAAACACTCGATGAAAGGACTTCCCTAATGACTAAGTCTTAGGTGATCAAGTTACAAAAAACTAGACCTTCATGCTAACATATCCCTACAAAATCCCCCACAAGGGGCGGAAATTTCATAGAGAGAAGAAGAGAAGAAGAGTCGCCTCACTTGATATAATCATTAAGTACTTCATTCTTATATTCAAGGCACATCCAACATGTGCATGGTACATCGTTGTCCGCCTAGTTGGTTTTGGTGGTCAACAGGCCGTATAGGCAATTGTTGGCACAGAAATCGAGGAGTTTCTACTGCATTTAATGTGGGCCATACTGTTGCATTTTCTAGGCACCATTCCCAAGGTCAGACTGCTGAAAAGGGAAGCTGGAACGTGTGGGTCATACTGCTATTAGTGAAATTCAAAATCAGGCTGTGTGTGACACGCTTCTCAAGATGAGAAGCAGAGATAAGTACTGCTCTTCTGAATTGTATTTTCTCTCTCAAAATAATAAAATTCTCTCTTTGAATAGGTTTTCCCTTCGAGGTTTTATCCTAGACCATTTTGGTCAAAAATCGCTGAGTCAATTTTATGTGTGTGGCTGTCATTAAATTTATTTGTTTGAAAGTGTGGCTGTCATAAATTTCTGAGTTGTTTTAAAGTTGAAAATTTTCCATGTGTTTCAATAATTTTTAAATTTTCATGTATGCAAAGTGATTTTGCAATGATTGGGTTTGGGCATTAAACTTCACATGAAAAGCCAAACTTGAAACCGGGTTGGGAATACAAAAAATTTCAAGAAGAATACATTCCTCGCTAAGAGGGAGTGTTGATGTTTGTGTAGCATCAAAATATATTCTTAAGAAGTCCGAGAAAAAGTGGAAAGAAATGAAGAGCAAAACTAGCCCAACGAAATGGGTAAATTGACTCTAGAAGGCAAAATGACAATTTGGCTTGGAAGGTAAATAAAAGATCCATTAAAGAATAAATAAAAGTCAAGCCGACCTAACTATGGAAACTTCTAGTAAAAAGACGAATATAAATAAAATGTCTCCAAACTTCACTTTATCATCAAGTAAGCACATCTTTCTCTCAAGTGGTGCAAACTTCTCTAGGAGGATAAGTGAGGAACACAAGCAACATAATCTTCGGGGCTATCTTACTATCTCTCTCTCTCTCTTTGGGCGCACCTACTCAGAGGCCATTCTGTATCTTTCTTGTATGTTACTAAAGTTTATGTAACTAGTTTTTGGCATTACATTTGACATTGTATCATGTTGAAGAATCTTATCTAGAGAAGTTGTTGGGTTTTTCCCATGAGAGGGATTTCCCAGGGTAAACATTGTGTCTACTGTGGATGTGTTTCTTTAAGTGATCTTTATATGTATATAGTTTATCTTTATGTGATAGAGAAGTGTTACAAAGTTAAGAACATCTAACTGCTAAGAAAAATCAACACCTTGTTCTAAGGCCCTCCTTGGTTGCCTTTCAGATCAACCAACCACTTTTTACAGTGCTTCTTCATATGGCCCACCTTGCCACAATAATGATGTGATGTTCTTCAAAACCTTGGCAGCATCCTCACCGCTACCTTGTCCTTTCTTCTTTTCCCTAGACATTGGCTGCAAAGGCCTGTTATGTACCCTCTGAATTATTGTCACTACCAAACTATTTCTTCCATCTATCCTACTCACAATTACCGAATTCGGCCACTTAGGGTCCGAATCAGTATCTGGCAGACAACGAACTGGTTTCTCCTCCAGCGTGTAACAAACATAATATTAAATAATCAATAATAATAATATAATAATAAATAAAACTTAACCTTAATAGATTTAACGAAGGGACATACCCTTTCGGTAGTCACCATATAAGCCTATATATGCGGGCTACAGCCTCATTGTAAAACATCATCTTTTATATCATCAATTATAATTTGTTTTACCCCTTCATGGATTATTGTAATCTGGCTTATCTGTGCTGGTTATTTCTTTAAAGAAACGATTTTGTCGTTCCAGTGGTATCAGAGTTGCGTTTCCTGATCCATGCCTTTGGCCATATCTTTCAAGACTTTGTCTGACTGATCCTTGAGCACTTATTTTTTTTAGAGTTTATGTATTGTTTCTTTACTAGAACAACCTTTCGGCCATTAAAAGTCTAGAATACTGTTGAAGAAAGAATTAATCCGCTACAAGGAAAAACAACAAAGGGAAGATTGAGGTTTTTGCTGCCAATAGTTACAGAAGCAACATTAAAAAGGAAAAGATTTAAACCCTTGCAACAATTATTCACATATTAAGTAGGGTACACGTTTCTTGAAATGAAAAATAAAATAAAAAAAGTCCGTTGCAGTGATAAATCGAAGAACAACCAAAGAGTCTCTATCTATCGCCATCGAGTTCGAGCTCAATATGGAAAGGCCACAGAAATAACTTGTGGCATGGAAGTAAATAGAAGGAGAAATTAACGTAGAGATAAACCGTCGAAGAGTAGTGTCAAAACCGTGAAGGTCGTTCCATTTAATTCGTCGTGACCAAAAGTGTGTCTATGTGTCTTTAGAGTCACCATGAAACAGGATAAGTGTTGTTGGAATAATCGCTGCCAACCATAGGTCATGACTTTGTGACACTTCGTAAAGTTTGGATTAAGTTAAAACAATTAAAAAGTAACCTTTTCATATTACTAGTTTTCAAAGATACGTGAAACATTACAAAAGGAATAAAGGGTAATTAATAAAAGTGAAACATCATTGTTTGACTGAACAATATTAAAACACTATTATTTTATAGTGAAAAATCATATTAAGTCATACAAATAAGAGAAATTATAAAATTATTTCATACGTTTTAAGTGAAATTTATGAAGGGAGTACGGAAGTCTAAAGTCAAACTCGAAAAATAAAGAAGTAAAGAAGTGTACGTATAGGAGCAAGAGCCTATCTAATCCAAATCTAAGTCAAGTAAGAGTATACAAGAAAGGTTTAAGAAAATTCATAAAGGAAACATTAAAATATATTTCATAAAGTCCAAAATATATATATAATTATTATTATTAATTAATAATTGTCATTACAATTATTATTTAATACAAAAAAAAGACCAAGTCAAAGAAAGAAGACCAAGAAGATATTAAAAGAGCAGAAATCAAATTTCGAAGGATATTGAAGAAATCATTGAAGCTAATTGTGGATTTGTTGAAGAAATTATGGATTCCATATATAAATCTAACTTTTCGACTAAGTGTCCTTATTGCGAAATGGAATTCCAATATCCGACATTTTTTAAGAATGGCAATTGCTCCTATCCAATATGTAGTAAATATTTTATTATGAAAGACGAACAAATTAACTCACAGTTGCAATCACAGAAACTAAAAAGCGAATTAGGATACTACAAGGAAAGCAATAAAAAATTACAATTTGAAAATGACAAAGAGAAGTATTTTAATGATTTAATAAATACCAAATTGAAAGATCGTATTCGGAAGTCCACCAAACAAACTAAGGAATTTGAAATTGCGAGAAACAAATTCGACAAGGACATACAAGAATGAGATGAAGAGATCTCTCGTCTAAAAGATCATAATCAGAAATTACTACTTCAAATCAAGAAGACGAAGGATAAAACACAGTGCAATCAAAACTTAGAAGAGAGGATTCAAGATCTGCAGCAAAATTTACTGGGAAAGGCGAAGAAAATTCCCTCATGAAGAAGGTTAATCAAGAACTAGAAAAACAAATCGAGAAGTTAAAAGAGGACAAGCAGTTGCAAGACGGAAAGTTTGAGAAGATTCAAAATAATAATAATCTATTAGAGAACAAATTACTTCAAATCCATAAAGAAGCATCCAGACTCTCTGGAAAACAAATTCAAGTTAAGGAGGAAGAAACAAATACAAATTCGGTCCCCGTCACAGTTCAAAAGGAAGTCAATCCATCAAAAAAACAAACAACAAGAACTCCTTATCAACACCCAAATTACAAAAAACATTTTGACCAACGACAGGGTCAAAATGAACATATACAAAGGAGTTATAATTTCAGAAGCAAAAGAACACAAAATCTACAACCTAAGCAGAAAACGGGAAGATTTATCCAGCAAGACGATCAACAATCATCTCCGATGAAAATTGATCTCGGATGGAATACATCACAAACGATCCGATATTTTTTCTTGGGAATTCGTAACCCATATTGTCTTGTTTCATCAAGTGTCGCCCGACTCGCAGTTCTAAACACAAAAGATCGATAGATGACTTTACAAGCAAGAAATCAAACGTAAGCCTTGTCTTCAATAAGCTTTGAGGACAAAGCTTCCCTGAAGGGGAAGGCAATGTAACAAACATAATATTAAATAATCAATAATAATAATATAATAATAAATAAAACTTAACCTTAATAGATTTAACGAAGGGGCATACCCCTTTGGTGAATCGTCACCATATAAGCCTATATATGCGGGCTACAGCCTCATTCTAAAACATCATCTTTTATATCATTAATTATATATTATTTTACCCCTTCATGGATTATTGTAATCTGGCTTATCTGTGCTGGTTATTTCTTTAAAGAAACGATTTTGTCATTTCACAGCGATGGGTTTCTTCTCCTCCAACAACAGGTTTCTCCTCATCATCGAGCGACTTAGCCACGGGTTTCTCCTTCATCATTGATAGACATCATCAGGGACGGGTAAGTAGATTATTGTTTTGACTCTTGAGTTTTATTTTCATGCCATTGTGTGCAGTCATGCAGTCTTGAGTTTTATTTTCATGCCAGTGTTTGCACTTTGCTGTCACCTGAGTGTTTTCCTGTCACCTGTGTATGTGTGTGTGTGTGCCTTTGCTCTTGCTGTGTATGCTTGTTAGCATATACAACAATTTTTGTAATGTGTATGCGAACAAGCATACACAGGAAAAGAGCTAAAACCTGATGATACATTTTAGGAAACTTCATCATTAGCTCTACTCCCAAGTTTGCAACATCTCAAAAACAGTTTATACAGCTGTAAAACAAAGGCACCTAATGACACTCTGACACAGAAAGTAATTTTTTGATGGCAATGATTTTACATATAATGATTATGACCTTTTTTGCTGTATATGATCTTCTGCCTTTGCTTATTAAAGCCTGTTTCTCTTGACCGAATGGATGAAACCATACCTGTATATGATTATGAATTTGTGATTTTTTATAAAATTATAGATTATAATTTTAATTTTTAAATATTATTATTAATTCATTATATATATATATATATATTAGGGTTAGGGTGAGTGTTGAATCCAGTATCCTGTTCTTCAGCCAATTCTGAGCGCACCCACAGTTCGTGTAACCTTGATCCTGCTATAAGAGCTTATTGCGTAGCTCTTCAAACTTTAGGTCAACATCTACAGTGGTTATGTTCAGTGTCTCAATAAAGTGCTTATAAGCACGTGAAGATTTTCAGTGCAATTACCACCATGTCCTCCTTTTCCTTCTTTTGACCAATGGCCAACAAATGTTCTCTAATGTACTTAATCTTTTGAGTAAATGTTCCTATAATGATGCATTCCCATCCATCGTGATCGAAAACAACACATTCTTCAAGAAGAAAGCCCTACCATTGTATGAAGTCTCATGCAACTCGCAAATCCTTCCAAATCACTGTCGAAATCTTCCCTATCTAGACCCCAGGAAGCATCTCATTTGTTATAGACAACTTAAGCAATATTAGTGCTTCTCTATCTTGTTAACATACTTATCCTACTCTTTACCCATAGCTGTTGGTCAAGTGTCTTTACCTAGCATGATATCAACCAAGCACCTGTCCTCAAATATGGCCAACATATGTTGCTTCCATGTATTATGGTTCTTACCAGAAAATCTTTGACTACCTTCCAATATGATGTTGGGTGAAGAGCCCATTGGTACAACTAAAAGATGTAGAAGTATATTGAAACAAAATAAATTCTCAAAATACATTTTCTTGATTTCTTTCCTCCCTCAATCTGCATCCTGAAGTAAGAACACCTAGATACTGGCTCTAAGCACCTCTACTAGTCATGTATCGTTGAAAAACACTAAATAAATCCGCCCAAAATTACACCTGGTCTGAGAAATCTACTCAAAAACAGAACCAAACCACTGATTTTGAGAAATGTACTCATAAACAGCACAAATAATGTTAATTTCTCCTTGGATATGCAGAAAATCACCAAAACGGTTGCAGAATCTTCCAGATTTGCAAATCCACGCAACAATACAAGCAGGAATAGCTTCAATCTTCTCCCAAATCATCTGTATTGTCAAGAAATCTGAAAAATTCGACTGATTGAGTGTCCAATGGCAATCAGACCGTACAATCCAGATTTTAGCTAGAAACATCCCTGGCACATCCATACAGTGAATTTCTCCTTGGCAGCGCCATACAACCATACAAATTCTGTAGCAGCTCAAACTTTATCTTTGGCAATGCCATACAACATGTACAGAACCCATGTGCAGCTGAAAATTCATTTGGCAGTTCAATTTCCAGCCCATACAATCATACAGATCACACATGGCGCTAAATCTCACTTTGGCGACTGAGAACTAGTAGTTGTATGGATTAGTGCATACATAATTCCATCAAGGCCCTTTTTTTCTTTTGGAACCACGATTTGCAAGGTTTTTTAATAAAAAAGATTGATTCAATCAAAAATCAAATCAATACCTAGTTTTAGCGAAACCTTTTTGGCTCTTTAATGTGCTATGCCAGTGATCCCTAGGTCCATCTCTGCTAGCAGCAATACCTAGGTCTTCCCACACTCATACACTCTGTGGCTCTAACTGAGTCCCAGTGTTAGCTTCTGGACTTGGAGCCGAGGGCTATCCATGACTTAACCCTATTAGTATTGTCTAATTTATCTTACAGTTCTTTGCTTTCTGCATCTTTCTTTTATAGGAGTCTGGAGACCTTTTGATACTCCCGGTTTGTAATCACATCATTGTATTCAGCAGACCCTTCGACCTACTTTTGTGGTCATTAGTCGGACATTAATAAATTCATCTTATCTTATCTAATTACAT
Organism: Pseudotsuga menziesii; assembly: GCA_001517045.1. NCBI lineage: Eukaryota > Viridiplantae > Streptophyta > Pinopsida > Pinales > Pinaceae > Pseudotsuga > Pseudotsuga menziesii. The sequence continues at coordinate 89,247 of LPNX010122272.1, forward strand.
ATCATGATAAACAGAAATCGAACACATAAAGAAAACCAAGAAAACTCGAGAGAGTTCTCTGTATTGCATTGATCAAATCAGAAGTAAAAGCCTTCTTGTAAAGGTTAAAAACTGGTTGTGTCAATTCCCTTTACGAATGCTGGATAGACTGAGAAGCACACTAAAGTGAATTATGTTGATTTTTGTACCTAGGCAGATGTTCCCTAGGTGACTTTAATTTTGCCTAAAGTCACTTTAAGAGGGAAAAATGTGACCCTCACATTAAAGTCACTTAAAAGTGACTTTATGACTATATAGTCACTTTTTGATAAATTTAAGTGAGTGAGTGAATTTATTTATGAGAAATAAATAAATGTGAATTTCACTCTCATCTCATCTTGGCCATTGATTTGATGCTTTCTCCACCGTTGGATTAAGAAACTCACTTAGGGCAAACAAAAAGGGTTGAGGGAGGCAAAGAGACTTCACTTGTTCATTTTCAGGTTGAAGGAGAAGAGAGAGCTGGAGAAGAGGTCGAGTTGCTTGAGAAGGGCACGATTTTCCAAGTTTTGCTGCTGAAGAGATTTCAGTGAACAAAGAAGGTCGAGACTGGTTATTTCTTTTGCTGGCACGAATCCCAAGAAGAAGTACGGCCAGGGTATTTTCTGCTGTACGAACTGCTGCATTTATTGGCTCGAAAATCGAGGGGTACGGCTGGTGTATTTGCTGTGCCTGTATTTTCCAGATTTTGTGAAGAAATCGGTGGTGAAGATAAGTTGTATTTCTGTCCATTATTTTGCTGAAGAAATTAATTAAATCTCTCCTCTCTGACTGGTTTTCCCCGTGGGGGTTTTTCCAGGGCTGATTAGCCAAAAATCTCTGAGTAAATTTTTATGGTGTGCATGCATGTGTTTTCAGCCTGTTAGTGTTTTTCTGAGTGTTTAAATTGTTTAGGAAAATTTTTATAAGTAGCTTCAAGCCTATGCAAAACCGGCTGAAGTGAAACTCATAAAATTGTTCATTAAACCAGCAAGCAGTTAAACCCAGATTTTTCAACAAATTAAACATAAAAGCATAATATAACCTAAAGTCAAAATGACTTTGTAAATGCCTATGTTTAATTTTCTCATTAACATTTACTTTAGTACGGCTCCTGCATTTTGCACACACCATGTCTATACCATCATTGTGCGATACTTTTAAATATCAGTGTATTATTCAAGTTTTTGAGGCTACGGCACTCCTACTAGTCTTAAGTTTACATATTTTAATCATATTTCAGCATGTTGGGAAGGAGAACTAAATGGATTTAATTCCTCAGATCAATCTGGGTGTTATATAGACTGTCATAAGGTTTTATTTTTTAAAGGCCCTGCTGCTCGCTGGCTGGGGTTATTGTGTTCCGCACTTTAATCAGGTTTGCACTGTTTTTTCCAAATCTTCAACTGGTACTTAGTTCCAGCCTCCAGGCTTTGAAAGGCCGTATAAGCTGGCTGGGGAATTGCGTTCCACTAATGCCCCATTCTAAGTCAACCCTCCATCTCCTTAGAAATAGCTAACAAAGAGGAGAAATGGGGATAGCCCTTGTGCATTTTCTTAGGGCTAGAATCTTTGAAAGATTTAATCCTAAAACTAAAAAACTGAAAAAAATTAAAAATACCTTTGTTTAAACTCCATTACTAATAATCAAATGAATTAATTCTGTTAAGGAAGAGGAATTCACTTTGTTATTCAACCCATTTCAAATCTTATGCTCTTAAGAACTCAGTTATTTTAATTTTTCATACAAGGCAATACCTTTGAAGACCCTCACTTTGTAATCATGCTGTTACTTATCAACGATTTTAAAACTAAGTACTTTGCATGTAAATCCAAGTAACTGATAAAAAGAGGGAAAAAGGAAAAACAAAACGGTCAGTGTGGGGAGTGTAAGATATTATTCCTAGTTTCTAACCTGTAATCCATGTTTCTTGCACCATTCAGGATCATAACCCGTGCGATGCCATTGTTCATATATTTGAAGCAACTGAATATGATCACCCATGCCACTACCATCGGGTAGAATTGAATCCACTCGCTCTCTTTTTTTGGACGTACCCTTGCTACAAAGAGAAATACAATTAATCACAAAATGTTAAGACCTGCTATTTTGTTAAGCAAGATATGAATGTCATTTTAAGGCACAGAATTGACAAACTTCTCTCACCCATTGACATTTCTTTTGATCATTTGTTTGACATTAAAAGTTTAAAGAATTATTTTATCCTCTCTCTCCAACAGAAAGCAAAATTTTCCCAGAAATAGATGAAAGGCATTCAAATAGAGTTATTTCATTGATTTCCAGCAAATACAATAACAATAAAGCTAAAACATTGCATGGATTTCCTTTTTGTTTCAATGGCAATAAATACTGTATACTTGAACCATATTGTAGCATACCTAACAAAGGCATAAAAAAATTGCAAATCAATAATAATAAGAATTTTGGTTATTAACAGGGAGATGACAATTTGGTGAAGAGGTATGATGATGATATAAATACACTTAATTTTCCGAAATGTGATCAAGTGGTTCAGATGGGAAGTCACCATGCAAAAGACCCAGGTTCAAACCTCGGCAGGCTTAGAGCCACTTACAGTGCCTAAGTTTGATAGGCTTATCACATTGGTGTGGCCTCCAGGTTGATCTGGGCACGGTTCATAGATCCTCGTGAATAAAAAAAGCATTTCTCCTCACTAAAAATAATAAATATACCTCAACATATTGCAACAAATAACATATCAGTCAACATATAATCAGTCTTCAGACTTGAACATGTGTGGTATATGAGCATCATCCCCTCTAATGATGGAGACTCGTCATTGCTGATTGGTCATGTACATTCCATAATAAACTAGTTGGTTCTTAACATGCTGGGTTAAGCTCTCCTTGTGTCTACGAACCTTCATCTTCATCAATTCTATCAAATATTCCATATTTTCTTCATTCTTCAATGCTTGTGGTGTCAATTTATAAACACCAGATCCGATCTCTGTTCTCAATAATTAACAAGTTATAAACAGAAATGCACACTGACATTTTTAACCAATAACGCAGCGAAATAAACAGGAAATCAATCACACATTTGACACACTTGATTACCCTAGAAAACCCCAATGGGGCAAAACCAGCAAACAATGATTTTATTAAGATAAAATATAGGCGCCCATCCTAGGATAATGACCCACTGGGGAATAATACAACAGCAGCAAGATAGCCTTGCCTATCACACCTGGCTGCTACCTTCTCTGCTGCCCCTTGCAACTTTCCTCAAACCCTGCCCCTGCATACTTGGCTGAAAGTCCTTCTCCACCCAATCAATGAGATCTCACTATCTCACTTTGTGTCACTGTCATGTCTTTCTCCTCTCCTTAGACTTTCTTTTATAAAATCTCAATGACCAAAACCCTAACCCTCAATCTCCAAAGTGATGGACGGCTTAGATTAGATCTCAAGCCTCACTTAAGATCAACAGCTGTTCACTTTTACTCATTAGCCAACATTAAGTTAATTAATGTGATGTTCAGTTTTCATTTTCCTAAGTTAGACTTGAGAAAGAGATACAAAAGTTACTTACCCTCTCAAGCAAGTACCTAGAGAGGTAATTTGGACAACTCCTGCGTGCTAAACAGTTAGCCTATGCAGAAGTAACTGTCCAAGCTACAAACATCAACATGTCGCTATTCCTTTATTAAATCATTCCTACTCACTTTTAATTTATCTCGAGAAGGATAACATGACGCAGGCATTAATATAGTTCTCTGTCCAATAAATTTGAGCCTGCTTGAGCACTGAATTTCTGTTTAATTTTCTTGCAACTTCTGTTTGGCCTGAAATTTGACACATGACAATATTTTCGCAGCTATCAATTATTCCTTCTGCAGCAATGTCTAAGTTCTATTAAAAAGGTGATCTTGGGAGTATGTTTTTAATAAAATTTCAAAATAGCAAATGCAAATATAAAAAGGATAATAAGGGGTATACTAGGAAACTGGGCACATCAATGTTAGGTCTTGTGTGTAAATTTCCTTTAATATTCAAACTAAGGCTAACAGTGCATGCAAGATTTCTACTGATAACCACACATGAATATCTTTTACAGTATGCGGCAGAATATAGAACTGAGAAATAAATCACAACATCACATCACAATAATGACAATTATTTTGGGTATGGAAACCCCCAAAAAAACCCAAAATGGAAAACCAGTGCAGCAGTCAGATATAGATTTTATTATGAGAAAATATGGAACATTTACAATCACTGCAAATTCACCCAAACCTGGCGAATGCAATACCCGGCAAAATCACTGGGAAAATCCCAGCTAAACTTCAACACCCTCCTGTGTGAGTGTACGGCCCAAATATACGAATCTCAATCATCCTGTTGCTCGCTCCTTTGTCTTATCAGCTAAATCCTTTGTCTGACTTTCTCTCCCTGTCTATATCCTGTCTCTGTCGGAATACAAGTGTGTGTATCCTCTCCACCAATTGATCTCTCTTTTATAACTTAGGGTAAAGCAAAAACCCTAATTTCCCTTTCACTTTAACTAGTGGTAAAGCAAAAACCCTAATTTCACTTTCACTTTATCTAGTGTTTCACTAAAGTTAATTTAGATCACTTTAATTTATTTTCCAAAGTAAACTTAGGAAAAGTAAATTAAATACAACTGGTTTTCTAATTTAAGTCTTTTGCATGCAAGAACACATGCATGCAGGAAGACCTTCATTGTTGCTACTTGTTTAACACTCCCTCTCAATGAGGAAGGGATTCGGTAGCAATCCTAACTTATCCCTGAACATCACAAAACTTTGTCTGCAAGTGCCTTGGTGAAAATGTCTGCCACCTGCTCATTTGTCTGTATGTACTCCAACCGAATGGTTCCCCTCTGAATGCAATCTCTCAAGAAGTGGTACCTGATGTCTATGTGTTTGCTTTGGCCATGGAACACTGGATTTTCAGATAGCCCGATGCCACTCTGATTGTAACAGTGAACTACTGTAGCCTCTAGCTCACACTAGAACAACCCTGAAAGTAACTTCCTCAGACACATACCCTCACAAGAAACCATGTTGGTTGCCATATACTCGGGCTCTGTCGAGCTCAATGCAACTGACTTTTGCGTCATGTTGAACCAAGAGACAACCCCTGATCCAATGCTAAAACAACAACCTGAAGTACTCTTCCGGTCCTCTACACATCCTGCCCAATCAGCATCTATGAAACCTGCTAACTGTACACTCCCCCTGCGCTCATAAACCAATCCATACTCCATTGTACCTCTGATGTAGCGAAGTATGTGCTTCGCAGCCGCCCAATGCACTCTCCGAGGGTACACCATGAACTGACTCAAAGAGTTAACTGCAAAGTTGACGTTTGGTAGAGTGTTGACCAGATACATAAGCGATCTGATAAGCTGACGATACAAGGTAGGATCAAATCCGTCTGATCCTGATGCATCAATCTTCCTCCATTTGGAAACTAGAGGTATGGTCGTAGGCTTGCAGTCCTCCATCCTGAAACTCTTCAGGATCTCTACTGCATACTTCCCCTGTCAGATGAAGAAGCATCCATCTCTCTGCCAAACCTCCAAGCCCAAAAAGTAATGCATCAACCCAAGGTCCTTCATCTCAAACTCCACTGTAAGGTTGGTCTTGTAGTCTCCAATCAACCTCTCATCTCCTGTCAAAAAGAGATCATCGAAATACAGGACCAGTATGAGAGGCACCTCACCTGTCAAGAAGTACAGGTTGTGGCCAGCCTCACTACGTTGAAATCCCATCTCCCGTAGATAGTTGTCAATCCTAGAGTACCATGCTCAAGGTGCCTGCTTGAGCCCGTAAAGAGCTTGATGCAGTCTGCATACATGCGTCTCCTTGTTCTCCACATCAAACCCCTTTGGTTGCTCAATATACACCTCCTCCTCTATCACTCTGTTGAGGAAGGCAGTCTTGACGTCCATCTGATGGACACGCCAACCCATCTCAGCTGTTGGTGAGATAATGGTCTGAATGGAAGAATACCTGGAAACAAGGGCGAAGGTCTCCTCATAATCAATACCCTCCTTCTGTGAAAACTCCTTCGCCACAAAGCGCGCCTTGTACTTCTCCACGCTTCCGTCTGCTGCATGCTTCACCTTGTCGATCCATCTGGATCCCACCACCTTTTTCCCTTATGGCCTCTACACAACCTCCCATACCTAGTTTTTCATAATGGAGTCATACTCCTCAACCATAGCCTCCTGCCATACATCATGTTGTGCAGCTTCCCCGAAGCTAGAAGGTTCAGAGTTAATCAACTTTGTCATCAATGCCATGTAACTAAGCCTCTCTGGTGGTACACTCTGTCTTAAAGATCTCTATGGAGGATCAACCTGCCTAGAATCCTGTACTATGGACCTAAGCCACTTAGGCCTTGGCCTAGCGTCAACGTGTTGCGGCTGCTGGATATTCGTCTCCTACTGCACCTCATCCTCAATGACTGTAGGATCCTGTCTACCTGGCTCCCTCTGACCACCAGAACCTGTGCTCTGTGTCTGCACCTGTACATCTGGCTCCTCCAACTTAACCCTTATCTCCTGTGCTAGTTTTTGCTCTGTTGGTAAGTCCAAAGATCACTGCAAGGCCCTGTCTTCATCGAACTGGACATCCCTGCTCACAATGATCCTTCTACGAGCAGGAATGTCAACTCTATATGCCTTCGATATCTTGATGTACCCAACAAGCAACCCCTTCTCTCCAGAAGGGTCTAGCTTCTTCCTATTGTCAGCATGAACATGACAATAGCAAACACTGCCAAATATGCGAATGTGCCTCACATCTGGTCAAGTTCCTATGAAGACATCCTTTGGTGTCTTCCTCCCCAAAGTTGTGTGGCGACACCTGTTCTGAATGTATACTGCAGTCATGTATGCCTCGGCCCAGAGGGATAGCGGTAATCCCTGATCAAATAGCATGGCCTTGGCTACTCCAACCATAGTCCTGTTCTTCTGTTATGGGGTATGGGGCATAGTGTGCTCCTTCTTGATCCCCTCAGTCGAACAATACTCCATGAACTCATTGGAAGTGTACTCACACCCGTTGTCTGTTCTTAACACCCGAATCTTCTTTCCTGTTTGGTTCTCCACAAGAGTCTTGAACTCTCGAAACCTCTCAAAGACCTCTAACTTGGCCTTCAGGAAATAGATCTAGGTTTTCCTGGAATAGTCATCAATGAAGGTTACGCAGTAACTCTAACCACTGAACGAATGGACACTCATAGGTCTGCATACATCATAATAAACCAAGTGCAAGGGCTCCTTAGACTTGTGCTCACTCTGTGGGAAAGGTTTCCTGATATTCTTCCCCAAAGCACAGCCCTTGCAGTGGTTATGCTTTTCCTCCTGTACCTGAGGAACTCCAATGACTACATGTCTCAAATGCTTCAGTACTCCATGGTGTATGTTTGCCATCCTCCTATGCCACAACACACCCTGACTGCTGTTGTTACCACTGACTATATCCTTTGCAGGCTCAAAGTGTAGTTTGTACACTTTCCTGCTCCTCCTGCCAATCAATCGATTCAAGCTCCTATTTGATCCCTTGGGTCTGATATATACTCTATGGTCACGGAACTTCACCTGATATCGCTTGTCCTCCAGAGTAGAGACTGATATAAGGTTCTTTGTCAGTCCTGGAACATATAACACATCAGCAAAACTGAGGGGTTTTCCAGACTCCCTCTCAAATGAAACAGTGCCAACTCCCTGCGCCTGATACCGCGCATCATCACCCAGCTCAACGTGGATTCCTGTTCCACCCTCCTGCAAGTTCTTGAAGAATCTCTTATGTCCAGTCATGTGACTAGATGCTCCATTGTCGATGTACCATATACTGCTCTTTGTGGTGCTTGCCATACAAGTTATCAAGCAAAACTCCTCATCGAAGTTCTTGCTGAACTCCTCCACCTCTGCAGATCCAACCATCTGAGTGTTACTCTTCTTCTTCCTGTCTAGGCACTGGGAGGCAAAGTGTCCCTGCTTGTGGTAGATAAAACACTTGACCTTTGACACGTCAAGGTTCTTCTTACCATCCTTCTTCCTCTTTGCCTTCCCCTTGCTCTTCCCTGTAAGGGCTAGAGCCTCCTCATCCACAATCTGTGGGGCATTGCTGGATGAGCCTGATCCTTGACCCATGCGAGTCTCCTCCTGCATAAAGCCATCCCATAGTCTCTACCAATCAGGGAGCTTCTCCCTAGCCACAACACCTTTGACAAAGGTGTCCCATGGCTTAGAGAAGCCATTGAGGGCTGTCTGAACTAGCTTCTCATCCACTGTCTTAGAGCCAACAACTCCAAGCTCATCCCTGATCTATGTGAGCCTCGTGAGATAAGGCACCACTCCTTCTCCCTTGGCCATCTTGGTGCTACGCATCCTCTCTTGCAACACCATCTTCTAGTTCTCGTTCTTGCTATGGTATAGACTCTCCAAAGTCGTCCACATCTCTGATGTGGTCTTCTTACCAGAAAGGTGAGGGACTATATGGTCCTTCACTCCATCCATGATAATCAGCATGGCTCTAGAATCAATCTTCTTCCAAGCTGCTAGATCTGTTGGATTTGTGGGTGCAACCTTCGTGGAGTCAATGTGCTCCTCTGCATCACTGACTCGAGGATCCTTCCTACCCATGTAGGAAAGTTTTGAGCACCCTGGAGTCTATCCTCAACTCTCAACTACACGGCCATAGTGAAGTGTACCTGTCAAACCCTAGATCTGGAAGTCTAGGTTTGTGTCTTCCTATAGATCTGCCCCTGATCTATCACTGTTGCTACAAATCTCTCGGCTTTAGCTCACCAGAGCTCTGGTACCATATAAATTTTCCTTTAATATTCAAACTAGGGCTAACAGTGCATGCAAGATCTCTACTGATAACCACACATTAATATCTTTTAGAGTATGCAACGGAATATAAAAATGAGAAATAAATCACAACATCACATCACAATAATGACACAATTATTTTGGGTATGGAAACCCCTGGAAAAACCCAAGATGGGAAAACCGGTGCAGCAATCAGATATAGATTTTATTACGAGAAACTATGGAACTTTTACAATCACTGCAAATTCACCCAAACCTGGCAAATGCAGTACTAGGCAGAATCACTGAGCAAATCCCAGCTAAACCTCAACACCCTCCTGTGTGAGTGTACGGCCCAGCTATACGAAGCTTGGTGATCCTGTTGCTCGCTCCTCCGTCTTCTCAGTTGAATCCTCTGTCTGACTTTCTCTCCCTGTCGGTATCCTGCCTTTGTCGAAATACAACTGTGTGTATCCTCTCCACCAATTGATCTCTCTTTTATGACTTTAGGTAAAGCAAAAACCCTAATTTCACTTTCACTTTAACTAGTGTTTCACTAAAGTTAATTTAGATCACTTTTATTTTTCAAAGTAAACTTAGGAAAAGTAAATTAAATACAACTGGTTTCCTAATTTAAGTCTTTTGCATGCGAGAACACATGCATGCAGGATGACCTTTCTTGTTGCTACTAGTTTAACATTGTGTCTTATGTTCCGGTGTTTGATACATGGAAATGCATGATCCATGTGTCAAACACACATCGGACATGCATTTAAAAAAATGTGTCCCAAGTGTGTTCAACACATGGGTCACACATGCCCCAATGTATTGAACATGCACAAGATCATAAAAACACATTTTAGGTCTTTTTGAGTTCTTTAAAAGTCCAACTAGAACCCTTTTTTCTTCCTATCATTCTGAAAACAATAAAGAACATCTCCAGCAAAGGTAAAAAGGGTTAACCTTGAATTTCATACTTTAAGCCTCTAGGTTATCTAAATTCCACCATTCTATTTCTCATTTCTCAGGAAGCAACATTCTTCTACAGATCTGCCACAAAAATAAGGGCTCAATCATTAAGGGCTTCCAATCAAGCTCAAAGGAAGGAAAACAAGCTGGTGGGCTTGTTCCTTCTCCTCCAAGTCCAACAGTTGCTGCTACTCCTAGTGATACTGCTAGAACTATTGGAAGTGGAGTTGGAGGAAGGAGAGCACACCGGCAATGTCTGTGGTGGTGAAACAGATGATCTATAACCTATGTAGTGCCTTAATTACATCTAAGTTGCACCGAATTAGATATGGAAACAAAGGGAATAGATACGGTAAATTTTCAAAAAAGTCAAATATGGAAATTATATGTAGAAGCCTAAAAGTTAAAACCTATCATTGTATATCATTATCAATTAGATTTAAGTTTTTAACCCTACAACTCAGTTCAGTAATTCTGGGTTAAAAGGATTAGTGTCTTCATAGGTTTAAACTATCCATCTGTTGAGGCCTGGAAAATCGCAGGGGGCAACAGCAAGGGATTCTCCCCAATCAACGTTCCCAACTAGCCCGTGACTGTTTGGTGTAGGGAATCCGTCCGGTTTGCGGTCCGGCTACCGTAGGTCAAAAAACAAAACTAAAAGGTTTTACCGGTTACGGCCCGGTCCACCGTATATATTTTTGTATTTTCAACTTAAAGTATGATATGCACGTGCCTAATTAACATGCAGGGTGATAAAGGATGCAAGGAGCAGTCACAAAGTGATGCGCAGGTTCTTACCTTTCGTCTTAGAACTCACAAGCATCTAAATCACATACACAGTAATAAGTAAATCTAACTATCTACCTATCTCCGGGGAGCTAAAATGTAACTTATCAATGAGTAATGTATATTATACATGCATTATAAAGAGAAATTACAGATAGTTGATATTCCTTCCCACAACACATGAACAATTAAAGATATTTAGACAATCAAATAGCCAATTGTTTATGAACATCATTCATTACTCATGGTGGTAATTTCACAGAATAAACCAGAAATCATTCAAACAAGAACACAGGCCCTAAGAGTTGGAACGATCTCACAGTTAATGGACAAAAAGCTGGAAAAACGAAATAGTTCATCTTCCACCAATCCATAGCATAACATTTGAACGTCCCACCAAACTTTCTCCGACAGGCAAACAATAATTCTTTATTGCAAAAAAAAGTAGTTCTTCTTACAATATCTCGTTACTTGTCTAACTGGGAAAAAATCCCCTTCTTCTTCTAAGTCTTTTATATTTATACAAAAGAAACACACTGTGGGGCTGCCTACGAATAACTCTTGGGCTTACCCAACTTTTCGCCTCCCAAAACTTTACTTTCACTAAATGTTTACAAAATTGCAGCGTATTACAAAAAATGGACAAATATTCACAAGGAGGGTCCCGCTTGAGCGTTTAGAAATTTTTTCCAGGCTAAAGCCTCTGAGGCAATGCCTTCAAACTCAGAAGGTTCCAAAAAACGAATATTTATCTCGAACTTTGCAGCCTGATTCTTGATGGCTTCAATTCTTGCTGCACTCAAATAGAGTTGATCTTTTAATAGCTGCACACTGACTGCGGAATGATCTACCTCATGCCTTAAGGTCTGGTCATCGAGAGCTTTAATGTACTATATTTTCCTTTCCTCTTCTTGGTACCTTTTCTGCAAAATTTCCACAAACAAGTTGTGGTCCGGAAAAGCATCTAGCCTCTGCTCAGCTTCTACTTGGCACCGGTTGTAGGTAATCAGGAGCCTTCTGAAGAACTCTATGCATGCCCCTTTCGTCTTTCTAACAGCGTTTTTGAATTCCTCGGCTGTATTAATAGCAAACTCCAGTAAGTCATAATCCTGCTTAAGGGTCTGTCGATCTTTCGCGGGCAGCTCTGCAGGAACTTCTTCATTGTCCTCTAGCGTTGCCATCCTTACTGTCAGGACTTCCAGGATGTCCTGAGATCTATCAACAAAATATGAGGAGGTCTCCAAAATATCCTCCAACCAACCATCTATTTGCAAAACCCTGCATCTCTCATCTTCTATGGCCGTCTGCAGCTAGAGCATCTTGGCTTTTTGTGCCAGCACATGTTCCTTGAAAGGTTGGAGGTCAACCTGTTGTTCTTTAGCTTCCTCCAAGGCTGTTGTCAGAGAGGTAATCTTCTTTTGAAGTTTTGTCTCTTGTTCATGAGATTTCCTCTCATTCGCCTCCAAGGTGGTCTTTTGCAGCTCTAGATCCTCTATCTTTCCTAGCAGCTGCTCCTTCTCCGCCCTTAACTCTTGATATTCTTGTTGTATTTTCTCTAGACACTCTTGTGCAGTATCCATAGATCTTCTCTCTGCTTGGAGAACCTGTAATTCAGCTTTTGAAGACTTCATCTCCTTTTGCACGTCTTCAAATTTTCTCTTCAACTTGTTGTTTTCTTCTCTTTCCTTTCTTAATGTGTCTTTCAGTTGAGAAGAAGACTTCTTAGTTTGCTCCAGATCTGTCATTATCTTGTCTACATTGTCCTCCGAAGCGTGGATCAATGCAGCCCCTGCTCTAATAGTGAATCTGGGATCTCGGTCTGTTCCGTATACAATGGTCGTATCAGTTATCATCTTCCTGGACAGACCCCCTGTTTCAACCTTCTTTTCAATTCTTTTCACTATCCTTTTTTTCTCCTTGTCAAAGAAAATAGTATTAAAATCAGGGACTTCTTCCCCTATCTTCTGTTCAAAGGGGACCAGTCTAAGTGTGGGGACCATAGACTGTCCAGGTGTGCTGACAGCAGGCACTTCTAGGTCCTGAACATCGGGGTTCTCCACGTCCTGGGCCTGAATGTCAGCTATGTCAGAGGCTGAGTGTTCTGTCGCTGTCTGGGTCAGCTTCATCCTCTCTGCCTCCTGTTTCTGAAGCTCCTCATCTAGCTTCCTTTTTCTTTCTTCTTCTTCAAGTCTAGCATCTTCTTCTGCTTTTCTGGCTGCCTCTTGTGCAGCTCTTCTTTTCTCTTCTTCTTCTCCCTTCAGCCACCCCTCGGCTTCTTGGGCTAACCTTTGGGCTTTTTCGTTTCTTTTCCTGGTTTCCTCATCGGCCTTTGCTTGCTCATCCTGACCCTTTTCACCCTTAGTAGTGATCTTCTTTTTGAACCTTCTCCTCAAGACTGTCAAGTTCAATGCACTGCGGAAGACGGACTCTTCTCTATCCCAATGGTGGGTGTATTCAAAGTGGACATTGGCCTCTTTGCAATGTTCAGCAACCTTGTGGTGGGAGTCATTCCTGTGGAAGGGCATTTCACCAAAATGAAACTTTTCCAATTCTCCACAAATGCATCTGCCTTCTTCACTCTGGTAAACTTATAACTCCCCAACCTGCAAGGCAAAGGAGGATATGCAGCCTTCTTGTGCTCGAATAAAAAGCTTCCTATGCCATCCAGGAAGACTTGCCTAACGGCCTCTTTATGAACTATATAGTCTGTGGCATATTTGGGCAGTAGGGAGGGTGCTCTAGAGCCTCCAAACATTCTGAAATAGAGCCCTTCCTCAGTCAGGTAATAATCAGCATATTCCTCGATCACCTGCAGTGCCTCCTCAGACATGCAGTCACACTCTTTCAGGAAAATAAGAGTATACAATGGCATGATAAAATGTTCACAGACCTCTCTGTAGTGACTGTGGTACTTATGAGCCCACAGTGGCTTGTATGCGGAGTAAACAGGTATCCTTTCCCGGTCCCAAATGCACCTTAGGCCGGGGAAAGGTTGATTGCACAGTATGCAATCAATGAGTATTGCGCTCATGTAAAATTCTGACCTCTTTTGGGACACTCCTCCCAAAGCTGAGGCCATACAAGCTGAAAGACTATTCGACACTATGTTGGCCCAGTTGAAAATGGTCCCCTGCGTCGCGACATAAAAAATAATCGGCATCCACTCCAATTTGAAGCTTTTGCCATGAGCTCTCCCAAAAATTCTAGTGAGCATTAAGGCAATGAACCTGTAAGGGGTCCTTAAGCTCGCAGTATCATATTCTCCCATCGGCCTGGTTCTAAAGTTTCTTCCAGGCATCAGCATTCTCTTGAGGGTCTCAACAAGGTCCATTCTGATGTTTCTTAGCCAATCTTCAGTTAAGAATATTTGCGCTTCTGGCAGGTGGTAGGCCAGGGCTACATATCCTGGGCTATAGGCAGCATAGCCTTGTTTGTCAACATTCTCGAGAATCATTGTGGTTACATCTGCCCTGGGCAGAATCCACCCAATCACTTCAGAGCATGGAAAGAGCTCTGGTCTTGTAGCAATCTTCATCAGTGAAGACCTTTCTATATTGGCATATATGCCTTCTTCCTCAAAGCCTATATCAGGCACCTCTCGATGCGTGATCAACCTGTAGATGTCTCTCCACTGGTACTCAGGCTCGACACCAGTTATACATTTGGTATCTTCATAAATGTATTTGGTCTTGGTAATGACTTCTACGTCGGGATCCTCTTCGACCACAGGGGCCTTCTTCTTTTGGTGCTTTGACATTTTGAGTTTGGAATCTTCCTGTAACGTATTAAAATTGTAATTGTTAGGCTACTTCTGGATAATTTGCAAAGACTGAGATAATAATGTAAAGTGTTTTACCTCATATGTGTATATCATGACGGCAATCAATTAAATGAAACAAATATGTTCACGCTAATACTTCTGTCTAACACTAAAAACGGTTCCATCAACAAAACTCGAGTGGGAAACAAAATCTACATTAAAATGAAGAAACCTCGAGCTCTCTGTGGGCGCCATGATCATTGTGCTACGTAGAACGACAGGAGGACTTATTCAATCCATTCAACGGGGTGTTTCAGGAAAAACACTGCCTATGCGTCATCTATGGTCCATCTAATGCTGTGCAGCACTATACTTCCCCAGACCGGCTCGGGTTCGAATCCGACCATGAACCGAGTCGCTTCGAAACAGCAAGGTAAACGCGGCTTTGGTTTGAGGATAAGGGCAACCTGAGCGGGGGCAACTAGTCCAACATTTCACAGGGAGGCCATGAAAAACCTTCCCCGAACGGCCTATCATAAAACGGGGCAGATTGGTGCAGACAGCGTAACAGCCGTCTGTACCAATTTCCCCAATCACCAAGTGCAGGGTCGAAAATCATAACGGCCGTGGAGGAAAACTACCCCGTGGGCCACAAAACTCCCCCACTGACAGTTAGGTTACACGCCCCCAGCATATATACATGTAAACGACGGGGACT
The DNA here is from genome assembly GCA_001517045.1 of Pseudotsuga menziesii. NCBI lineage: Eukaryota > Viridiplantae > Streptophyta > Pinopsida > Pinales > Pinaceae > Pseudotsuga > Pseudotsuga menziesii. Next base: position 104,334 of record LPNX010122272.1, read on the forward strand.
AAGGAAAACTGTCGTGAAAAACCTAACCGTGGAACAATAATCAAAACGCTCAGTCAAACGAAATGGGATAAGGCGTACAAGAGCCTACCTGGCACTGCTGCACGACTGGCAAGAGGAAGACTGCTAAGCTTCCACGGTTGAGCCACCTGGGAAAGAGGGTACACCGATAGCGGGGGTCCTGCGAGCTCGAGCGAAATGACAACGCACGAAAACGACAGTGCACGATAGTCCAAAAATAGCAATAGAATAATCAACACTCGACCCCATATATATATATAGTCAACCACAAGCGGCAGGAGAAATATCGGACGGCAAAAACACAAGGATCGGAGGTCACAAGAACATTTCCTCCGCAACGTCGAGTGGTAAAAGAACTAGGAGAACCGCCGAGACATCCGGGAGAAGTCAATAACGCATTGGAGCTCACAAAACTAAACGTCGGAGCGATAGAAGGATAAGGAGCCGCAACGGCAGAATCACAAAGGACACCACATTCCACAATAGGCAAGGTCTAAATCGGAGGAGAAATCAATCTAATGACCGGGAGGACAGCGTTTGTAGCAGCCGCAACGACGGAAGCCCAAAACTTAAGGATCAACGAAACAACAAAGCGGGGTTGAAAAGTCAATGTAACTATTGGGGAACTTCATAATCTGCCGTCCGCAACGGCGGAGAACTTAGAAACAAAATGTTCTGACGTGAAACCAAAAGTCAGCCGATTGAGACAAAATGCATCGGAGAAAAATATCACAACTAGTTGCTTATTACTTCTCCGCAACGGCGGGAGCACAAGTAAATAAACTTTCGACTCAAACATTCAAAAATGCATTCAAAGGCAATGGTAAACTTAAACGAGTGGTGGATCATTACTGGCATTAAGAAAAGTCTTTCTGAAGAATCATTAAACCAAATCAAAAAGAAAATCAAACCAATATAAGCAAAAGGAGGGTCCCGAAATTTTTTGAATTTTGGGAAAATGTTGCAGCTACAACACCATCCCAAAGAGTATGTGAGCTTAGAAACAACCTGATGTTGCAATAGAGAACTTTAACAGCATTTTCTACATTCCCTCTATAATAGCACTTCAATGGGGGTTGTTATGCCATATTCTATAGGCATATTTTGAACCTATTTTCGCTTCTACATGAGGATGTATCCCAGACTACTGTGGCCAATTTCTGCTTTCTGTTGGGCCTTTTATTATGATCAAATGATGTGATGATGTTTTGATTTGATCATGCATATATGCCATTTTCTACTGCTATACCATATCAGATGATGTAGAATGATTGATGTTGTGCTTCATATTTGTTATACAGCTGAATGGCACCTCTCCGTCCGAGTGCTGATATCCCTCATGTCGGCACACAAAAGGACACTTATGGATAGAGGTTTGCCCATGTCCACTATACCTTGGCTCATCAGGAAATACATTGCCTATATGCCCAGCTGATTACTTTGCCATTTTATGATTTTGAGTTCCATACGCGACTATCTCTATTGACATGTCGCGTATCATGCGCGGGTCTCATGTTTTGCAGGTCGCACATACTTGTATGCACGGGTTGCCCTTGTACAGAGTCGCGTATCATACGCGGGTTGACTTACTACAGACCTGCGTATTCCTTCCTCAAAATTAATATTTAAAAACACGAGTTAATGGGAGATTTGTTTACTCGTTTATCTTAATCCCATTAACTGCTATAACCTCCCTAACCTTCGAGAACTGCCTCATTTCCTTTAGATAAATAGAGGCCTTGGGGAGGGTGTTTGATAGTCATACTTGGAGAGCAAAGTTATGCTGGTGGATTGTCTACAGAATCTTTGGAGCAAAGAAACTCAGAGTCCTTTGGTGACAGAGGAGTCCCTTGTTCAGACATTGGGTTGTCACCTAAACTCCCTCTATTATTGTTAATAAAGCAGAGAACTTCTCCCATATTGTGTTTCATGTGTTGTAGATTGGTAAATGTGTACATTTCATTATAATATATGATTTGCCTAACCTGCATCTTTATATATGAATCATACTGTATTTGGAAGAATCTTTGTTAACAGGTGAAGGAGGAACTATCCTGAAGACTTGGGAAGAAGAACAAAGGAGGAAGAAGATAGCTTGGATCAACCTTCGTTTAATACAAGTAAGTCCTGCTACTTTCCTATTTCCTGTTTTGTACTTTCATAAGTCGAATTGTCTGCAAGTGATTAGAGTATGTTGGTAACCCCCAGACCTAGGTTATTAGGTGAATTATCCATTACAACAGAACTGGCAACTCCGCTGGGGATGCCAAGTCTGCTTTAGGTCTTTTTCTGTTATCCTGACCAATGATTGCTCGAAGTCTTGTTTGTGATCTTTTGTCCTGCTTTCTTACATACTTACAGCATTTGAAAGTCTTGGTTTTTCTCTGTTTTCTGAGAAAATTTTACACCCATGCGCGGGTTGTCTTTCTAGACAGTCGGGTATGCCCAGTTGAATTCGCGGTTTGTCATATAGAACAGTCGCGTATCATTCGCGACCTGCTCTACTACACAGTCGCGTATACTCCTGAAGACTGTGATTTTTGTGTTGAAGTTTGCTTGTTCTTTAACCTTCTATAATTCCTGTTTTCGGTTAAGACTTTCTGGAAGAGTGTTGTATAGTGGTCTGAGTATATCAGGTGATCACATATTAAGTGCTTTTCGAAGCCCTTGGGTTCTTTTTACTTGTCTTTATTTACTGTCTATATCTTGAAACTTTCTGGCCTGTTTGGGTTGTTGGTCTGAGTGCCTGAGTCTAGATCAGTGATCAGGGTCTTAGACTCTGTCTGTTCAGTCTGTTGTTTATCAGTTAGTGGTCTGCACTTGCCTGTTTAAAAGTCTGCAGTGATCTTTTGGTCATTGGCTGCACCCAAGTTGAGGTCCTGCCTGCTTTTCTTGCTGGTTTTTAGGTTCTGTTTGCCTGTTAGTTTCAGTTTGTGTCTTTTTTACAGTTTATAAGTGTCTATTTTACTCAAGTATTGCATTTATACATGCACAGTAGTTTTTTGAGCATTTTTTAAAATGAAAAACAAAACATAGTTATCTTTTGCATTGTAATTTTTCCATAAAGTAGTGTTTGATTTTCAGTTTAAAGAATTTTTATCTCAGAAAAATATAAAAACATATAGGCTTAGTTTCTCTTATTTAGTGCTGTTAGTTCATCAACATATTTGAAAAGAAAAAATGAAAAGAAGTTTATTTTATAGTGTTAGATTGCTTTAGATGCACCTTTATTTCATTTATTTTCTGCTGAGTCAAAACACCATACAGTCCATCACTACCGCTTCCTTTGAGTAAAGAATAGCCCTTAAAATTAACGCTTAAATTTAAAATCTATTAGTAAGTTTTTATTTTTAGGGCCTTCCACCTATTAGCTTAGGCTAGGTTTGTGGGCTAGGGAGTGTAAACTTCCCACAAACTATAAACTCAAACGTAGTGGGCCATTCATTAGGTAAATCCTTGGTTCTACCACTGTATCTGGGAAGCTCCTCTCAAAAGGGAGTTAAGCACGAGGCCGCGTGGAGGCTTGGGCAGAGGGGATAACCCCCCAAATCCTTGTCAAAACGTAACCTAGGACTTTTACGCATCTGAGGATTCTGTCTAGGCAGAATTTCGGGCTCAGCTACCCTGCTCATGCGTACGAGACCGGCTTGCGACTGTCCCCCCAGACAGT
>LPNX010122283.1:8465-53852 GCA_001517045.1 Pseudotsuga menziesii
CTTTCTCTCCCTTTATTTCTCTCCCTCCCTCCCTCTCTTTCTCTCAGTCCCTCCCTCTCTTTCTCTCCCTTCCTCCCTCTCAACCCCCACTCTCTCTCTCCCATCCCCTTGACCCTCTCCCTCTTCCTTGCACTCTTTCTGTGTCTTTGTCTCTCTCTCTCCCTCTCTACATGATATCTCTATGTGTGTGGCCCACTCTCTCCCTCTGTCTCTCTATGTATTCATGTCCCTTTCTACTTCTACTCCCTCTCTAACCCCCACTCCTCTCTCTCCCTCTCTCCCTCTCTCTTCCCCTCTCTCTTGACCTCTTCCCCATCCCTCCCCTCCCTCCCTCTCTCTCTCTCTCACTCTCCTTGTCTTCTCTCTCTCTCTCCCCCCTCTCTTTCTCTATCCCCCTCTCCCCTCTCTCTCCCCATCTTCCCCTCACTCCCTCTATGTGTCTCCCCCCTCTCTCTCCTTTCTCTTTCTCTCCTTATCTCTGCACCCCCCTCTCTCTATCTATCCCTTCTATCTACCCCACTCTCTCTCTCCCTCTCTCTTTATATTCCTTCCTATGTATTCCTCCACCTCTCTCTCCCACCCCCTTCCATATCTAACCCCTCCTCCCCTCTCTCTCACCTCGCCCTCTCTCACTCCCTCTCTTTCCTTCACACTCTCCTCCTCTTCTCTCTCTCCCTCTCTCTTAATATTCCTCCCTCTCTCTCCCTCTCTCCCTCTCTCACACTCTCTCTCTATCCCTCCCTCCTTGCTCCCCTTTTTCTCACCCCCCTTCTCAATCCCCCTCCCATTTTTCCCTTTTCGTCTCCCTCTCTCCCTCTCCTGTTAAATTTCCAGCATTAGCAGAAACTTTATAAATTTGCAGATAAACATAAATAGATTAGTAGTGTAGTAGAAACACATTCAGCACATTAGCACACATCGACACAATATTTTTCACTGGGGAAACCTTCAAAGGACAAAAACTCCAAAAGCATTAATAGCTCATCTTGTAAATGAGATGGCTTAATAAATTATTCAAAAAGTTCCTCAAATCTAGATCTGGATTTTGACCACAGTAGTTGTAAAATTCATTAGTAAAAACTAAACTGATAATTTTACCAACAATTTCTAGAATTACAGAAAATTACCAATTTAGGGCTTTCTCAGAAAAACTGAGATTTTCTCTCTCCTACTTGAAAATATCAGACTGCTAAAAACTTCCTGAAAATATCAGACTGCTGAAAACTACCTGAAAATATCAGACTGTCTGAAAACTGCCCAAAAATATTATCCTGTTGAAAACTGCTCGAAAATATGACACTGTCTAAAAGCTGCCTGAAAATATCAGATTGCTGAAAACTGCGTGAAAATATCAAATTGTCTGAAAACTACCCAAAAATATCAAACTGCTGAAATCTGCCCAAAAAATGCAATGGTAAAGATAGCTGTGCAAAAACACTGAAGATGGACTTTGCTGATAAAACCCTAGCTGAGGGTTTGAACATAACATAGTCTTCTTCTCCTGTGAGAGCAAAAGTGCGTGTAACAAATGAGAAGGCTTGATCTTCTTTTATAGACTTTGTTCACCTCTAAGTGGACAAGATTAGGAAAAATAAAAATAAAAATAATTTTATTCTTTCCCTAATTTCACTTTAACTTTTACCAAAAAAATGTACTTTTATTTTTCCTTTGACTTTGATAAGAAGTCCTTATTTAATTAAGAAAAATAAAAATAATAATATTTTTATTCTTTTCCTAATTTCACTTTCACTTTTACCAAAAAGGTACTTTTATTCTTTTCCTTTGACTTTTATAAGAAGTCCTTTAATTTTGTTTTCCACCTGTGGTCCTTTTAGGTGGACAAGATTAGGAAAGATAAAAATAATAATATTTTTATTCTTTTCCTAATTTCACTTTCACTATTACCAAAAAGGTACTTTTATTTTTTTCTTTCACTTTTGACTTTTTCCTTTTACCAAGTTCACGTGTGGTCATTACCTGTGGTACCTTTTTTTTATTTCAAAAGTAGATCATCATAAACCAAGAGAGTTATTAATGTTTTATCTCACACACTGTGTGACACCTACATATTGTGTTAGGGTAACTTAACCAAGGGTAGCTAATCCTTGGAGAAGCACACCAAGCCCATAGATCAAGGGTCAAAGTGCCACACACATACCCAGACCTAGTCTAGGGCTTGTATTCTCTTCATTCTCCCAAGGAATGGCTACTCAGAACTAAGCTGAGTCTACCAGTCCCAGACTGGTCTACATCGTGGTCCCGGACTAGATGTCTACTCAACACAAGGTTGAGTCTACCTAGAGAAGATCTGGGTTTATATCATGGTCCCAGACCAGATATCTACAATTCAATAGAATGGTCACTCAACACTGGGTTGAGTCTTCATCGTGCTCCCGGACCAGGTGATCCCATTCTCCGAAGAGAAGGGTGCTTGATGCTGCTTAGAAAATAAACACTCCCTCTTAGAGCGAGAGGCATTCTCTACCATACAAAGCTTGTCACAAAAGTACACAAACTTTGATGTTGTTAGAGGCTTGGTCAAGATATCTGCAATCTGTTCATCTATCTGAGTGTACTGTAACTTCAGAGCACCTCTCTGCACTAGGTCTCTGATGAAATGATACCTCATTTGAATGTGTTTCGATCTGTCATGAAACACTGGATTCTCTGAAAGATTAATGCAACTCTTATTATCGCAATGGATGATCATTGAGTCAATATTTTCCTCGAACAGATCAGATAACAACTTTCTGAGCCAAACTGCTTCCTTCCAGGCATCGCTTGTAGCAATATACTCTGCCTCAGCTGTACTTTGAGCTATGGAACCCTACTTCCTACTGGAGCAAGAGATGATTACTGATCCCATACTAAAGCAATAACTAGAGGTACTTTTTTGGTCGACTGCACTACCAGCCCAATCTGAATTTGAATATCTAGATAACAATACTGCACTGCTGGAAGTATACCTGAGCCCATAAGTGATAGTCCCTCGCAAATATTTCAGTACATGTTTCGTAGCTACCAAGTGTATGTGCTTTGGATCTGACATGAACCGACTCAGTGCATTCACTGTGTAGCAAATGCCTGGTCTCGTATGCAAGAGATACATCAGGGAACCAATGAGTTGTCTATATAGAGTAGAGTCCACATTCTGTGAACTAGAGGCTGAGTCCAGCAAATTTTTCAAGTTGGTAGTCATTGGTACACTCATAGACTTGTAGTCCTGCATCCCAAATCTCTGCAATATATCCATTGCATACTTTCCTTCTGTCAGGAAGATCTCACTTGGATTTTTCCAGACTTCTAAGCCAAGGAAGTAATGCATCATTCTGAGATATTTCATCTCGAATTAAGAGGTAAGCTTCCTCTTACACTCGTCTATCAATTGTTCATCACCTGTAAGAAATAAGTCATCTACATATAGAACAAGTATCAAGACATGATTATGAACAAATTTAAAGTACAAGTTAGAATCAGTTGTACTTTTGGAGAACCCCAAGCTATGGAGAAATTCATCCATCCTGGCATACCAGACTCTCAGAGCCTATTTTAGTCCATACAAGGCTTTATTCACTTTACATACATGGGTCTTCTTTCCATGAGTAACAAAGCCTTCAGGCTGTTCAATATAAACCTCTTCCTCAATCTTACCATTGAGAAAGGCTGTCTTTACATCCATCTGATGTAACTTCCATCCAAATACTGCAGTAAGTGAGATGATAGTTCTGATGGTAGTGTACCTGGAAACAGGTGCAAATGTCTCATCATAGTCAATGCCCTCTTCCTGAGTGAAGCCACCACTCTCCACCAACAAAGAAGTGGAGCAAGCTGAGAAAGAACCAGTTAGAGCAGAAATCAAATAGTACTCTCTTTTAGGCTCATCCATTTTATTAGCCTTGATTTTCTTCTTCTTCTTTGGTTCTTCATCTTCTTCTTCCTCTACTTCTGCAGTAATGCTTGAAACCTTCTCTTAGGTTTCTTCTTGTTCCACCTACAGTCTCTTGCATAATGTCCAAACTTGTGACAAGTATAACAGTCAATCTTGGACATGTCAGAAAACTTACCCTGAGGTTTCTTACCTTTATTCTACTGAGGGAAAGGCTTCTTGAACTTCTTGCTCTTTGCTGCAACTGCAAGGTTATCCTTCTTGATTACCTTGTCAGTGTTCCTTGATTCTTCTTGTATGCAATCATGCAAAATCCTTTCAAAGGTTGGCTGATTTTCTCATCCATAGATGGATGGCATGAAGGTTTCCCAAGATCTTGGGAGACCATCAACCACTATTTGTACAAGATCATCATCATTAATAGTTACACCAATAGCAAGGAGTTGATCTCTTACCTATTTGATCTTGGGGAATAAGGAACCAACACTTTCATCTTTGTTCAACTTCAAAGTTCGTAGCCTCTTCTTTAAGACTCTCTTTTAATTGGGAGCCTTCTTTTCATAGAGGTTTACCAATGTATCATATAATTCTTTAGCAGTCTTCAAGGATGTGATGTTAGGCATCAATTCTTCTTTGATAAAATCATAAATAACTCTTCTATCCTTACCTTGTTTCCTCTTGTAGGAAAGCCTACTAGAATTTGTAGTTGGCTCTTCTGTGACATTAAGAACAATGTCATCCAAGTCATTCCCATAAAGAATGGTTGTCAACCTGGCATTCCAGGAATTGAAGTTGTTGAACCAGAGAGCTTCTCTTTTGATTTGAAACCAATGGTAGCCATCTCTATCACTTATCCAAATGTTAGATCTACAAATCTTAGTCCAATATCTAGTGAGAAACAACAACAATATCCGTTTACTATGTTTTCACATGCTAAGCTCTGATTCCATGTTAAATTTTGAGTATTAGCATAAGATTTATAAATTTGTAGATAAACATAAATAGATCAGCAGTGTAGTAGAAATACATTCAACACATTAGCATACATTAACACAATATTTTTCATTGGGGAAACCTTCAGAGGACAAAAACCACAAAAGCATTTATAGCTCATCTCGTAAATGAGATGGCTTAAGAAATTCTTCAAAAAGTTCCTGAAATCCAGATCTGGATTTTGGCCACAGTAACTGTAAAATTCATCGGTAAAAATTAAACTGATAATTTTACCCACAATTTCCAGAATTACAGAAAATTACCAATTTAGGGTTTTCTCAGAAAAACTGATATTTTCTCTCTCGTGCTTGAAAATATGAGACTGCTGAAAACTTCCTAAAAATATCAGACTGCTGAAAACTTCCTAAAAATATCAGACTACTGAAAACTCCCTAAAAATATCAGACTGTTTAAAAACTGCCCAAAAATATCAGCCTGCTGAAAACTACCCAAAAATATCAGACTGTCTGAAAACTGCTTGAAAATATCAGACTGCTAAAAACTTCCTGAAAATATCAGACTGTCTGAAAACTACCCAAAAATATCAGACTGCTGAAATCTGCCCAAAAAATGGAATGCTGAAGATAGCTGTGCAGAAATGCTGAAGATGGACTTTGCTGATAAAACCCTATTTGAGGGTTTGAACATAAGATAGTCTTCTTCTCGTGTGAGAGCAAAAGTGTGTGTAACAAATGAGAAGGCTTGATCTTCTTTTATAGCCTTTGTACACCTCTAAGTGGACAAAATTAGGAAAAATAAAAATAATAATATTTTTATTCTTTCCCTAGTTTCACTTTCACTTTTACCAAAAAAAAGTACTTTTATTTTTCCTTTGACTTTTGTAAGAAGTCCTTCTTTAATTTAGAAAAATAAAAATAATAATATTTTTATTCTTTTCCTAATTTCACTTTCACTTTTACCAAAAAGATACTTTTATTTTTTCCATTGAATTTTATAAGAAGTCCTTTAATTTTGTTTTCCACCTGTGGTCCTTTTAGGTGGACAAGATTAGGAAAGATAAAAATAATAATATTTTTATCTTTTCCTAATTTCACTTTCACTATTACCAAAAAGGTACTTTATTTTTTTTCTTTGACTTCTGACATTTACCTTTTACCAAGTGCCCCTATGCTCATTACCTGTGGTACCTTTTTTTCATTTCAAAAGTAAATCAATCATAAACCAAGAGAGTTATTAATGCTTTTATCTCACACACTGTGTGACACCTAGATCTGGTAATAGGGTAACTTAACCAAGGGTAGCTAATCCTTGGAGAAGCACACCAAGCCCATAGATCAAGGGTCAAAGTGCCACACACATGCCTAGACCCAATCTAGGGCTTGCAGTGTCTTCATTCTCCCAGAGAATGGCTACTCAAAACTAAGCTGAGTCTACCAGTCCTAGACTGGTCTACATTGTGGTCCCGAACTAGACGTCTACTCAACACAAGGTTGAGTCTACCTAGGGAATATCTGGGTTTATATCATGGTCCCAGACCAAATATCTACCATTCAACAGAATGGTCACTCAACACTGGGTTGAGTCTTCACCGTGGTCCCGGACCAGGTGGTCCCATTCTCCGAAGAGAAGGGCTCTTGATGGTGCTCAAAAAATCAACACTCCCTCTCAGCGAGAGAGGCATTCTCTGCCATACAAAGCTTGTCATGAAAGTACACGAACTTTGATGTTGTTAGAGGCTTGGTCAAGATATCTGCAACATGTTCATCTCTGCGAATGTACTGCAACTTCAGAGCACCTCTCTGCACTAGGTCTCTGATGAAATGATACCTCATTTCAATGTGTTTCAATTTGTCATGAAACATTGGATTCTATGAAAGATTTATGAAACTTTGATTATCGCAATGGATGATCGTTGGGTCAATATTTCCCTCAGACAGATCAGATAACAAGTTTCTGAGCCAAAATGCTTCCTTATAGGCATTGCTTGCAGCAATATACTCTGCCTCAGCTGTACTTTGATCTATGGAACCCTGCTTCCTGCTGGACCAAGAGATCATTGCTGATCCCATTCTGAAGCAACAACTAGAGGTACTTTTTTGGTCAACTACACTGCCAGCCCAATATGAATCTGAATATCCAAATAACAATACTCCATTGTTGGAAGTATACCTGAGCCCATAAGTGATAGTCCCTCACACATATTTGAGTACATGTTTGGCGGCTACCAAGTGTATGTGCTTTGGATCTGACATGAACCGACTTAGTGCATTCATTGTGTAGCAGATGCCTGGTCTCGTATGGACGAGATACATCAGGGAACCAATGAGCTGGCAATATAGAGTAGAGTCCACATTCTGTGAACTAGAGGCTGAGTCCAACAACTTTGTCGAGTTGGTAGTCATCGGTACACTCATGGACTTGTAGTCCCGCATCCCAAATATCTGCAAGATATCCATTGCATACTTTCCTTGTGTCAAGAAGATCTCACTTGGCTTTTTCTAGACTTCTAGCCATGGAAGTAATGCATCATTCTGAGATCTTTCATCTTGAATTTAGGGGTAAGCTCCCTCTTACACTGGTCTATCAACTGTTCATCACTTGTAAGAAACAAGTCATCTACATATAGAACAAGTATCAAGACATGATTATGAACAACTTTAAAGTATAAGTTAGAATCAATTGTACTTTTGGAGAACCCCAAGCTATGGATAAATCCATCCATCATGGCATACCAGACTCTTGGAGCCTATTTTAGTCCATATAAGGCTTTCTTCACTTTACATACATGGGTATTCTTTCCATGAGTAACAAATCCTTCAGGTTGTTCAATATAAACCTCTTCCTCAATCTTACCATTGAGAAAGGCTGTCTTTACATCCATCTGATGTAACTTCCATCCCAATACTGCAGCAAGTGTGATGATAGTTCTTATGGTAGTGTACCTAGCAACATGTGCAAATGTCTCATCATAGTCAATGCCTTCTTTCTGAGTGAAGCCACGAGCTACAAATCTGGCTTTATACTTCTCCACACTGCCATCTGTAGCATGCTTGATCTTATAAAGCCATCTAGAAGTCACTAATGACTTTCCTGTAGGTATGGGAACAACTTTCAAACATCATTCTTCATGATTGACTTATTCTCTTCAATCATGGCAGCAACCCATACCTGTTTACTTGCTTCTTCTTCATACGATGAAGGTTTTGAACTGATAAGCTGACTCATAAGAATGGAGTACTTCTGTGGTATTATGCTTTCTCTAAAAGTCCCTGGAGGAGCTTTATGCTTCTCGGCTTCTTGTACCATTTCTCGGTACCAAGCAGGTCTCCTTTTTGAAGGAGGAACTTCAAGTAGTTCTTCTAGTGGACTTTCAATGTTCTCAGGAACATCTAGATTTTTATCATCAAACCCTTCCTCCCTCTGAATTTATGAATCTGGAAACTCAAGTGGAGGAATTGCATCTTTCGGTGAAAGCTCTAGTGTTTTATGAGACACTGCTTCCTCATGGAAGATCACATCTCTGCTGACCTCAATGTACCTATGTCCCAGTATATATACTCGATAAGCCTTCAAGCAATCACTGTACCCAACAAATAAGGATTTCTTACTGGAAGGCTCTAGCTTGGCCCTCTTTTCTTTTGGCACATGAACATACATAGGAGTGCCAAATATCCTCATGTGATCAACTGTAGGTTTCTTCTTGGTGAAGACTTATCCTAGAGTATTCTCACCCAAGATAGCATGAGGGATTCTATTGTGGATGTACACTATAGATCCGGTAGCTTCATCCCATAAAGACAAAGGAATATCTAGATCAGTGATCATGGCTTTAGCAGCCTCACAGATCGTTCTGTTCTTCCTTTCTGCAACCCCATTCTACTAGGGGTTGTAAGGCACTGTCATCTCTTTCTTGATTCCTGCCTCTCGACAAAAATCATCAAAATCATTAGATTCATACTCATATCCATTATCTGATCTCAATATATGGATGTTCCTGCCAGTCTAATTTTCAATCAGTGTCTTGAACTCTTTGAACTTGTGAAAGGTTTCACTCTTGGCCTTAAGGAAGTAAATCCAAGACTTTCGAGAGTAGTCATCAATAAACAAGACATAATATAAACACCCACTCAAGGAGGGTGAAGACATGGGCCCACAAATGTCAGAATGAATCAAATCCAAAATGCCTTTAGATCTACTCTTACTTCTGGGAAAGGATTTCTTAGTGTTCTTACCTAGAGAACATCCTTTGCAAATTCCTTCATGCTTTGGAGAAACTTCTGGCATACCTGCGACCATCTTCTGCAATCCTGGGAGAGATGAGTAGTTAAGGTGTCGAAACCTTCTATGCCAAAGTTCACAAGGATCAACTATGTGATGTACCAAAGCATGAGTGGAAACTTTGGAGGCCTTATAGAGGTCTCCCTCTCGAACCCCAATCCGAACTGCTGAGTCTAGATCTGTGTCTTTTGCCCATAAAAAGACCTTTTTGTCCATAAAGAGGACTCTCTGGCCCTTGTCTTCTAAACCAGCAATAGATAAAAGATTGTCCTTTCACCCAGAAACATAAAGAATATCATCAATATGAAGAATTGTACCCAAGTCAAGTTGAAGTGAAGTTGAGCCAAATCCTTCAATCTTGTAAGTGGAGTCATCTCCAATTTCTACCTGAGTGGTGAACTTCTTCTTTCTGTAACTGGTAAGGGTACCACGGTTACCTATCATGTGCCTGGAGGCACCACTGTCCACCAATCAAGAAGTGGAGCAAGCTAAGAAAGAACCAATTAGAGCAGAAATGAAATAGTACTCTCTTTTAGGCTCATTCATTTTATTAGCCTCAGTTTTCTTCTTCTTCTTTGGTTCTTCATCTTCTTCTTCCTCTGCTTTTGCAGTAGATGCTTGAAACCTTCTCTTGGTTTTCTTCTTTTTCTTCCTGCAGTCTCTAGCATAATGTCCAAACTTGTGACAAGTATAACATTCAATCTTGGACATGTCAGAAAACTTACCCTCGGGTTTCTTACCCTTCTTCTACTAAGGGAAAGGATTCTTGAACTTCTTGGTCTTTGCTGCAAGTGCAAGGTTATCTTGCTTGATTACCTTGTCAATGTTCCTTGCTTCTTCTTGTATGCAATCATGCCAAAGCCTTTCAAAGGTTGGCTGATTTTCTCATCCACAAACGGATGCCATGAAGGTTTCCCAAGAGCCCATCAACCACTGTTTGTACAAGATCATCATCATCAACAGTAACACCAATAGCAAGGAGTTGATCTCTTACCTGTTTGATCTTGGTGAAGAAGGAACCAACACTTTCATCTTTGTTCAGCTTCAAAGTTCGTAGCCTCTTCTTTAAGACTCTCTTTTAACTGGGAGCCTTCTTTTCATAGAGGTTTACCAATGTATCATAGCATTCTTTAGCAGTCTTCAAGGATGTGATGTTAGGTATCAATTCTTCTTTGATAGAATCATAAATAACTCTTCTAGCCTTACCTTGCTTCCTCTTGTAGGCAAGACTACCAGGATTTGTAGTTGGCTCTTCTATGACATTAAGAACAATGTCATCCAAGTCATTCTCATAAAGAATGACTGTCAAGTTGGCCTTCTAAGAATTGAAGTTTGCTGAACCAGAGAGCTTCTCTTTCGGTTTGAAACCAATGGTAGCCATCTCTGTCACTTATCCAAATGTTAGATCTGCAAATCTTAGTCTAATATCTAGTGAGAAAAAACATCAGTATCCCTTTACTATGTTTTCACATGCTAAGCTCTGATTCCATGTTAAATTTTCAGCATTAGCATAAAATTTATAAATTTGCAGATAAACATAAATAGATCAGCAGTGGAGTAGAAACACATTCAGCACATTAGCATACATTGATACAATATTTTTCACTAGGGAAACCTTCAAAGGACAAAAACCCCAAAAGCATCAATAGCTCATCTCGTAAATGAGATGGCTTAAGAAATTCTTCAAAAAGTTCCTCAAATCTAGATCTAGATTTTGACCACAATAACTGTAAAATTCATCATTAAAAATTAAACTGATAATTTTACCCACAATTTCTAGAATTACAGAAAATTACCAATTTAGGGCTTTCTCAAAAAAACAGAGATTTTCTCTCTCGTGCCTAAAAATATCAGACTGCTGAAAACTGTTTGAGAATATCAGATTGCTAAAAACTCCTTAAAAATATCAGACTGTTTGAAAACTGCCCATAAATATCACCCACCTGGAAACTGCCCAAAAATATCAGACGATCTGAAAACTGTGTGAAAATATGAGACTGCTGAAAACTGCCTGAAAATATTAGATTGTCTGAAAATTGCCCAAAAATATCACACTGCTGAAATTTGCCCAAAAAATGGAATGTTGAAGATAGCTGTGCAAAAATGCTGAAGATGGACTTTGCTGATAAAACCCTATCTGAGGGTTTGAACATAAGATAGTCTTCTTCTCCTGTGAGAGCAAAAGTGTGTGTAACAACTGAGAAGACTTGATCTTATTTTATAGCCTTTGTTCACCTCTAAGTGGACACAATTAGGAAAAATAAAAATAATAATATTTTTTTTCTTTCCCTAATTTCACTTTCACTTTTACCAAAAAAAGGTACTTTTATTTTTCCTTTGACTTTTATAAGAAGTCATTCTTTAATTAAGAAAAATGAAAATAATAATATTTTTATTCTTTTCCTAATTTCACTTTCACTTTTACCAAAAATGTACTATTATTTTTTTCCTTTTATTTTTATAAGAAGTCCTTTAATTTTGTTTTCCACTCATGGTCCTTTTAGGTGGACAAGATTAGGAAAGATAAAAATAATAATATTTTTATTCTTTTCCTAATTTCACTTTCACTATTACCAAAAAGGTACTTTTATTTTTTTTCTTTAACTTTTGACTTTTGCCTTTTACCAAGTGCTCTTGTGGTCATTACCTGTGGTACATTTTTTTATTCCGAAAGTACATCATCCTAAACCAAGAGAGTTATTAATGCTTTTATCTCACATAGTGTGTGACACCTAGATCTGGTACTAGGGTAACTTAACCAATGGTAGCTAATCCTTGGAGAAGCACACCAAGCCCATAGATCAAGGGTCAAAGTGCCACACACATGGCCGGACCCAATCTAGGGCTTACAGTGTCTTCATTCTCTGAGAGAATGGCTACTCAGAAATAAGCTAAGTCTACCAGTCCCAGACTGGTCTACATCGTGGTCCCAGACTAGATGTCTACTCGATACAAGGTTGAGTCTACCTAGGGTAGATCTGGGTTTATATCATGGTCTGAGACCAAATATCTACCATTCAACCGAATGGTCACTCAACACTGGGTTGAGTCTTCACCGTGGTCCCAGACCAGGTGGTCCCATTCTTCAAAGAGAATGGCTCTCGATGCTGCTCAGAAAATCAACATCTCCTCCCACCTCTCTCTCCCTTTCTTTCTCTGTCTCTCCTTTACTCTCTCCCCCTTCCTTCCTCGCCCTCTCTCCCACCCTGTCTTTTACTATCCCTTCCTATCTCTCCCCCATGCCACTCTTTCTCCCTCTTTCTCTAATCCTCCCTCCTCTCCACCCAACCTTTCTCTCTTGCCACTATCTCTTCCCCACCCCTTTCTCCCTCTCCTAATTACAATTATATATATATTTACATAAAAACTATAACATTATGCCAACCATAGATATCAATAAGCAATAATAGTACATCTACAATTAAAAAATATCTATGTGAAAATATTTTTCACCATATAAAAAGAATAATGTACTAAGTATATGTTATTTCATGGTATTAAAAAATGTTATGAAAATATTATTACTATGTTGTTTAGCTTGAATGGAACATGTTTGTGCCAGAAATTGTTTCCAAGGCCAAAGAAACAAGCCAACACAATCTCAAAATAAAATCAATAAAGTAAATTCCATTTAGGGTTTCTGATGTATTTTCTTGGTTAAAAAATTTGGGGAAGGACATGGAATACACTCATGAGAAAAGTAATAACTGAATCATAAACAAAATAAGACAAAGATGCATAATACATTCAACAAGATCTAACAAAACACAGTATTGAAGTTCATTCATAAAAGACAAGCATCACCAGCATATAAACATAAACCAGTAATGAGTATATCAATTAAGCAATTAAACAAGATGAACAATGAATCCAACACAGAACTGAAGGGTGAAAAGTGTCATATATCTCATAGTTTCATCATCAAATGCATACAAGAGTTTTGATACTTAACTCATGAACAAGTCTGCAGACCTCCTGAAGTTATCCCAAAAATCGAACCCTTCTTCAGTCCCTTTGTCCCTCTTTTATGATTACAAATAATTAGTTCTATATCCCCTTCATTAGGTCGAAATTGAAACTACCTAGCAGTTACATTCACTAACTAACTCAACTAATTGACTAAAAATAGCAAATCGGATTCCTGGCAAATATGGTGAATTTCTGGAAAATAGGTGTCAACGAATCTTCGCTATTTCTCAATGGGTGACACCTGTATAAAAAATGAGAGAGGTTTTTTTAAATGGAACTGTGATGGACAAAAACCTCTCTTTGTTTTTAAAAATTCATCTCCAGTAAATCATAATCTGCCCCGCAAACTAAACACTAAAACAGGAAAATATTAAATATTTAAAATCCCTGAAAAATAGGCTTCAAAGATTAAATTGAATCTTTCAAACCTTGACATATGTTGAAAAAAGGAGAGATGTTTTTGTATATGGGTATCTTATAAACAAAACCTCTTTTTTGTTTCAAAAATTCCTCTCCATTAGCTCGTGGTCGGCATTTTACTTCAGTAACCCAAAACAGGAAAAACTGAGCAGAATTCTCAGTGATCTGTGCATTTCAATGTAAACTGGATGCTGCTTTACAACTTTTTGTCATTTTGCATGAAGTTTAAAATCTATTTGAGTGATGAGTATGCTTGTAATGAAATTTGTGATTCTATTATTCAGCATGATGACCTTTTAAAACCCTTCAATAATCTATGGGATCAAAAATAAAACAAAAAGTCTAAAGGCAAAAGCTCAAAATTTCACTTGAAAACTAAAAATCTCTTAAAGGAAGCAAAAAACCAAACTAAAGAAAATGAGTAACATGGAATAAAATGCAAATCAAACAAAAATTTAAGAAACAAATTACTGACTTAACATCTGGCTCCAGCTGCGGGATGAAGTCCTCCCTGCGAGGCTTCAAGAACCTGTAAACGAGTGCCTTATGTTTGCTACCTTATCTACCTATTTGCAAAACTTCCATTGGGCTATGGAGTCTTTATTATACTTCACTCACACCGGTATATACAATGAAAACAAATCTCTTTCTTGAGGAATCTTCCATTTACTGAATCAAATTGTAATCCCATTTCAAATGTAACCAGGAGAAAATTTCATCAACCCACCAAAACTTGTTTCCAACTCCAAATATATATATAATCATAAATATTGGAAAACATGAAGAGTAATGATCTAACAACTTATACTCACTTTCATCAAATGGTGTCTCTGAAATAACAGATTTATAACCTGGTATTGACTCTAAATAATCTGCTATTGGATCATAAAAACTTCCATAAGTTACCTCCTCCTGCTCTATGAAAAACACAAGTTGTCCATAAGAATATTTTATTCCATGAATATCAATCAGGCATTGGTGATAAAAGACATCAGGATCAGCCTGAATTTGCTCTGTAAATTTTTGAATAGTATCACCAATAATGTCAACACTTTGAACCTCCTTTTCCACACTGTCTTCAAATAAATGACTATCAGGCATTGGCTTTTGTTGTTCAAGAATAATAGACTGAATGCATTCTTGAATCCGCTGATCAGATTTTGACCTATCACACACCTCACAGATTTCTGGGTCTTTCTTTTCAATTTCATCATCATATCTATTAAAAATTAGACCATCTTCATAATGGTTTTGAACAACAGATTTATCATAACCATGAATATAAACAAATTTTGAAAATTTTTGAACAGCTTGGCCTTCATCAAATTTAGTATCAAAACCGAAAGGAATAGAATCTAATTCATCACAGAATTCTTGTCTTGGAACCCTAATCTCTTCATCATAACAAGGAGTATTCTGAGAAATTTCAAATGATGATGCTAAAGGTTCATCTTTTCCTTCAATACAAACCTGATCTTTAACACAATAATTATTTTCAACAGTTTGTTGAACTAGAGATTGATCTTCAAAACGATTAGCATTCAACCGGTTATTAAGGCTATTGAAATCATTATGAGAATGTTCCAAACTATCTCTACTGATCTCATCACCTGAATAATCCTCAAACTGACCTAAAACAACAACTTGATTATCATAATGATCATGGCATTCTTCCTTTACTGTAGTATCTAAAAATGTTACCTTTTCATCTTCAACAAATTCTGAAACTTCAACTTCTTCATGACATGTTTTGAACCCTTCATTGCACTCATCATCATGATTTTTTAAATCAGAAATTGTGTTATAAACATCAACCTGCTCACAACAATCTTTTAAAAAGACTTCAGCTGGGTACAGATACTTACAACGTTTTCGAAAGCATGTGTGTAATTCTTTCAGTGAAGAAATGCTAGCAGCGGGAAGAGAAAAATACCAATCTCGTGCATCTTGGTCAAGTGAATACATGAACATCTTCATGAGCACATCTTCATGCTAGATATTTAACTAGACCATACATTGATGAAATTTGATGAGGTGATCTGATGGATTATCCTCTTTTCTTTCTCTAAACAGTGGAAGACAATCTCCCCAAACATCCATAATAGGTACTGAATTTGGAAAACCTGGAATATCAGAAAAATTGAAAGGTGCAAACCTTCGAGCCACAATAGCTTCCATGGACATTGGCCTCTGCATCTTGAAATAGTGGAGTCGCCAATTAATTTTTCAAGACAGATTTAGTTTCTTCTCCTCAGAAAGAGAAAGGGGTGACAGTAGTTCAAATTAATTAGGGCTGCATAAAGCTGGGGATGACTGAAACCTTCTAATTCTTCCAACTCCTCTAGTAGCCACTATGTCAAACTTTGGTGAAAAATAGCCTTCAAAAAATGCTGGTTTAAGTTCACCTCTTAAAACCAATAAAATAGATAAGTATCCCAGGGAAAATGTGCTTCAACTTCGTCCCCAGCAACGGCGCCAAATATTTTTGTGCCAGAAATTGTTTCCAATGCCAAAGAAACAAGCCAACACAATCTCAAAATAAAATCAATAAAGTAAATTGGATTTAGGGTTTCTGATGTATTTTCTTAGCTATAAACTTTGGGGAAGGATAGGGAATACACTCATGAGAAAATTAATAACTGAATCATAAACAAAAAAATACAAAGATGCATAATACATTCAATAAGATCCAATAGAACACAGTATTGAAGTTCATTCATAAAAGAGAAGCATCACCAGCATATAAACATAAACCAGTAATGAGTATATCAATTAAGCAACTAAACAAGCTGAAAAATGAAGCCAACATAGAACTGAAGGGTGAAAAGTGTCATATATCTCATAGTTTCATCATCAAATGCATACAAGAGTTTTGATACTTAACTCATGAACAAGTCTGAACTCGTGAACAAGTCTGTAGACCTCCTGAAGCTATCCCAAAAATCGAACCCTTCTTCAGTCCCTTTGTCCCTCTTTTATGATTAGAAATAAGTATTTCTATCTCTCCTTCATTAGGTCGAAATTGAAACTACCTAGCAGTTACATTCACTAACTAACTCAACTAATTGACTAAAAATAGCAAATCGGATTCCTGGCAAATATGGCGAATTTCTGGAAAATAGGTGTCAAAGAAGCTTCCATATTTCTCAATTGGTGACACTTGTATAACAACTGAGAGAGGTTTTTGTAA
The DNA here is from genome assembly GCA_001517045.1 of Pseudotsuga menziesii. Lineage (NCBI taxonomy): Eukaryota > Viridiplantae > Streptophyta > Pinopsida > Pinales > Pinaceae > Pseudotsuga > Pseudotsuga menziesii. The sequence goes on from LPNX010122283.1 coordinate 25,163, forward strand.
AAAGTTCCATGATGGAAAAAAACCTCTCTTTGTTTTTAAAAATTCATCTCCAGTAAATCAGAATCTACCCCGTAAACGGAACACTAAAACAAGAAAATATTAAATATTTAAAATCCCTGAAAAATAGGCTTCAAAGATTAAACTGAATCTTTCAAACCTTGATAGCTGTTGCAAAACTGAGAGAGGTTTTTGTATATGGGTATCTTATAAAAAAAGAACTCTTTTTGTTTTCAAAAATTCCTCTTCATTATCTCATGGTCGGCATTTTACTTCAACAACCCAAAACAGAAAAAACTGAGCAGAATTCTCAGTGATCTGTGCATTTCACTGTAAACTGGATGCTGCTTTACAACTTTTTGTCATTTTGCATGAATTTTAAAAGCTGTTTGAGTGATGAGTATGCTTGTAATGAAATTTTTGAGTCCATTATTCAACATGATGACCTTTTAAAACCCTTCAATAATCTATGGGATCAAAAATAAAACAAAAAGTCTAAAGGCAAAAGCTCAAAATTTCACTTGAAAACTAAAAATCTCTTAAACGAAGCAAAAAACAAAACTAAAGCAAATGAGTAACATGGAATAAAATGCAAATCAAACAAAAATTGAAGAAACAAATTACTGACTTAATAGAACCCATGACTTTTGAAGAGAAAAATGAACATATTCATCATCATTAAAAGCACGAAAGACTATCATAATAAGATAAAATCTGCGTGGAAGTGAGGAAAAGTAACAGAGTTTCCAACATGCCATTAAAGTTAAAGTTAGGGAAACTTTTGGTATTTATTTTTAAATGCTATTTTAGTTATGTACATAAGTTTACTTATGGATGAGGAAATTGCAATGTACTCTCAATGTACTCTCTGGCATGTCAAATAATCAATTTAACGTGAATACTCTCTTCGAAGGTTGAGTTCTCGTAAGAGTTTACGATTAATGTGTTTTGACCATATATTAGATATCAACAAAAATGTCTTCTCGGTGGGCTTGTTATTCAATGCTTGCAGACCTACACGAGGTGCTACAGGTCTACACGAGATACCTAATCAATAAGTGTAGTCTCGCTCCGTTCAATTCCATATAAGTAATTATTCAATGACTGATCCCTCCTTTCTCCTTCGCATGGAACCACTAACTTCCTTTCTCACACGGTGAATAAGGAAACAATGACGTCAGAGGCTCTCACTGATGCAGAGACGACACATGAGTCGGTGCCTACTGCCATGGTACTTGTACTTCCTGGTTGCACCGAGTTGGACATTCCTGGGTCTTGGATTCGCTAGAGAAATGCCTAGAGGCATTGCTACCAAAGCTATATTGGATGCCTATAAATTATTAAGGCCACAGAGATTCTTCCCACTCCAATTGGGATCATCTACTCGGCATGGGATCTGCTCTAGATATCCAACAAATGACTCTCAATCAACAAGCTCCGAGACTGCAAAAAGATCAACTGGTTCAGGTACTGAGTCAAGGCAAACTAAAATTGCCTCCGTCACTGGTGGTTCAGGGTAAATGGGGTCAGCCGCAGGATCAACCTAGGCTACTCGCTCTCTAGCTAGCTTTGCTGCTGTTGCTACTTTATCTGCTCCTTCCTTTGTCCGTGAATCTGCTCGAACTCCAACCTAGGACTATAGTAGATATATACCCGAACTGCTACTAGTGACCCCACCCTAGCTCTTAGCTATGCATATCAATCTTTATATGGCACAAATGCTATTAGTTGGTGCAGTTAAAGAGCAGCCATCAAGGGAGGATACCTTTACTGCGGGATTCACCCAGTAACCAACTATAGCCTTTCTCTATTCTAGTGGGATTTACATCCCCGATTTTATGTTATTAGGATGGGACAGTCATCGAGCATTTCTCTAGGGAGTTTCTCGTGTGGGAAGCCCCTTAAATGCTATGTGGATGATACAACTCTAGATCAATTATCTAGTGAATAAAAAAGGAAGAGGAAAAGAGAGAGAGGAAGAAACATAAAGAAGAGGAAAAGAGAGAGAGGAAGAAAGCTACACATAAAGAAGAGGAAGAGAGAGAGAGGAAGAAAGCTACACATAAAGAAGAGGAAAAGATAGAGAGTGAGAAAACTACACAACGACAACGGACAGAATGAAGAAAAGAAGAAGGGCAATGGAAGAAGGGCAAAGTCAAGGGCAAAGTCATCGTTGTTTTGATTTTTTTTTATAAGCTAGGGAGGCAAGGTTCCCATCACCTATCAAAGAGGCATCATTTGAAGGTGCCAAGTCTGTGAAAGGCTACGTGAGTAGCATCTGAGCTAGCTAAAGGCATCATTTGAAGGTGCCAAATGCTTTGCGAGGTCAAAGACAAGGAAGCCAAGGAGGCAGTGAAAAGAGCCCCAGGCACGCTCCCCCTGGCGGGATACAAAAATCCAGGGAAGCACTCAACTCACTACTAGCCATCACAACAGGCTAGGAAAGGGTCAGGGCAAGGGCCAGGGAAGGGGCTAGGGCAAGGGAATGCAAGGGCAAGGGTCGACGCAAGGGCAAAAGTTGGGGCTAGGGAAGGGCCAAGGGCAAGGTTCAGAGAGACATCAGAAGAGGTTTTGGAAGGGTTAGGAAGAGCATCGGAAGAGCATCAAAAGGAGTTCGAAAGGAGTTCAGAAGAGCAGCTGATGAGAGGCAGGCAATTGCTGGACAACTTCGAGGTAGGCGACCGCTGTTGAAGATCGTCATGGCTATTCAGGAGGCAGAAGGATTCTTTTTTTTTTACCCATCACCTAAAGGGGAACAGTTTGGCAAGGGTGGCTTTTCCTGGTATTGGAGCAACTTGACCCCTGAATAAACCCATTTATGCTCCTAAAGGTCCTCGACCAAGAAATAAACCTCGATCGAATGAAAAGGTCATTTATGCTTTAGGTCGAGGGAGAGGTCGCGCTTATGGATAGGTCGAGGGAGAGGTCATTGTAGCGCGAGCATATTACATTCATATTACATATGTAATATGATTGATAGGTTAGGTCTAGGTCAATTCTGATTTCTTGTGATTCCAATTCGACATCCTCCAACCAACGAGTCATGAATCACCTGCATTCAGGTCAAACTGATTTCTCATGTGATTGATCATATTACATACGTCATTTTGATCCCGATCATGAGCTAACGCATGTTGGTCACCAGCTATGATGGTGGTGTTATGAGTTACACTGGTGGTGTGATGGTGAAACCAAATAGAGCTGAAGTCGGTTGAGTGCTCGATCTGGCAATCAAGCGTAAATGACCTGTCTCGATCAATCAAGCGTTAATGTCCTCGACCAATCCAACATGGATGGACTTCTCTCCTGTCGATCTGGGATTCATGCAGGTCATTCTTATGATTGAAAAAAGAGAATTTCTACTAAATGGTATAGAGATGGACTACTAGCTGGACCACTAGGGATAGAATGCATGGTGGTACTTCCCTACCCCAGTGGTAACCCAATGCCTGTGAGAATAGGTATCGAATGCTAGGCGGTCTAGTGAGAATATCATTCCAGTGGGTAAGCCAGTTATACACTTCTACGGATTCATGCGGGACTGATGGATGCTGGCTGGATGGTGACATTAGATTTTCCAGATTGTTGCCACTGCTACCGATGCCTCCCTACTTAGCTTTGTCCCTGTCTCTGTCTCTATCCCTGCTTACTTATGCAGGCTCTGCACCAAGCTATTGACTGACTGTGGGAAATGGCCTTGAAACTATTGGTTTTGGATTTGGATCTCCAACAAGGTGAACCAATACCTATGTCCTTTCCTACTGTGCCTCTATACCCACCTTTGTCTTTGCGGGATCAACGGGCTATGCTTCCACTCCAGCTGTGAACTTGGATTCTAGTTTTCTCACCTTTGGTGCTGGATCGACAGAAGCAACTGCTTCATTGATTGAACCAACTAGATCTATAGGGGAACTGGATCACGATGACGATCATCAGAATCTTCACCATGATCACTAAGGTCAGAAGAATCTCAATCTCTAAACTTAGTATCTTGATCTAGCTTTCGAAAGATAGAATCTAGCTCTGTAAGGTATGCTGCTAGGCAATATGGTTGTGGGTAAGCTACTGGATATGCCCATTTCCCTAAGTGGAAGCCATTAATATGGGTGTAAAGAAAGAAGCTGGTAAGGACAAAGTGCCTAAAAAGAGAGGCAAATTGCTGAAAGGTGATTATTCTGTTGGTGTTGGCTTGGTTGAGTTTCTTACAGAAAGGAAAATTCTTGCATTGAAAAATGATAAAATCCATACGGTGTACTTACTTGCTTCTAAGAAAAATAGGCGATATATACTTTCAAATTGCTATGTTATGTTCAATTTTGACTTAAGTATTCTTCCTATAAAGCTCAATCTTCCCATGGTTTACCCACCCTTACCTTGGCAATATACTAAAGATGTCTCTTCAACATAAGGACCTTTAATGTTCGATGATATGGAGGGGAGATAGGTTTCGTCTATTAACATCTAAAAGCTATAGCAATTTCTATATCAAATTGACTTCTCCAAATGATTTGTGCAATGTATTGAATAAACTTCAATGTCAAGCCTTTGAGATCAACACTAAGGTCTTGTCTTTCATAGAAGAAAATCGTTCTATCTTAGAAGATGTGGGTCTCCTTGAAAATAGGAATCTAGCAATAGTGAATTTCAAGGAGGCTTCTGACTTATTGGGGTTCTTTTACTTCAAGAACAAAGAGGTGAAGAAGGTGTGTAGATGTGCTGTCTTTTTAACTGAGTTAGTAAAGAAGGTGCAGGGAGCTAGATATGAGGACTTCTTCTTAATTCTTTCCAGTGCATATGCAGGTTATAAGTTTTATTTGCCAGCATTCATGGATTTCCATGGTAGAATCTACCGCGCAGGAGTATTGCATTTTCATGAGTGTGATTTGGCAAGGAGTTTGATTATATTTGCATCTGATGCCCTAGCTTTCTTAGAACATACTGAGGAGTATCTCAAGTATATAAGAATGCAATTAGCATGTGCTGCAGCCTTTAAATATAAGAAATTTCTATCTAATAATAGAGCAGTTATTTGGTATCAAGATAACCTTTCAACCATGAGAGAATCGGCCATGAGTTTAATTAACTTTGTATTGCAAGCAAGTGATCCATTTTAGTTCCTAGCATATGTTCTATCTAACGAACCAGTTAGTGCTTTCGATAGACTTTGTGGTTTTAATAGGGTACCAGTTACTCAAGATGCATCTGCGAGTGCTTATCAAATAATTAGTTATCTATTGCTTAATACTTCAATGGGTAGGCTCACAAATCAGCTTCCGTCTCGAGACAATGAAATTCAAGATCTTTATTCTAGGTTGAGAGATGAACTGAATAAGTTCTTGCATGTGATATATGCTTATGATTACAAGAAGTATGCTATCATAGAATCTCGTTTAACAAGAAAGCTTATTAAAACACTCTTTATGCCATTGATCTATGGTAAGACAATTCTAACCATGGCTAGTGATATTCGTGAGTGCTATGGTTCATTGCTACATAGTAAGGAGTACTATAACATGGCTAAAAGTTGCCATGATTTTTGGGTATGTAAATATCTAGACATTGTCAATCTAATGAAATTTATTAACCGAATTGGTTGGTTTTGTTCTTACTTGAATAAACCAGTGATATATAGTATACCATTTTTCACAACTGTGTAGGATTATAAGCTTTGGGAGAAAGGACAAGTATGGTTATATGATAGGGTTTCTATGAAGAGACATAAAGTGACAATGCTAGTGCCTACGTCGGAAAGGGATAAACACAAGGCTCAAGTTGCTAACTGCATCAACTTTATTCACCAGAAGGATGCTTATATAGCTATGAAAGTGGTGGAGAAATTAGCTTTGAAACAAGCTCCTGTGTACATAGTGCACAATAATTTCATAATGACACATGTTTCTACCACATTGGTTCCTCACATTTATACACAAGTCTTTATGGAGATGGGTACTCCACTTCGAATAATAAACGAATTTAATAATATGAATCTGCTCAACTCTCTAATAGGACCTGAAATGTTGGATGAACCTATTCCAGTTGAATATCTTAGAATCCAATTAATATCTTTGTTGCCTCATGAATTGAGTAAAGGAGATAAGTCCAAAATGACGAAAAAGGTAGATGCAACAGTTAGTGGTTACAATGGCTATGTCAATACAGTGGGCGGGATGCATCATGCGAAGAAGTGGGTTAAATATGACTTGGCATTAATCTTATTCTTATTGATTAATAGGCCCACCATGCTAGGAACACTTTTAAATACACTTTCCTCGTCAAAACTCATCGTAAGCGCCTCAATTCGAAGCTGTAATACCCACAAATCATGTGAACTCAATGGTTCGCCATTAGAATGTTGAGAGTTGTTCAACAACTTGATCACTTCATCGTGATAGAGAGTAGAATTACTCTTCTTGTAATTAACCATTGACATTGACACATTTATTTCATCGTAAAATGACTGCCAAAAGGACTCAATAATAGCATCCCTATCAAGATCCTTTGAGGATGAGATAGAAAACATCCTGTATCTGATGTTTGGTAACGTACCATCCTCTCTCAGGCTATTAGTGACACTACCACTACCATAAAGACATCTGATGTTATTAGTAGCACTACCATCAAGACGTCTGATGTTATTAGTAGATGAAGGGACGCCACATAAAGAAGATGAAGGGCCATAGAGGAAGAAAGCTACACATAAAGAAGAGGAAAAGAGAGAGAGGAAGAAACATAAAGAAGAGGAAAAGAGAGAGAGGAAGAAAGCTACACATAAAGAAGAGGAAAAGATAGAGAGTAAGAAAGCTACACAACGAGAATGGACGAAACGAAGAAAAGAAGAAGGGCAACAGAAGAAGGGCAAAGTCAAGCGCAAAGTCATGGTTGTTTTGATTTTTTTTTTTTAAGCTAGTGAGGCAAGGTTCTCATCACCTATCAGAGAGGCATCATTTGAAGGTGCCAAGTCTGTGAAAGGATATGTCAGTAGAATCTGAGCTATCTGAAGGCATCATTTGAAGGTGCCAAGTGATTTGTGAGGGCAAGGACAAGGAAGCCAAGGAGGCAGTGAAAAGAGCCCCAGGCACGCTCCCCCTGGTGAGATATAAAAATCCAAGGGAGCACTCAGCTCACTACTAGCCATCACAACAAGCTAGGAAAGGGTCATGGAAAGGGCCAGGGAAGGGGCTAGGGAAAGGGAAGGCAAGGGCAAGGGTCGGGGCAAGGGCAAGGGAAAGGGTTGGGGCTGGGGAAGGGGCGAGGGCAAGGTTCAGAGAGGTATCAGAAGAGGTTCGGGAAGGTTCAGAAGAGCATCGGAAGAGCATCAAAAGGAGTTTGGAAGGAGTTCAGAAGAGCAGCTGACGAGAGGTAGGTGACTGCTGGACGAATTCAAGGCAGGCGACCATTTTTGAGGATCGTCATGGCTATTCAGGAGGAAGAAGGATTCTTTTTTTTTACCCATCACCTAAAGGGGAACAGTTTGGGGAGGGTGTTTTTTTGGAGATTCCCTGAAAGTGGTATTGCAATCAAGGAGGGGCACCGAGGGATTTTTACAACCCAGTTAAGGGGAGCCATATTCAATAACTGGTATCAGGTCATCTGAGAGCATCCTCAGAGGTATAATAGTGAAGTTGTGGGAAGAGTTCCCTGTGCAACCCTCGCAAGGAAACAGTGAAGTTTTACTTCCTTCAAAGGCAACCTCGCAAGCAAGGAAACCAAAATTTTACTTCCTTCAAAGGATAACCTGTAAAGGGCTACAGATATGTCTAAATACCTCTTACTGAGGGCCTCAGAGCTCATAAGATAGCATAAGATAGGTATAACAGTTAAGTTGTGGGCTAAATACCCTGTGCATTTAACATTACAACCTCACAAGGAAACACCTAGGGCGTTTAACAACCAGTTAAGGGATGCACACATATCCTTTCTAAATACCCCTGGCATGAGAGGGCATCAGAGCATCTATAGATCCAATGGTGAAATCCAGGTAAACTGCATCAGATCAAAGATAACTAAGAGAGGCTTTCAAATGGCCATCTATGAGAGCTGAGTAGATGCTTCAGAAGTGTTCGGAGCTAACATGTTAAGAGTAAGAGAGGCATAATTTGAAGGTTCCTCATCTATACAACCTCGACTTGACCTAGTTTTATTAGAACACAGGTATTGAAGGACGTGTTCGGAAAGGTGGGCTGAACAAATGAATTAGCTGCCAGCGAGCTTCAGGAAGATGGCTTGATTGAGGAAGGGTACAGCAGGGTACTGGAAGGAGACAGCTGGTGAATAAAAGTGTGTTTGAGCATGCATCTGAGTTGGAGTTGGGAAAGTCTCAAAAAGCGTAATGACATATATAAAGAAGTAACGACGACTTCGAGGCAGAAGTGAGACTGTTAAGTACAAAGGAAGGTGGCGACTTTCAGTAGAAAGAAGGTAGCGATCACCTAAAGGGGAACAGTTTGGGGAGGGTGCTTTTTTACGAGAGAGCCCAAAATTAATGTCTTTATTTTGGAGTTCATGGGGTTCATGGGAGACCTACGGGCAGGGCTGTTGTTTTTGTATATTTTGTTTTCGTATACGTTGTATTTGCTTGCCGTATCCGCAGCCGTATCTGTCGTTGTAGCTGCCGTTGCCTTGCCTTTCCCCCCTGAATATGCATGATAATGCATATAATGGAATGTGTCCTCTTATCGTTACGTGAGATGGGTAATGATGGGAACCACAATTAATTTTGCTAAAAGATGGGTGTGTTATAGGAGATAAAATAAGAAATCTAATTGTGTTGTACGGCTCTTATAGCTGTGGAGTTGCTTGGTCTGCGAGAGGGGTAGTAGATTGGGATGCTAGGTGGGAATGAGGGGGGGACAATCATCTATCTATTGGCAGGTGTATTATTTGTAAAGCCTCTCCCGGAATATGTATAAGTGGAAACTTACCTCTCCATAAGACTAATCATTAGTAGCGACACCTTTATAGTAAGACTAATTATCAGTTGAGAGTATAAAAGAAATAAGTTACTTGATCAATGCCTCTCCCTCCGTAAGATGGGTTAGTTTCTCAGGTTGCATTATATATATATGTTATTAGACAACAATGGGCTTAGCAACTTCTCAAGTGCCATCATAAGTAAGATCGCGCATTGGTTCCAAGAAGATATCTACAAACACTGAAAAGAATAAATCCAAGAAGAAATGCTCCATCGTTTTCCAAAATATACAAGACTAGATTGCTTACTGGTGGCACAGATTCAGGGTATATGTATTACCTTGAGTGCATCAAAACCTACTTATTGGGCTCTTGGCAATGTGATTTATGTTAAGTGTAAAGAGTATGGAATATGGGTTCCTATATTAGCCCTCCTCGATGGGTACGTTAGATGGGTATAATGTGTCTATTATAAAAGATCAAGCAATAAGCTAATTAGTAAGTATGGATCATATTGTGACATGGTCAGTAAGTGATGGGAGTTCGTACCTCATCTCTCATGTATTTATATTGATAGGATCCTTTTCATTGGGGGATGACACAACCTCGGTAACAATTGATATGGCAATGAGTGGGACTTATCAGGTGTGAATGAGACTGTCTATGTGTGATCAAGGGCTATCCGACTGTGATTGCCTTCATTATAGGCATATTTTAGATAGTCAGTGAAGATCTTCATTCATTCGTCAAGTATGTATGGGCCATTAAAAGACTTACCTGGGACAGAATTTCAAATTTCAGTTTCTCCCTTATACTCTCTGCGTTAATATAAGTATTTAGCTTGTAAGATTGGGAAGAAGAATCCTTAATATATAGCCTTTCCGTGAAAGTCCGAAAACATCTGATACCTGCTCATTAATGACCACGCCTTCTGTTCAATGACTTACCTCTTTACGGTTGTATTCTTGGTGTTTGATGGAAGAGAAGCAAGAACATTGCCCAGTCAGGAGCAATAGGAATTCGCAATGGAAGGAAGTATATATAGATGGATGAAGAGAGAGGTAGGGGTTACTCCATATGATGGCAGTGAGAGAGCTAAAGCCTGTGGTTGATAATAAAGGGATATTTTTGGTGCTTGCTGTGCTTAAGTGACATGTATCTTTCTCCAATGTGGGTTAGTTCAATAGTTGAGTGGGGATTTGGGGTGGTTAAGATGGATGGTTTCTCATTGCTTAGCGAAGGGGAATGGTGAAGACCTTTCATTGATCATATTTATTGAGGGTCAAAAATCAGAGAGAAGGCGCTTGTCAATGCCTGTGGGCCAACATCACCAAACCCACCAACTGGTGGGATCACCCGATCACTGAAGAGCTTGCTAGAACGCTTCGCTCGACAGGAGCACCGATGGGATTAATATATTTTTGATTGATGGATGATGATTCTACTTTGCTTGATAAGAGCACCGAACCAAAGACCCAATATCGACCTCAATTGAGATGGATATCTATTATTTCCACCTTCCCTAGAATTAAATAACTTGATGGATTACCTTTGACGCTAGACCCTGTGTGGAAATACAAACCCAATGATTCTGCTTTGCAAGACAAAACAACCCGAGCACCAAACTTCACATCTAAACACATATAAAGTTGGGATAGGTGAAGGAGGAGGATGAAGGATATCAAGTCGAGACAGACCCATCTTTCGCGCGGAGATACTCGTCTGGAAAGCGATTAATTTATGACCAACAGATTGGGGGTGGTTGGTTCTTTTTTTAACCAACGTAGAGCATGGGAGAATGGGGAATCAATGGATTAATTTAGAAGTCACTCTAAAAGGCATGAGATATGCATCAGAGGATGTTCAGAAGGTGTGAGCAAGACAACTTTGTAATGGCGAAAAATCCTGAATTTGGGTACTGGAGCCGGGTATCAGTTGGGCACGAAGTAGTAGGGAAGAGTAGAGGCATTGTATATGGCATTTTCTATGGCTGGGACTAGATCTTTATATATGTCATAATTCTATGTATTTATTCCTTGAGAGATATCCATATTTTTATATGTAATAACGGATCTCCATATTTATATATGTAATAACGCCCTCCTGCCAAAAGGGAAGACCAGGTATAGTAGGATTTGAACATGGACATTGCAGCAATAAGAGAAGATCCTAAGTAGGTCTAGTGGGATTTGTTTCAAGCTTATAACTTATATTTACAGCTGGGATTAACCAACCTATATTCCATACCTTGCATACCCAACCTTTGTTATGCCCACATATGCCTTGCTTCAAGCCAGGAGTCGGGGGACTGCCCAGAATATGAAACATTCTATTAATGTGGAAAGTGTATAGGAAGTTCTAGGTCTGAAGGCAAGTGTATAGGGAATTCTAGGTCTGAAGGTGGGTAAATATCCATAGCAGGAAGTATAAGTAGGAGCAGCTCCATAGCAGTACCCAGAAGGTTATATGTAGTACCCAGTAGAATCATTCATTCAGTAAGTATGTAACTAAGAAAGCTGTATCACTTCACTTGCTAATCTAAGACATATAGGGGGTACATCTTGCTAATCTAAGACATATAGGGGGTACATGTAGTGATGGTGTTGTGTTGTATGGTGGGGATTTATTAATGGATAGGAATAATGGTTAAGCATAGAGAATGCGTAGGCAGAGAGAGAAAGTAATCAAGCGAAGGAGGAGGTTATTACTACTACCCAAAAGAGATGGTTCCCTGTGGTGTTATTGGCTTGTTCTAAAGGCACATAAAGGTCAAAAAGTATCAACTACACATCAAACAGTGTATGAGAGGGCTAATAGAGACCAAGTAGAGTGGTTCCTTGTGTCATGTGAGAGGTGGGTCTAGGTGTGGTCTGGGATTGTCAATGCACGCTCTGGTGCTATAGGTTCCTCCCCCTTTTTCTTTTTTGTGTTCCCATTCTAAAGTTCTTCCCCACTATTTCCTTTTTTCCTATAAGTTGAGCATAGCCCAGCCTGATAAGATGAAAACCCCTGCTTATGAGAAGGTGTGTTTCCCCTTATGAGAAGCTCTAATGCTTAAGATACCAAGTTGAACTGATTTTGGAGGGCAAGGTACCCAAAGCCTGTTACATTATAACCTTACACTGCTTGTTAGTGCTGTAAGGACCTAAACGTTGTATATATACAACCTACCACTAATTTATATAAGCTTTAGAGTCTAGTGGCTTTACTTTCGATGTAAGGATTTCTACTCTCTTTTGGAGATTCCCTGAAAGTGGTATTGCAATCAGGGAGGGGCACCCAGGGCTTTTTACAACCCAGTTAAGGGGAGGCATATTCAGTAACCGATATCAGGTCATCTGAGAGCATCCTCAGAGGTATAACAGTGAAGTTGTGGGAAGAGTACCCTGTGCAACCCTCGCAAGGAAACTACGAAGTTTTACTTCCTTCAAAGGCAACCTCGCAAGCAAGGAAACCAAAATTTTACTTCCTTCAAAGGATAACCTGTAAAGGGCTACAGATATGTCTAAATACCTCTTGCTAAGGGCCTCAGAGCTCATAAGAGAGCATAATATAGGTATAAAATTTAAGTTGTGGGCTGATTACCCTGTGCATTTAACATTACAACCTTGCAAGGAAACACCTAGGGAATTTAACTACCAGTTAAGGGATGCACACATATCCTGTCTAAATACCCTTGGCATGAGAGAGCATCAGAGCATCTATAGATCCAATGGTGAAAGCTAAGTAAACTGCATCAGATCAAAGATAACTAAGAGAGGCTTTCAAATGGCCATCTATGAGAGCTGAGTAGATGCTTCAGAAGTGTTTGGAGCTAACATGTTAAGAGTAAGAGAGGCATCATTTGAAGGTGCCTCATCTATACAACCTTGACTTGACCTGGTGTTATTAGAACATAGGTAGTGAACGATGTGTTCGGAAAGGTGGGCTGAACAGATGAATTAGCTGCCAGTGAGATTTAGGATGCTGGTTTGATTGAGGAAGGGTACACCAGGGTATTGGAAGGAGACAACTGGCGAATAAAAGTGTGTTTGAGTGTGCATCTGAGTTGGAGCTGGGAAATTCTCAAAAAGCGTAATGACATATATAAAGAAGTAACGACGACTTTGAGGCAGAAGTGTTTGGAGCTAACATGTTAAGAGTAAGAGAGGCATCATTTGAAGGTGCCTCATCTATACAACCTTGACTTGACCTGGTGTTATTAGAACATAGGTAGTGAAGGACGTGTTCAGAAAGGTGGGCTGAACAGATGAATTAGCTGCCAGTGAGCTTTAGCATGCTGGTTTGATTGAGGAAGGGTACACCAGGGTATTGGAAGGAGACAACTGGCGAATAAAAGTGTGTTTGAGTGTGCATCTGAGTTGGAGCTGGGAAAGTCTCAAAAAGTGTAATGACATATATAAAGAAGTAACGACGACTTTGAGGCAGAAGTGAGACTGTTAAGTACAAAGGAAGGTGGTGACTTTCAGTACAAAGGAGGTAGCAATCACCTAAAGGGGAATAGTTTAGGGAGGGTGCTTTTGACTCTATCCTCCTACTTTTAAGATACAGACTTTTAACATCCTTTTAGGGGCATTCTTTCAAGTGGCATCCTCGTAGGTGAGCCTCCAGGGAGGGTGGCTCACTACGCTCAACGGCATACCACCCTCCCTTCCGGGGCAACAACTAACAACAGAATTTTAAGATCGAGTGTGAGTTACTTTTAAGATCGAGCATCTTTAACAACTGCTTCAACAACCAGGTGACTTTTAAGACTTTGAACTAGCAACAACTGACTCCTAGCCTCTAGGGAGTCCAGCTCGCTACGCTCAATGGCATACTACCCTCCCTTCCGGTTTAACAACTGCTTCCAACACGCTTTTAAGTGGCTATGCAGCTTCTGGCTGAGTTGCTATGCTACTGGGATTCTAAGTCCGAGTAGGTGAACTCACAATGCTTCTTTTGGTAGAGGGGTTTTTCCTTCAAGTCTGGTGAGAGGCTATGTGACTAGCCACAGAGAGTCATCTTCCTGAGGTTAGCTGCCTCCTGCGAGAAGGGAAGCCATTTGAAAGCAGAAGGGCCAGAAGGGAAGCCATTTGATTTGATCGGGTGGATCCACTCCCACTCTTAGGGAAAACATCAGGTCTTTCTAAAGCCCACTCTTACGGGCCAGGTTATGCCTTATAACTAAGGCACAATTAGGTCGGTGTTAACAAGTTTGCTTCGCTCTTCCTCATGACTAGAAGGAGCTTCATGACTGGAAGGAGCGTGGCAATTCATATAAGTAACCTCATGGCTAGAGCCTCTTATAAGTACCGGGTTCCCTCCTATAAGTTCGGTGCCTCATGACTTGAAGGGGATACATTTAGGTAGAAGCAAGAATGGGTTCTAAGTAGGAAGCCAGTAGGTGGAGTATTGGTAGAGCTCACTTGCCCGAACATGTCCTGCGGAGCTCAGCCTTATCCTTTTATGTTTAAGTGAGTGCTTGAAGTTGGATTTCATGTTGAAGTTGGCTTTAATGCGTATATAAAGTTGAACTGGAGCATGGCGAATGGAGAAGGCATACCCAGTTCGTGTAGTTCGTAGCCAGGTAACAAGGGCTCATTCCCGCTCTCCCATTCTTTCAAACAAACAAACAAACAAGCAAGCGCAGAGAGGCTTCTTCCTTAGGTTAGCTGCCATCGATCCATTCCTGAATAGCCCAGCCATTAGACCGGAACTAGGGCTCATTTCTCCCATTCTTTGTGTCCCTGAAGAGACAAACAAACTAGCAAACATGTAATATAGGCTATGAGCTCCTGGCAATGAAAGGCTGGCTTTACATGATGAATTGGAAGAGATGGCTAGGGATACTGAAACCTAACTAGCTATCAAGGCTTTATAGGTTAGCTCAAAGTGCCTTGCCGTCTTGTTGCTGGCTACTTACCTGAACTTTCTCTTGCTCTAAACCTAGATACTTATTTGAAGCCTTCACTTTCTCTTGCTAGCTGTCTACTTACCTTTTCTCTTGCTAGCTGTCTACTTACCTTAACCATTCTCTTGCTATCTTAATGAATTGGAAGAGATGGAACTAATAGGGACTATCTTAATGAGAGCTACTATGTCTACTTACATGTGTCTATGTGTCCAGCTTCTTCCCCAAAGGAGGGTCTATCTTCTTAGTAGTAGGAGGTTCTGGCTTCTTCCCCAGAAGTCTCTTTTTTAGCCTCTTAGCCTCCTTCCTAGCCTGCCTCCCTTCCTCCTTCCTAGACTGCTTCATAGGTGAAGTATAAAGCTTAGCCACAATTGAATCATGTTCTTTCTTTGCAATCTCTTCACGCAGTTTTGCATTTTCTTCTTTTGTCCTAGCAAGTTCTTCTTCTTTCCTAGCCATTTCTGCTTCTTTCCTAGCCATTTCTGAACGCAATTTATCCATTTCTGAATCCTCACTAGCCTTACGCTTAGCAAATTCTTCAATACTAGCATATTTCCACTCCAGGCTATTATATTCTCGTTGAACGCTATTATATTCTTGTTGAATGAATGACATAACCATATCTTTAGTTGCTAACTACTTCTTCAAAGACTCCAATTCCAATTTTAGAATAGTGAGGTCTTGACCAGCAAAGTCTATTATATCCTTAGGTTGTGTGTCTACCCAGAAATTGTTAGTGTCATAGATAGGCTCCCTTTTAGTACCCACATTGACCCCCAAGTGTACATGTGTTTCCTTTTTAGCAATGTTTAGCGTATGCCAATCTATTCTGAAATGAGATTCCATAGTCAAATCCTTAGTTCTACTCAGATCATCCAATTGTGACTCAAACCATTGAACATTAACATAATATTGAGCTGGCCCCTTGTGTCTCACAACATCACCAGAATCTTCAGTTACTAAGCAATAACTCTTTGGAGCTAAGAAAATACCCTTCTTAACAAAGTGTTCCATTTTGAGCTTACCCAATTTAGTAGAAGAGATCTCCTCCTCATGAAGAGGACTGCCTAGAATTGCTGAGTCAGTATCCATGTAGTAACATTCAGGGTGGGAAATGTATTTGTACATATGTATATGAGAGCAAGCTGTAACAGCAGCAGAAATTTGAATAGCCGAGATATTAGGAGGATTCCATTTATGGTCAGGTTCATCTTCTGTATTGATCTTATAACTTACAATATATTTATGCTCGCTAAGATTATCACCTAATATCAAGTGACAATTTTGTACCAAATGGTCATATATGGCCCTATCGTAGATCTTCATAGTAGTACTCTCTAGATTAATACCAAATCAACCATACAGTGTGTTCATAAGAATCTTGTACATAAATGACATGGATTCATCTCCCGCTTTCTTCTCTTCAAGTATTTTAGCAAATAGCGACGACACAAAGCCCTCAAATTGACTACTCTTCTCTTCAAATAAATAGCCCCTTAGGGGTATGATCCTATAACCCAAGGTTTGAGAAAATTTCAATTCCTCACTATAGTTTACACCCACCCATTTACCTGTAGGAAATAATAATGTATTATTATGATCCTTGTATGGTAAGAATAGGTGATTAATCGTATGAGGGCAAGTCACAAAGACCTCAATATAGCCATGCATTGAAGACAATTGCTTGCCTTGCAAATTATTGTGCCAGACAGGGACACCACTAGGCATAGAAAAGGTTTTCATTATATAGGGATATAAGGAGTTGACATCATAGTAGTATAAATTCTCACCATAATGCTTATACGTATCCGCATGACCAACATAATAACCACGCCTAATAAATTTATCTTCGTTCCTACTCGGGATATTGTAATGTCCCGGTTTTGACCCCGTTACATTAGATGGATATGATGTGTGTATTGTAAATGATCATGGTGTGGAGTTAAAGGCCAAGGCCCCACAATTAATTGGCTATGCTATGTGTTGGATTTATATTTGTCACTGACGGTATGTCGAGGCATGCGGCATATATTATATTGGTCATCATGTAAATATGCATCATAATTAATTAAAATGAACACAACCAGCTACGGTCGCGGAAACTAAATCGAAAGGGGCATGATTTTCCCAAGGATGAGGATGTGGGGGGGGATTTGTCAATCTTGAGCCAAAAAGGGAAAAACACATGTGTCTTCTTCCTTTGTCTTATTCCGACCACTTTCATTTAAGAATCTCTACTGGTAGTTGAGGCAGTTATTGTCTAGGAATGGGTGTGGCAGGACTGTCACTCCTTGCCCCCATGCACACTCCACCCATAGTTGACTTCTGAATGAAAAGGAAAAATGCACTCTTCACCCACACGGATTTTTTTCCTCTCTCCACGAGTTGCTGAGCACCCACGAACTGCAAATTCGCATCCTGCCTGTTGTTGTGCATCCATGGGAAAAAATGGAGCTATTTTTCCTCACGCAAGACCTCCATTGTCTGTTCCTTTCCTCACTGGGTCAGATTGCTTCCTCACGCACAGGAATTTTCCTGGTTTTCCAGTTGCTGCAGCGAGCTGATAGCTGTGCGTTTTCACCCACGATTTTCCTGAAAAGATCCATTCACGTCCTCAATTGTATGTTCTCCTTACAGATCGGTATGGTTGTGTAATTTCCATCATTTTTATGCTGAGATTGGAGCTGTTGTTCTTCCACCACGTTTAATGTTTAGTTGGGACTATGTAATTTGATTATTGGGAGTCATTTAGGCCACGAGAGGGCCAAGAATGACTCAGAAATCGTTTTTCCCTATTTAAGCTGTGACAGCTAAATGAGTTTCCTGAGTGCAATGGTTGGTCTTCAGATTGTGAGAGGAGCAGGGATGTTGGCTTAGCTTTGCTTGATAAACCTGGTGGCTGGAACCACACAGACGGAGCTAGAGGGCTGGCCTTCTTCTCCATCACCCCTGAATAGCACTGAAAGGGAATGCAGGGCCTCAGGGACTGTGTAGCAGAGAAGGGACTGATTCCTTGTGTTGGGTGTGGATGGGTGTCTTAGAGGTCAGGCTAGTTCTGGTGTAGGTGTCCTTGGCTCTGTAATGAGCTCACCAGCTTAGCAATTTGCCTTCTCCGGCTCCTTAATGGCCTGATAAACCCAACTGTGTTGGCTTGGCTGTGTTTTGTATATCCCTGGCTATGTGTAAGCCTACTAGTTCTCTCAATCCTTGGAGAATCATCCCCAGCTTGGGGGTGGCAGCGCTGCTGAGAGATTAAGGAGCACGCTGGCCTATAGTTGGGTGGAACGTTGCAGCGACGTAGCTGGTTGCAGAGCAAAGCTTTCATAAGATAAGTAATCTTGTGCATTTTACTTCTGCAATCTTAAATTCTGTTAATGTGAATGATGAACATGTTAAATGGATGTTTGCTTAAATGTATGATGTTGCCGCTGTGCCTGATAGATGTTTGCATCTGTGCATGATAAATGCTCATGTGTGTATGTTTAAGCATTCTGTTTCAGTAATTTTTATGCCTCTACATGTTCATGGGGCTCTTAGCCCGGTCTAATAGAGCTTGGAGTCACGTCTTCCTTGCCGGTCGGAGGCATGGGGACGTGATAGATATGAATAGGCCACCCCTTCTCATCGTAATATCTCATATGATAGATCATCATAGCCAGCGCTGACAATGTAATGCAATACACTATATCCACTTGGTACTCACCCCAATAGATCTCCTGAGCTTTCTTCATCACACCACCTAACAGACGAATATCTTGTCTAAGATATTCTAACAAATCTTTCTTTTGTTCCACCAGATTCGACACTTCTACTTTGTCATGCGCTATGGAGCCTTTCGATCCTAATTGGGGGCATAATGCTTTCGCCAATTTAGCAAGACTACTACGAAGCAGTGTTAATGAATCTCTTATACTTTTAACCCAGTAACACTTTTAACTCGTAAAGCTGGAGATTCCTCATTAAAGGTTTGATGGTGTACTTCTCGTGAGTGGAAAAATACTTAAGTAAGAGAATACCATCAAATCGAGAGAAGTTATGGAAGTAAACTGCTCTAATATTAGTTTTATTAGCAACAATTACTAAATCTTCAACAAATTGAAACAACATATTAGTACTCCTTTCTTCAAATTCTTTTATAAAGAATAAATCATCTTCACAGAAATATGTTTTAATTTTATATTCTGGCATGGCACCAATATCATCACCCGAACAAACCGCTAAGAATCCCACAGCGTAAGGCACATGAACATTATTGGTCATAAGAGTCTCTGTATCAGCTACTATGAAAGGATCCCTTTCATGCTGACTCGTAGGTTTGAGGGCAGTCATATAGTTAGTATTACCACGCTTCCCAGAACCTATAGGGTGAACTTCTTCAGGTACACCGCCACCTATGCTGGCTTTCCTTAATTCCCAAAGGTTGATATCAATCTCATCATTACTAAGAATTCCCTCTTCCTTCAGACCCACCAGATAGATTCGAACGAATAAACCTTCGATCACCTCTTTCTCATAGTCCTCCACTTTTTGTATTACTAATTTCAAAACACTTTCATATACATCCTTTGGAACAGGTTTTCCGCTTTTATCGTATAAAGAAATAGCTTCTCCAATGTTATAGGAAACAGTCCCTTTCCCTATTGGAATTTTCATTTTATAACCAATAGTAAACTTACCAAAAGAACTCCCTGTATTGTAAGCGTACTTCATTAACAGTCGCATTACTACCAAGGTTATCACTTCATAGTCAGTACAGCGTAGGTAAGGCTCTTTAAATCTATATTCCGCTATCCTCATACCTACATAGGGATCTAGGAAGATCTCCTGCTCAATTAATTGCTTTAAATATTTCAACATTGACATATATTTAGTATATTCATTCATATTCATTGTCATTTAATAATGAACGCTATAGTTATAGCCGAGAGCTTCCCAGCTATTGAGATGTGATTTATGTTCATTCCACTTCTCCGCATGATGCATCCCACCCACTATATTGACATAGTCATTGTAACCACTAACTGTTGCATCTACCTTTTTCATCATTTTGGACTTATATCCTTTACTCAATTCATGAGGCAACAAAGATATTAATGGAATTCTAAGATATTCAACTTGAATAGGTTCATCCAACATTTTAGGTCCTATTAGAGAGTTGAGCAGATTCATATTAATAAATTCATTTATTATTCGAAGTGGAGTACCCATCTCCACAAAGACTTGTGTATAAATGTGAGGAACCAATGTGGCGAACAGGTGTGGTTATGAAATTATTGTGCACTATGTACACAGGAGCTTGTTTTAAAGCTAATTTCTCCACCACTTTCATAGCTATATAAGCATCCTTCTGGTGGCGGGTAGCAACTTGAGCCTTGTGTTTATCCCTTTCCCACGTAGCACTAGCATTGTCACTTTATGTCTCTTCATAGAAACCCTATCATATAACCATACTTGTCCTTTCTCCCAAAGCTTATAATCCTGCACAGTTGTGAAGAATGGTATACTATATATCACTAGTTTATTCAAGTAAGAACAAAACAAACCAATTCGGTTAATAAATTTCATTAGATTGACAATGTCAAGATATTTAAATACCCAAAAATCATGGCAACTTTTAGCCATGTTATAGTACTCCTTACTACGTAGCAATGAACCATAGCACTCACGATTATCACTAGCCAAGGTTAGAACTGTCTTACCATAGATCAATGGCATAAATAGTGTTTTAATAAGCTTTCTTGTTAAACGAGATTCTATGATAGCATACTTCTTGTAATCATAAGCATATATCACATGCAAGAACTTATTCAGTTCATCTCTCAACCTAGAATAAAGATCTTGAATTTCATTGTCTCGAGACGGAAGCAGATTTGTGAGCCTACCCATTGAAGTATTAAGCAATAGATAACTCATTATTTGATAAGCACTCGCAGATGCATCTTCACTTCAGTAACTGGTACCCTATTAAAACCACAAAGTCTATTGATAGCACTAAGTCGTTCGTTAGATAGAACATATGCTACGAACTGAAATGGATCACTTGCTTGCAATACAAAGTTAATTAAACTCCTGGCCGATTCTCTCATGGTTGAAAGGTTATCCTGATACCGGATAGCTGCTCTATTATTAGATAGAAATTTCTTATATTTAAAGGCTGCAGCACATGCTAATTGCATTCTTATATACTTGAGATACTCCTCAGTATGTTCTAAGAAAGCTGGGGCATCAGATGCAAATACGATCAAACTCTTTGCCAAATCACGCTCGTGAAAATGCAATACTCCTACGCGATAGATTCTACCACGGAAGTCCATGAATGCCGGCAAATAAAACTTATAACCTGCGTATGCACTGGCAAGAATAACGAAGTCCTCATATCTAGCTCGCTGCACCTTCTTTACTAACTCAGTTAAAAACACATCTACACACCTTCTTCACCTCTTCGTTCTTGAAGTAAAAGAACCTCAATAAGTTTCCCAACCATTGATGACCTACCGGATGCTCATCATAGAGTTCAATCTAGCGAAGTCTTTTCCAAAGATCTACACCGTGGCATTAGTCCGCGCTATCATTTTCTGCTTTTCATAACTAACTGACCGGGATCTGTCTCTCCAATGAATGGAATGGAATGGAATCTAGAACTGAAAATGGATGTGTGGTCATCAACTAGGTTTTCTGGTTAGGGTTGTGTAACTCGAACAAGATCTTCCACTAGCACAACAGCTGAGCGAGCTACTTTTTTGTGTGGGAATAGTAAGCCAATGAAAAAGAATGCGGGTAGAAACAGGAGGAGACGGAGATGCATATTCCTCATACATTCTTTCGTTCCATTGGCATAGCCCTAATCATTTTTTGTTCTTGATCGCTAATAGGATTTCAAATCATAGAAAGACACAGATTTGATTGCTAATAGGGTTCTTGATCTGGGGTGAATGCCATAAACAAGTCGTTAACAAAGGTGAACCCTCACAGATTGCTAATATGATTTCAAATCATAGAAAGACATGGATTAAAGCTAATGAGATTAAAGTTGAACCCTGAAAGATAGCTAATGAGATTTCAAATCATAGAAAGACACAGATTAAAGCACAGATCACAGAAGAGAACATCAGACAAGACATACCAGTATTGAACAGAATACCCTTGGAGCAACATCGTGTAGAGGTCCGTTCTTCCAAAGTAGATGTCAAAATCCATTTTTCTTCAAAATCCTGAAGAGTTCCATTGCCGTGACCCTAATCATTTTATTGTGTTCTGTATCTGCGGTGAATGCCATAAAAAAATCGTTAAAAATGATAAACCCTCACAGATCGCTAATGAGATTTCAGATCATAGCAAGGCACATATTAAATTAAGAGGACAAAGCAGAGAAGAGAACTTCAGACCTGTATTTAGGGGAAGGGCGTTCGAGCAGCATCCTATATAGTCGATAGAGGACGAGGAGGAAAATATTTTGAATGTGTGCGCCATCGGACCAAATATATAGCCACCTTCGCTTTCTTGCTTTTCCGACTTCTCCGACTTCTTTGCTTCAACGGATACGTTATCCTCCTACCAAAAAAACACTTTCCTATTAACGGATGTGTTACAGATGTATAAAAAATATATTATTTCTAACGGCTTTAATTTTAAATTTGAAAGTGGAGAATGTATCTTGCCGCATTTATTTTAAATTTGAGATTGCGGCTTTCATTTAAAATTTGAAAGTCTATATGTATCTTATGGACCTATTTTATCTAAGTTATTACATTATGAAAACTAACTTTTGCACTCTACGCTAATTATTTTTAACGTTGATAAATTCATGGAAGTACATGTAATACTCGTGCATCCACAATAATATGTGGGCGCACTTGTACAATAGTGGAGCGTTAAAGTAAATATTAAGATAGAAAATAATTATTGAATTATAACAATTAATTAATTTATGTTCTAATTATTGGTTTTTTTGTTTTATGTGTTGAGGTAAAATAAGTTTGAAATTAGTTATTTATGTTATGAAACAGACATTTATAAATATATATATGTGTGTTAATGTTTTGAATATAAAATTATTTGGATTAGAATTTATATTTAAAGACGCTATTCTAGCTGTGTATATATGGATAAGGGCATGGTGCATGCATTAGATTTTTGATTGGGAGGTTTTTTTTAGCAAAATATGAGGTAATAAATATTTGTGCACAAGTTTATTATTAAATATAAAACACGGTTTTGGGAGATATTTAGGATGCTACATTTTGTAGAGAAAGAGTTCAAAATGTCATGTTTTGAGTATTTTTATAGGAGATCGATTGGTTCTTTTGAGGCTAGGGTTATAGCAAAGTATATTTGATAAGAGTTGGTGGGAAGGTTATGTTCATTGTATGCATAACATTATATTATTCGATTTTGCTTTATTGTAAATTTTCTTAATAATAGCTACAATCTCTTATATATAGTTGTGAAGATGATGTTCGAATTGTAATGGTTAAATAAGATCTTCAAACCATTAGCATTGTTTCATCATAACTAAAAGGAATGGGATCAAGTACAAGAACATAAACCAACAAAAAATATTTTCCTCTCTGAAACCACAAGGGAGAAAACCTAGAAAATTCTTTAGTATGGATTTCGTCACCAATTGCAATGCCAAACCAAGATAAGGTAAACCCCAAAGGAAACAACAAATTCTTCTTCTATCCAATGAACTTCTCCTCCTGTCTCACACGCACTTGTTTGAGTGATTTGTGTCTCCAAATGAGAGGTGTGCCCTCTCTATTTATACAAATCATGTGTGTGACCTTTTTCACTAACTAGGAATACGTCTTACTCTTACTATGTGGACTGTTCTAGGGAGACTCAAAATAACATTTATATAATATTTCTCTGGGTACTTTTCTCCCAACTTACAATGGAATTTTTACATTGATTATTTGAAGTAGTTTTACATAATCAAATACATCAATAACATCTCGGGGAGGAGGTACAACAATAATAAAATAATAATACATTAAGAATATCTTACGAAGTTACACATTCTTCGATATTCCCTCTTAACAAGGAAGGTATTCTTCAATCACGATCATCATCTCTGCACACAATCGTTGGACTTCATCACTGTATCTCCATCAATGTTGCTCCGTCATGGTACTGAGGCCATTGACTTTTGACCTCTCTTGAATATATACTTAATAGGAATTTCTATAGAGATAACCCTTTTTCATGCTTGATGTACATCTATCTATCTGTAGAGTGATGTCCCTTTTTCATTCTGGATGTATATCTGTACACCAACCAATCCTTGTTCATGTTTAGGCAATATATATATATATATATATATATATATATNTTAGGTTGTGAGGGATTTTTTAGCGAAAAAAATAAGGTAATAAATATTTGTGCACAAGTTTGTTATTAAATATAAATCATGGTGTTGGGAGATATTTAGGATGCCGCATGTTGTAGAGAAAGCATGATTGATGTTTGTGGTGTAAGAAAGAGTTCAAAGTGTCATGTTTTGAGTATTGTAATAGGTAGCTCAATTGGTTTTTCTTTACACTAAGGTTTTAGGAGAGTGTTTTGACCATTACTCTTAAAGGGATTGATGTGGTGGAATCTCATGAAACAATGAATTTTTTTTTTTAAGATGTATATTTACAGAGAGTTAGTGGGAAGGTTATGTTCATTGTATGCATAACATTATATTATTTGATTTTTCTTCATTGTTGATTCTCCTAATAATAGCTACAATCTCTTATATAATTGTGAAGATGATGTTAGAATTTTAATAGTTATATAATATCTTCAAACCATTAGCATTGTTTCATGATAACCAAAAGCAATAGGATCAAGCACAACAACATAAAAGAGCAAAAATATTTTCCTCTTTGAAACCACAAGGGTTAAAACCTAGAAAATTATTTAGTATAGATTCCATCACCAAGTGCAATGCCAAACCAAGATAATATAAACCTGAAAGGAAAAATCAACTTCTTCTTCTCTCCAACGAACTTATTCTTCTCTCTCATACGCACTTGGTTGAGTGAGTTGTGTATCCAAATGAGAGGTGCACCCTCTCTATTTATACACATAATGTGTGTGACCTTTTCTCTCACTAGGAAGACTTCTTACTTTTACTCGGTCAACTTCTCTAGGGAGACTCAAAATAACATGTATATAATATTTATTTTGGGTAGTTTTGACCCAACTTACAATGGAAGTTTTACATTAATTATTTCAAGTAGTTTTACATAATCAAATACATCAATAACATACCCCAAATGAGGTACAATGATAATACAATAAAAGCACAATAAGAATATCTTACGAAGTTACAGAATCTTCAACAGTCCCTCTTAACAAGGAAGGTATTCTTCAATCATGATAATCATCTCTAAACATCGTCCTTGGACATCATTACTGGATCTCATCACTATTGCTCCATATCAGTACTAAGGCCATTGACTTGTGACCTCTCTTGAAGCTATACATCATAGGAATTTCTATAGAGATATCTTATTTCCATACTCGATGTACATCTATCTATCCATAGAGTGCTATCCCTTTTTCATGCTAGATGTACCATTATAGATCCATCCCTTTTTCATGTTGTATGTATATCCATACACAATGAGTCTGTGTTCATGTTTAGGTGAGATATATATATATATATATATATATATATATATATATATATAAGATGTTGATGTGTTAATGCTTTGAATATAAAATTATTTCGATTAGATTTTCTATTTAAAGACATTATTTTGTGTTTATATATGGATGTGGGCATGGTGCATGCATTAGATTTTAGGTTGCGAGGGATTTTTTAGAGAAAATAATGAGGTAATAAATATTTGTGCACAAGTCTGTTGTTAAATATAATCATGATGTTGGGAGATATTTAGGATTCCACATGTTTTAGAGAAAGCAATATTGATGCTTGTGATGTAAGAAATAGTTCAAAATGTCATTTTTTAAATATTGTCATTGGTAGCCTGATTGGTTTTTTTGACACCAGGGTTGTAGCAGAGTGTTATGACCATTACTGTTAAAAGGATTCATGGGGTGTAATCTCATGAAATGATTAAAACCTTTTTTAAGATGTAGATTTAGAGAGAGTTGGTGGGAAGGTTATATTCATTGTATGCATAACATTATAGTATTTGACTTTGCTTCATTGTTGATTCTCCTAACAATAGCTACAATATATTATATATTTGTGAAGATGATGTTAGAATTCTAATGGTTATATAATATCAAACCATTAGCATTGTTTCATCATAACCAAAAGCAATAGGATCAAGTACAACAACATAAAAGGAAAAAATATATTTTCCTTTGTGAAACCACAAGGGAGAAAATCTAGAAAATTATTTAGTATGGATTTCTCCACCAAGTGCAATGCCAAACCAATATTAGATAAACCCCAAAGGAGAAATAAACTTATTCTTTACTCCAATTAACTTCTCCTTCTCTCTTACACACACTTGGTTGAGTGAGTTTTGTAATCAAATTAGAGGTGTTCCCTGTCTATTTATACACATCATGCGTGTGATTGTTTTCCCTCACTAGGAAGACTTCTTACTCTTACTGGGTAAACTTTTCTAGGGAGACTCAAAATAAGATTTATGTAATATTTATTTTTGGTACTTTTGACCCAACTTATAATGGAATTTTTACATTGGGGTGTGTGCAAGATGATGAGGGTCTCTTTTGATGCATGAGATGCAATAGAAAACTGAAGAAAAAAAAACATCCATAAACTTGCATCGATATGTTGAGACACTTACACAATGAATCTTGCGATGAGTAAAAAACAAGAAATGTAGGAAATTGAATGAAGTTTCCAAATATATATATTTTTTCTATTGAAAATGTTGTTAACTATCTAAAGTTAGATATTTTTTAACGGGCACTTTTAATTTTTGGGACAAATTATAAGGTATATGTTTTTGTGCATGTAGCCTTTCAGTGACTAAATGATGGAATAAACTTAATAAAACTGGTATACATATAGAGAACATATAGTGCTAGTGCACGACTATTTTTCCAATCATAAAAATAATATTTTAATTTTCTTTAATTATCTAAGAGATCAAACCTTGAAAATGGTATGTCAAATGTGGGTGCAACATTTGAATGTCTTAATGGAATTATTTGGAATGGATTGTTTATAGTTTGTAGAGGTCGGTGTTCTTTAGTGCACAATACAATTTTTTTTAAATGGTTCAGAAATGAAAGAGATATGGAAGAAACACTAACAATGTGTTTTTTGAGTTGAGGAGTGATGACAGAAGATAAATAAGAAAACAATTGAAAAAAATGTGTAAGCATTTTTCTCTCCTATGCTTCATAGAATCCCACTCCACTTCCTCGGTCTTTCTCATTCCTATTCTTTATAAACACATCCAAGTTTTTTTAATTCTACAATAGGATTATGTTTTGTAAAACATCATTTCTATCTAAAATGTCACCCATCTTTTTGTGAGGACCCTATGATATGAGGTGATTGAATTTATATTTTATTCAAAATGGTAAACTTGTAAAATGTTTGAACTGACACACGGGACATAGGACAAGAAAACAAAAATATGATCATTTCACATCGTACAAAATCACTTGGGAAACAAGACATGGGAACACAATTATATATGTGGGCTGCTGCAAGGTAAATTTACCCAATTATGAAGGATTAGCTGCAATGGAAACTTGGAAAAATAGATATTTGATCACTAAAAAATAATATTAGAGGTTCATATACAAGATTTTAGAACACAGTGTAAAGGATAAAACATACACAATCTATTTATCTTCGAGAATATATACCTTTTATTTATGAAAAGTTAGTATAACTCTATGAAAATCATGTTATCCTAAGATTATTATGATATTTTTTTCTAAAAAATAATTCATATGTTCAAATTAGGACCTAGGTTTGGTATTTAAACATTCAATTTTCTGAATTTGTTTTTGCAAAGTTGTAGTTAACATGCGGATCTTCTGTGACACAATTTTTCGTATGATTTTTAATGTTGATTTTATATTTTTTTTAAATTAAGAAAGTCAATGAATCTCTAGAATGAGAAGATAGATAATTAGAGCCTATTATGGGGGGCATAACACAATCAATGAACTTTTTTTAGTGTGTAGGTCTTCATTTATACTTGTGCAAGTTATTTTTTATTTCAAAGTAGGTGAACCAATCAAAAGATACAAAGATAATAAGAGACCTATGTTTTATGATATATATATATATATATATATATATATATAGTATTCCTCAACATATATATGTGTTTCTATGTGTGTGTACATATATATGTGTATACACACACACACACACACACATAATTTAAAAAGTTGCACATGGAGCTCTATAAGTTTGTGCAATTTTGTTAGCAATAAAAACATAGAGAATATGTAGATTCGAGGTTGAAAAATGGGGAAATAAAAAATTGATGTGTTATGTTAGTTGAAGTACCAACCCATAGGTGTGACAATTTGAACCTAAAACCAAATTGGACAAATCATCCATGACTTAGGTGTAAAAATTAATTTTATTTATTTATTAAAAATATGCATGTGTGTTTTCTTTTGAAAATCAATGTGCATTTGTTATTAACACACGTGTGTTAAGAATTTGAACATGTTAATGAACATGCACATTTTATTTTTTCTTATATTTTAATTCATTATCTCTCTTTATCTGACCCAACCTCTTTCTCCCATTGTCTTTACCAACCATCCTCCATAACCCCCCTTTCTCTCTCCTTCTCTTTATCTATTCCATAAATGAAACCCCATGACTAGTAATCACCCCATCTGTCTCTCTCTCTCTCTCTCTCTCTCTCTCTCTCTCTCTCTCTCCCCTCTGCCACTTACCCCTAACCTCATCTCGTGTATATA
>LPNX010122283.1:55690-97785 GCA_001517045.1 Pseudotsuga menziesii
TACAAGCATGTATGATTTGTCCTTCCATCACCTATTATATTTCCTAATTTATTTTTCCAATTCATGAGCTCCTAGGTAGATTTGAAAACTACTTTATGCACCTATGGGGGATTTGACTAGATTTAGTAAGACTTCTTTTGACTAATTCGAATGGCATGAAAATGCATTCGAATATCTCATGTAATTATTTATTGTAGCAGCCTATGAATTCACAAGGTTGGCTATTGCACACTTATTCAATACAGATTAGTGTTCTGCTCCATATTATGTCTCCTTTGTGTGTAATTTGCACATTTGATTAGCAATTTTTGTGAGTGCAATTTTTATAACACCTAGGTTCAATTTCCACATGGTATTAGAGCCTTTGTAGATTGACTTCTCTCCTTCCATATTTCTATTGCAAGTTCAACATCTTGACTGGGAGCATTCTACTCACTAAAGGGACAATTTCTGAGCTATAGATCAATCTCAGAAGATCATCTTGACTTTGTTTAATTTATTTGAATGGAAAACAGAGATGGATATACTGTTGAGAGTGAAAAACCTCTACTCAGTGACTATGGCAACTAGAGCAGATCCCAATGCAGCTGCAAAGAAAATTAAATGGCACAACAGGAGGGATGAGGCCTATGGTCTCCTGTGTCTGAGCATATCAAGAGACCTCATTTTCCATCTTGATGGATTGACATCACTAAATGAAGTATGGAATAATCTTGTTGATATTTTTGGTAAAATAGATGAGATGAGAGGACATCAAATCGAGAATGAATTGATCTCCTTAAGTCCCAGCATCTTTGAATCCCTGCAACTCTATTTTTCCAAGTTTAAAGCCCTTTTTTTTAGCTAAAACACCGTGGAATTGAAAAGAAGGAGAAGAAACTAGTTTTGGCCATACTCTTGAATCTTGGCCCTGACTATTCAGTGTTTGTTTCGACCTTCCATGCCACCAAGTTGTCAGCTCGATCCTGGAAGATGCCTAAACTTGCAAAGTTCATCGAATCTCTCACATAAGAACAAGATAAACTGGTGATGATGGGCACCATCAAACCTTCCAAAGACCAAGCTCTGGTTGCTGGAGATTTGAGGGTGGATTAAAAAGGAAAGAATAAAGATAAGAAGACACCTGAGCAAAAGAGAGACAAGAAAAAGTCTCCAGAGGAGCCCCAAGGTTCCAAGAAGAACCCCCATAAGAAGAAGAAAAAAGTAGAAATGAGCAAATCTGCATACTACAGTAAGGAAAATCATCCTGAAATCTCCCACATGAAGAAGCGAATTAACATTCTGACCCAACTCCTGGAGAAGAATAAAATCTCCCATCCTGATAGCTCAAAGAAGAGGGAAGGACGATCAAATTCAAAAGACAGAGAGAGAGGAGAGAGTTCATGCATTGGTTGCTGGCACATAAAGCTCACCTAGTTTCATCATAGATTCTGGAGCTTCAAGACATATGCTTTCGACCAAGGAGGCATTCACCTCTCTTGATGTAACGAACCCCAATATTTCCAAAATAGAAATTTCATGTGCTAACAAAACAACATATAAACAAATAATATACAACCATACAAACCGTTGTGAGTTCAGATTAACTATGGAGATGTACCTGCCACATCGTTGAATACTTAAGGCACACATGTGTATGTAAATCATAATCTATGGCAAAAAATTATGCAATTTCCCCTTTTATCAATTCTTTAGGGTTTAGCCTTTCTGGAAAACATGACATTCCTAACTATGATGATAATGATAAACTATATGATGCATCCCTATTTAAATAACCGTGTGTCCTTTCATACAAGAATAATCATACCAATTTCTTAAGATATAATTCAGTACATAACAACCTAAAACATCTTAAGTAAACCGTGGGTCTCCAGGTGGTTATTGTATCGGTAATAAGTCTTCATAACAAAATTTATCACTAACTACTGAAAAACAAAACTTAGCACTTCAATTCCGTCCATAGCATAGTCTTTACTGATATTTGATCCATAACATAATAGTTTGGTAAAAGATAGTATCTATATGTAATTCTTGAAGGTTCTCCATGTTTTGACATCGTTCATAACCTTACAAAAGCAATATTAAGGTACGGATCAAAATTACTATTATATCAACAAATCCATTGATAAGGTCGCATGACAATCCATAAATATACCAAACAATACAAACGGTAAGAACATTTAGACACAAAACCAATGGGACACCAATGTATGTGGTTCACCCCAAACTCGGGGTTACATCCACCAAACTATCACATCCGTTGACATTTATTTTATTAAAGGATTCTGCAATAATAAAACTGCGGTCATACATTTTCGTTATATCTCACAAGTCTCCCTCTTAATAGATAATTATATCATATGTTGGAACACTATCATGAACAACTCTCATTTTGCTCTAATGAACCTCTTTTGAGACAAGTTAGGATTCATCATCACATCATAAGACATTACCCAAACAAAAAATGTTGGGTCTATATAAATACATGCAAAAAAATGCTCGAAACTAATTAATAGGGCTCACCAGCACACATGGGTTCATATTGACTTAAATAGTCTACTTTTAAATAGCTATAATGTGTAGTTCATGTGTGTCTCAGAACCAATCTAGAAATTACCAAGACGGTGTACCACTTCTAACGCATACTCTATATCGGAATCATCAAAATACAAGTGACTAACAACCTGAAGACAATGAAACATACCTCAATACTGCTAAGGAGGATTTCATAAACATATGCATACGTATGTTATCGACCTATAAATATATATATATATATATATATATATATATATATATATATATATGTATAGAAGAGAAGATATTTGTTATCAATGGCATACCTAGTTCTCTTGCAGTGCCGCGAACATTATAGCCACATTCTAGGAGTAATTTAACAAGCCATGATGCTATAAATCGTCGAGCCCCTATCACACAGACGGTTTCAACATGGTATTGCATGGATCTTTCAAATTTGAAATGCCTGTTTCGGCATCAATGAAGTGCAAAGTTGCAATTTTATGGGAAGCATCTACCATATTTAGAGTCTGAAACATATCTATGAATTTGATATACCCAACAACTATACTGGTGATATCTTTCCAATAAAAATCAGAAGAAACATCCTAAAACTGAATCCTACTTTAGTGTATGCATTCCCAACTCACTCCTATGGAAGACAAAACCTTAAATCAGAGTCGGATGTTTGCAAAATAACGCATACCATTTAGACAATGAAAGGCAACTGTCTTAACATGAAATGGTAGCTATATGAAACACATACCTTGGATCTTAAGTCAACCCAACAGATCCTTAAAAATCAAAATCCTTTAACACACACATCTTCGATCTAAATCAACACACAATTATTAAATCGCAGTCTTACCTTATTGGAATTTCACACTGTGTTTGCAACTAAAAATGCTGATTTGATCATCTATGCCATGATCCGACCTTGGTTCTTTATTCACCACAGTCAGTAGCATTGCGTTCCAAGTTCTCGGTCCCTTTTCCTCTTGAAACACAGAGATCAACGTTTTACCATCTAACATGCAGGGATCAGTGCTTATGAGCAGCACAAGGACTTCCCTTAATGCGCAGAGCTTCAGAGCACAGATATCTCCCAAAGGATGCATAGCTCATTCCCTAGAGAATAATCAACATTTTTTGTCGGCAACCAAAACACAGATCCCCCATTTCCAAAAACAAATCCCTTTACTTTTTCTCCTCCTTTTTTCCTTGCACTTGCCTTACTTTAATAGTGAGAGGGCACTGGTCTTCCACCTGATATTTCTCTACTAATGTCAAGATATTTTTCCCTACAGTGATTTGGGTTACTATTTCCCTGTCCTCCTATTCTGACAGCTCATTTATGGAAAGGAAAAATATGGAGGAAGATCTGCCATAAAATTCTCCATAGGAATCTCTTACAAGAGTCAGTTACTTCCTCCTCCAAATGCTAATTTGGTTAGGAATCCAAAGCTATATATATGTATATTAAAAGTAAATCCTTGATACGTATATTTATATATATTAAACCATAGATGAATACTTCCAATAATGGTATAGTGTATGTCACCACTATTCAAATTGAGGAAATATGATATGCATTTGATGGCATTTTCTTCATATTATTAAGGTGACCATAACATCTAGTCCCTTAGTAATTAATTATTTAGCTTGCCCTTCCTTTGGCACTTTCAATAATTATTTGACCCTCTTTGTCGAGGCTAATATGATATTTCTAAAACCCCTATTGAAGGAGTGCGCTTCAATATAATATAATATATACTATTCCTACCACGTAGGAACCTCACTATCACCCTTTTAATATATAGATAAATATATATTTATATGAATAGTTCCATATAGTAGTCAAGGCATATTATATGTCAGTAATATTCATTAGAGGAAATTTCAACTCAAAATGGGCCTTTTAACTTTGATTAAAATTCCATGTCATCATGTGTTAGCCAATGAAATTGCTTTAAATTTGAAATACCGTATAGGTCTTAAACACTTTTTTAATATAAATTTGGGGATAGGTATCATAAAAAAAATACTTTTTTTGTTTGTATTTTTGACATATCTCCCTGTGTTTTTACTCAAATTTCGATCGGGAGAGCTCATTGGATGTGGAATTGAATTCTGCATCCAACAAGTACCCACTCGGCATACTTTTAATGGAGCCCGCTACCCCAAAAACAAGAAATCCCTGAAAAAATGTGATGATGACATCATCATCATGTTTTTTCAGGTATTTGTTGTTTTTGGGGAGCGGGGTCCGTCAAAATTATACCAAGTGGGTACTCGTTGGATGCGCAATTTAATTGCACATCCAACGAGCTCTCCCAATTGAAATTTTAGTGAAAACACAAGGATATATGTCAAAAATACAAACAAAAAAGTAGTTTTTTTCTTTTCTTCCTCCAAAATTAATAAATATTATTTTATTATTTTAACTACTATTTTATTAATTCTTTTATGACACCTATTTTGAGTTTAAATTTACTCTAATGAAATCAAGATGTAAGGGTATGTACTTGGTGACATCTCATTCCTTTTATTTTCATTCTCTAAGGTGACTATGACATATAGTTCCTCAATGATTTTTCCTTACGTTGTTTCCCTCTTTGGTTTATTTTTTTACTTTCTAGATAACACCTTAACCCTTTTGTCAAGATTATTATCATTGAAATCTCTTAGATCATGTCTTGATTACTTTTGGTTTTAAATAGATGGCTATCGTATTTTAATTGCGCTAACTATGGCGACACAAGAATCCCTGCAGGATGCCATAGTTAAGACGATACTAGAGCTACGTTATCGAAATTAAGGCTCTCTCACCATTCTCTTTTCATTTTCATCGGTTGTTCAGTTGTCTGTCGTTGAGCTACATTCAAATCCTAAGTCTCCTAAGGAAATTTAGATGGTATTAATTAGAAGGTCTTACTGGTGGGGCCCTGGCCTTGAGCTCCTCACCAGAAGATGAATATAATGTTTAGTCATAATTTACCAAATATTTATGGTACACAAGAGGGACATCACATCCTTTCCCCCTTAAAAAACAGCACCGTCCTCGGTGTTCTTGTTTTGCAACAAGTTTTCTTCACCTCTTGGGTCATCATCTCCTGCTTTGTATCTTTCTATTCTTGTCATCATAAATTTTTATTGATCTTCATAATTTGCTATTGTTCTGAACCTATAGTTTTCCTGTAAAAATATCGGGTCTACCCCTTAATTCATTCAGTCAAAAAGTCAAAATTCCATAATTTAACTTGAAACATAAAAAAGAGGTCTTTTTGTAGCATCATATTCGCCAATTATGGAATCATCTTCTAATCTTTAATTGTATTTTCGTCATCATAATACATAATTATTTCTCAATAATGTAATTGATTCATAAATAATCTGCTTGGATACTTAGCTACTCATTCACCTTTCTTTCTCATTCTCACATTAAGACATGTATCCATCTAATAACTTGGAAATTTTGTTAACGCATCTTTCCTTTTGTTATCTTTCGAACTCTCCCTGGAGTTCTATACCGATTCTCGTGTGGAATTACAATAATTCTTGAGCTTATTCTCCCTTTTAACAATGAGTTAAAAGTTTTCTCCTTAGTGACATCAAATAGAGTCCTGTCTTCCAGATGTCAGTTTTGCCTAGGTCTTATTCTTGCCACACTATATGCCTAACACTAAGGTGCTCACGCAGCAATCGCTTGCTTAACACCATTGTGATCCTGCAGCATATATGCCTAACACCAATGTACTCACACAGCACTTTCCTAACACCATTGTGCTCCCACAGCATTCAAATTTTTTCTTGTTCGTATTTAGTATAAATTTCACTTGGATTATTTGTAACGCACACTCCTTGGTGCTTCGCATGACTTTACTATCATTGTCCCGATTAATGACAATGGCCTCATAGTTAACTAACATCTATCGGTAAACATAATTTTCATTCATTTAATCAACGTTACCTAAGTTGTAGTGATTGTACCCTTACCATCATTCATGGTTCATACCATCTCATAACTCACTCAGAAATAAACCACCACTTATTTACAAGTGGATTTTTGAATCCATGTCTTAAATTGATCGTGAGATGGTCAAAAGCGTTGTAAATACCTACAATATCAGTACATAAGACCACAATCCATAGTTAAACCTTGGTTAATAGAAACCTTGAAAATACAAAATTTATAATAAGATAAGAAAACAACACTCATTTTTTAGTGGCTTAGCTCCTTATTTAAGCCAGTGAATTTTTTTTTTCAACAAAATAGTCTGTTTCAACTGGTGGTGTCCCACACATACTCCTGCAAGGTTAGTCCATAACGTTATACGTTTTTCATTCACTTATCATTTTTTCAAAAATGTCAAATAGAAATTTCCCAACACTTAGACTTTAGATCTTCAACTCGACCACTAAGGCAGAGATTATAAATATCCGAACTATAATGATTCTAAAGTAAAGATCTTACTCTATCCTTTCAAAACAACTCAGCTAACAAAATAAATCAGAGACGATATTTTCCCTCTAGATTCGTTCAACTAAATCACATGTTACGCACATGCGCCATATAAATGCAATCAATTTTTTTTGTTAGTTATACCCCAACCCCAAATTAATGCATTTGCAGAATTTGGATACCCTCACACGTTATTAGACTTAAGGCAATTCCAACGTTTTACCTGCAATTTCAATGGCAATGCAACTGTTATCATACCCAAAGGATATAAATCATAAATAAAATGTGGTACCAAATTCATACACTTTAATCAAAGGAATTTTCAAGCATCAAATCTAGATATGACTTGGCTGGAAGGACATCAAACCATCAATACATATGTAAATATTGTAAAGCATTATTAACAACTATACCAATCGTAGTGATCTAGTCACAATAGTGGACAAGTAATTTAAAATTTAATTTATACCTGTCAGCTTCCCCCTGTGAATAATACCTAAACATATGAAACAGATTTATTCATAAAAATCCTACAAATTTTGATTATGCAAGTGTGAATTACGATAGCTAACCATTCACACAATCTACACCATCAATACCATGTTGATCAATTCCAAATCGATTTGGTCCTTAAGAAAACTCAAAACACAGATGATATTTTGATTTAGAGATCATACTCATATGGTCATGTGTCAACTAGGACAATAGTATGTAGAGTATAGAATGTTTAATCAATGCAGATCTATACTATATTCTTACATCAGATCTTGCTCATAAATTTAAACATGTGACAAGAAATTGAACCAGAATAAAAGAATGTCAAATCTTTTATGTACAAAAATTAAACATAAAAAGAACTATCTTTAGAGAGGCAGTTGCAAGTTGTGTAGAACAAATATATATTTTTTCCTTTAGTCAAGCAGAAAAAGTGTGTGAATATGATCTCTAGTAGGCAGTTTCAAATTTGTTTCCTAACAGCCAATTGTACAACATTTACATGATTTCCTAAAATTACTTTGTTGTTTGTGAATCTTGACAACATAACCAAATGTCATGTGAACCCCCTTTTTATTGTCTTTAATGCATAAAGAAACAAGAGGATCCCAAAATTAGTAAAAAACCATCCTGTTAGCCTCATTGTGGAAATATTTCATGCTTAATATGATCATCTGATAATTTTAATGAAAAACATAAATACAAAATTTAAGCAGACGTGGTGCTTCTGACCACATTATTCCTATAATTATCCTTCATTTATAATCCACCTTTATTCGAGTTGAATTCACTAGTTAGGATTGCATAGAACTATTTTCAAGACAGGGAAACCTAACTAAGGGGCCAGAATAAATCTTGGCTCAATCCAGAACCACCACTTATTCCTTAATCCCTTAAGTTCTATTTCCGTCTGCCATATAGGATAAAGTTGGAGCAAGTAAACCTCGGCAGTTAGTTAAAATATAAGCTCGCAGATACCTTATGCAGTTGCCCTTAATTACATAAGATTCATGCAAGTTTTAGAAAAGTTGTAACTATTTTAGTTTGACATGCCGCAAAATTTGTATTTTTAAGTAGAACTATACATAGACTCCAATAAAATACCCTACTACAAAATAACTCATTCAAGCTTCAAACATTGTTGGGAAAATCTTTAGTCAAATTTTCAATACCTTACCATAGGAATGGGCCATAAGCCATTTGGATTTGACGAAAGAAATACTTTTGTTATACCTTCATCCATGATGATTCTTTGATTTTCTTCGTTACCTCCTTCGATCTTTGGAGGCTCACTCGGACAACTTATCCCCCTGACTCATTAGTGTCATGCATTCACAAATAAAAACGATTGATTGGTTAGAGCTATCATATTCATGCATCCTAACTACATGTTGAACCCAAATAGGCCCAAGTGCTGTCACTCTTGCTATAATACCATATGTAACGAACCCCAAGATTTCCAAGATAAAAATTTCATGCGCTAACAAAAGAACATATCAAAAAATAATATACAACCATACAAACTGCTGTGACTTCAGATTAACTATGGAGATGTACCTGCCACATTGTTGATTACTTATGGCACAAATGTGTATGTAAATCATAATCTATGGCAAAAAATTATGCAATTTCCCCTTTTATCAATTATTTAGGGTTTAGACTTTTTGGAAAACATGACACTCCTAACTATGATGATAATCATAAACTATACGATGCATCCCTATATAAATAACCATGTGTCCTTTCATACAAGAATAATCATACACATTTTTTAAGATATAATTCAGTACATAACGACCTGAAACCTCTTAACTAAACCATGGGTCTCCAGGTGGTTATTGTATCAATAATAAGTCTTCATAACAAAATTTATCGCTAACTAATGAAATACAAAACTTAGCACTTCAATTCCGTCCATAGCATAGTCTTTACAGATATTTGATCCATAACATAATAGTTTGGTAAAAGATAGTATCTATATGTAACTATTGAAGGTTCTCCATGTTTCGACATCATTCATAACCTTACAAAAGCAATATTAAGGTGCGGATCAAAATTACTATGATATCAACAAATCCATTGATAAGGTCGCATGACAATCCATAAATATACCAAACAATACAAGCGGTAAGAACATTTAGACACAAAACCAATGGGACACCAATGTATCTGGTTCACCCCAAACTCAGGGTTACATCCACCAAACTGTCACATCCGGTGGCATTTATTTTATTAGAGGATCTATAATAATAAAACTGTGGTCATACATTTTTTTTATATCTCACAAGTCTCCCTCTTAATAGAGAATTATATCAGATGTTGGAACACTATCGTGAACAACTCTCATTCTACTCTAATGAACCTCTTTTGAGACAATCTAGGATTCATCATTACATCATAAGACATTACCCAAAATACAAACGTTGGGTCTATATAAATACATGCAAAAAAATTCTTGAAACTAATTAATAGGGCTCACTAGCAGACATGGGTTCATATTGACTTAAATAGTCTGCTTTTAAATAGCTATAATGTGTAGTTCATGTGTGTCTCATAACCAATCTAGAAATTATGAAGACGGTGTACCACTTCTAACACATACTCTATATCAGAATCATCAAAATACAAGGGACTAACAACCCGAAGACAATGAAACATACATCAATACTGCTAAGGAGGATTTCATAAACATATGCATACATACGTTATCGACCTCTCTCTCTCTCTCTCTCTCTCTCTATATATATATATATATATATATATATAAGTATGGATAAATTCAAATCGATTTAATTCATAGTGATGGCCATGGTTTTAAATATATTTCGATCTAGAAGACAAGGCAGAGGTCGTAATAATAACTTCGTATCTGAGCAGGATACCGTATAGACATCATTGTATTTGCATAGGATTCATATCCAGTCAAGTCATCAATGGTTTGCTAATTAACAGAATGTGATATAGAAGTCATTGTATCAGTTCTAAATGTAAAAGGTAGTTTAAGGAATATTTCAACAAAATAGGGATACTTTATATCATATCGATACGAGGGTCCTTTATATATTTGAATCTGTTATGAACACTTCAGCTAAAAGGGAATTTGGTACAGCCTTTACCATTTGTATTAGATCCAGGATAGATAAATTTAAATTAGAGTATCTCTTGGACTCCCAGAGACCTCTGTTATGGGTTGCATTAAGGGTAAAGGGGCTTCCCAAATTTATGCATTCCTCTGAGGATACAAAACTCCTTCTTACAGGTAGTTTAGTTAATAATTCTATTCCATCTATTGAAAATCAAGGCTTGTCAACTTACTGTTCTCGTTAATATTTCTCTTAGGCTAAAAGAGAAGAGATTTGTTGTCAATGGCATACTTGGTTCTCTGGCAGTGCTGTGAATGTTATAGCCACATTCTTGTAGTAATTTAACAAGCCATGATGCTATAAAGCCTCTATCCCCTATCACTCAGAAGGTTTCAACATGGTATTGCATGGATCTTTCGAATTTGAAAGGCCCGTTTCGGCATCGATGAAGTGCAAAGTTGCACTTTTATGGGAAGTATCTACCATATTTAGAGTCTGGAACATATCTACGAATTCGATATACCCAGCGAATATACTGGTGATAGCTTTCAAATAAAGCTTAGAAGAAATATCCTAAAACTGAATCCTACTTTAGTGTAAGCGTTCCCAGCTCATGCCTATGGCAGACAAAACCTTAAATCAGAGTTCGATGTTCAATACCAAGCAAAACCATGCATACCATTTAGACAATGAGATGCAACTGTCTTAACATGAAATGGTAGCTATATAAAACTCATACCTCGGATCTTAAGTCCACCCAATAGATCCTTAAAAATTGAAATCCTCT
This sequence comes from Pseudotsuga menziesii, assembly GCA_001517045.1. NCBI lineage: Eukaryota > Viridiplantae > Streptophyta > Pinopsida > Pinales > Pinaceae > Pseudotsuga > Pseudotsuga menziesii. The sequence continues at coordinate 67,035 of LPNX010122283.1, forward strand.
AACACAGACATCTCTGATCTAAATAAATGCACAATTATTAAATCATAGTCTTACCTTACTGGAATTTCACACTGGGTTTGCAACTAAAAATGATGATTTGATAATCTATGCCACAGTCCAACCTTGGTTCTTTATTCACCATAGTTAGTAGCACTGCGTTCCAAGTGTTCGGTTCCTTTTCCTTTTGAAACAGAGAGATCGATGTTTTACCATCTAACATGCAGGGATCAGTACTTATGAGTAGCACAAGGACTTCCCTTAATGCGCAGAGCTTGAGAGCGCTGAGGTCTCCCAAAGGATGCATAGCTCCTTCCCTAGAGAATAATCAACAATTTTTGTCGAGGACCAAAACATAGATCTCCCATTTCCAAAAAGAAATCTGTTTACTTTTTCTCCTCCTTTTTTCCTATCACTTGCCTTACTTTAATAGCGAGAGGGCAGTTGTCTTCCACCTGAGATTTATCCACTAATGCTAGGATATTTTTCCCTACAACGATTTGGGTTACTATTTCCCAATCCTCCTATTTTGATAGCTCGTTTATGGAAAGGAAAAATATGGAGGAAGATCTCCCATAAAATGCTCCATAGGATCCTCTTACAAGAGTCGGTTACTTCCTCCAAATGCTAATTTGGGTAGGAATTCAAATATATATATATATATATATTAAAAGTAAAGCCTTGATACATATATTTATATATATTAAACCATATACGAATAATTCCATATAATGGTACAGTATATGTCACCACTATTCAAATTGAGGAAATATGATATGCATTTGATGGCATTTTCTTCATATTATTAAGGTGACCATAACATCTAGTCCCTTAGTAATTAATTATTTAGCTTTCCCTTCCTTTGGCACTTTCAATAATTCTTTGACCCTCTTTGTCGAGGCTAATATAATATTTTTAAAACCCCTATTGAAGGAGTTCGCTTCAATATAATATAATATATACTATTCCTACCACATAGGAACCTCACTATCACCCTTTTAATATATAGATAAATATATATTTATATGAATAGTTCCATATAGTAGTCAAGGCATATTATATGTCAGTAATATTAAATCGAGATGTATGGGTATGTACCTGGTGACATCTCATTCCTTTTATTTTCATTCTCTAAGGTGACTATGACATATAGTTCCTCAATGATTTTTACTTAGGTTGTTTCCCTCTTTGGTTTCTTTTTTCACTTTCTTGATAACGCCTTGACCCTTTTGTCAAGATTATTATCATTGAAATCTCTTAGATCATGTCTTGATTACTTTTGATTTTAAATAGCTGGCTATCGTATTTTAATTGGGATAACTATGGCGATACATGAATCCATGTAGGATGCCATAGTTAAGATTATACTAGAGCTATGTTATTGAAATTAAGGCTCTTTGACCATTCTCTTTTCTTTTCCGTTATGGGTTTAGTTTCCCGTCGTTGAGCTACGTCCAAGTCCTAAGTCTCCTAACGAACTTTAGATGGTATTAATTACAAGGTCTTACTGGTGGGGCCTTGGCCTTGAGCTCCTCACCAGAAGATGAATACAATGTTTAGTCATAATTTACCAACTATTTATGGTACACAAGAGGGACATCACATCCTTTCCCCCTTAAAAACAACACCATCCTCAGTGTTCTTGTTTTGCAACAAGTTTTCTTCACCTCTTGGGTCATCATCTCCCGCTTCATATCTTTCTATTCTGGTCATTGTAAATTTTTCCTGATCTTCATAAGTTTCTATTGTTCCGAACTTGTAGTTTTTCTGAAAAAAGATCGGGTCTACCCCTTAATTCATTCAGTCAATAAGTCAAAATTCTATAATTTAACTTGAAACATAGATAAGAGGTCTTTTTGTAGCATCATATTCGCAAATTATGGAATCATCTTCTAATCTTTAATTGTATTTTCATCATCATAATACATAATTATTTCTCAATAATGTAATTGATTCATAAATAATCTGCTTGGATACTTAGCTAGTCGTTCATCTTTCTTTCTCATTTTCACATTAAGACATGTAACCGTCTAATAACTTGGAAAGTTTGTTAACGCATATTTCCTTTTTTTATCTTTCAAACTCTCCCTGGAGTTCTGTACCAATTCTCGTGTGGACTTACAACAATTCCTGAGGTTATTCTTATTAATTCTTGCACATGATCTAGGAACTAGGAATCAAAATCATCAAAGAATAATTGACAAATACACATGAATTAGCAATAATTGGAATCAAAATAGGTTTCCTCTCTGTATCTTTTATGAAAAATAAATGGTTACAATACCATGCATGAGCAATGGCTTAACTCAATGAAGAATTCAAATACCTAAGGGACAATTTGAATTCAATGAGTGAGTCTAGCTTACCTGACTCTTTGCCATGCAATCTCACTCAGTTAACCACTTGACCAAAACCCTAATTGACTCACCAAACCCTAACTGAATTTGGAGTGCAATAAATGAATTAATATCAACTGAAGGAGATCAAACACATGTCATAGCAATCCAATCATCAAGTGCTAGTACTGCATGACTCCAATAAACCCTGATGAGGTTAACTGAAGCTGAACTGACCATCGGAAGTTGGTGAAGGTGCCTTGTTCACTCCAGTTCATTAAAATAATATTAAATAATCATTAAATAATATATTTAATGCATGGAGGTGCCTTAACTGACTGTAACTAATTGGTTGAACTGAAAGTAACCCCCAGTTAGCAATTAGGTGCATGAATGTCACACAGATCACCCCTGGAGTGCTCTAGTTAGCCTCCTTGACTGTAGGTAGGCATGGGAGTGACTGAGATGATGGTAATTAATGCTCCACTGATGTCAATTAAACTTAGGATAGTGGTTTAACTAGGCCAATTTGACCGAAGGAGTGAGTATGAAGGTAAATGTCTCCAACACCCCCCCTTAAGCTATACTCGGGAAGAGTTAGAAAACATAGATGCATAAAATGATAGGGCCTTGGAAACAAATTCCATAGGTCACCCTGTATAATAAAGCAACTGAAACAATGCTCAAAACAAACTAAGTGAGGAAAAGAGGGAAAACCCAGTGGGAAAAAACCCCCCCTCAAGCTGAACACTGAAAGTAGTCTGGATCACCCTGATGAACTCACCCCCAACAGTGAACGGAGGTAAGTGAACTTATTTTCTGAAAATCTCTTGGTGAATATGTCTGCAATCTTCTCATCAGTCGGGCAGTATTGCAGAATGATGGTCCTGTCATGCACTAGCTCCCTGATGTAGTGCATGTGAATCTCTACATGTTTGGTCCTCTACCTGGTAACTAGATCCATGGATATATTAATAGAAATCTGGTTGTCACAGAAGATAACAGTGGACAAATTACTACCAAGATCAAACTCTGAAAGAATGCCTTGCAACCAAACTGCTTGGATGCAAGCATTCACCGCTCCTCGATACTCGGCCTCTGCTGAAGATAGTGCTATGGCAGCCTGCTTTTTTCTTGACCAGCAAATAGGGCCACCACCAAATATGAATACATATCCAGAATTTGACTTCCGATCAATAGAATCACCCGCCCAATCGGAATCTGTGTATCCAACCAGCTCTAGCTCGGAATCTGCAACATAGTGAATGCCGTACGTCCTGGTTCCCTGAATGTACTGGAGGATCTGCTTGGCTTCCTTCCAATGAAGATCATGAGGCTGCTGCATGTATCTTGATACAACATTCATGGCATAAAAAATATCAGGCCTAGAATGTGTCAAGTACAACAAGCTACCAATTAGTTGTCGATAGATAGTGCAGTCCATGGGAGGTGTGCTTTTTCCTTCTTCAAGGCTGATCCCTGAAAGGAAAGGGAATGGTGCAGGCCTACATTGAGCCATGTTAAACTTGACTAACAGGTCTGAAATTTATTTTGACTGATTGACCATAATCCCATCAGAATTTTGCTCGATTTTGAGCCCCAAAAATTGTTTTAGAAGCCCCAAAGCACTCATTTCAAAGGCATTGTGGAGAGCAGTTTTGATGGCTGAAATGGAGGCAATTGTGCTACCTGTGATCAGTAAGTCATCAACATATAAAATAATAATAATAAGATAACCATCATGCTTCTGTAAATACACATTTGGATCTGATCTACATCTCTGAAAGTTTTGCGAGAGAAGGAAGGCATCCATCTTGGAATACCACTCTCTTGGGGCCTGTTTTAACCCATATAGTGACTTCTTTAGCTTGCAAACCAAAGATGGATCAGTGATGTATCCCTCAAGATGCTTCATGTATATCTCCTCATGAATATATCCATGCATAAAGGATGACTTAACATCCATGTGATGCACCTCCCAGTGCTTGGATGCGGAAATAGCCAAAACAAGGCGGATGGAGTCCATTTTTGCAACCGGTGCAAAGGTCTCATGGTAGTCTACTCCTTGGACCTAACAGAAACCTTTTTCTACCAACCTTGCCTTATATTTTCAGGTTCTTCCATCAGCAGCAACCTTTGTCTGAAACACCCACTTGCATTGAACCAATTTCCTTCCCGGAGGAAGAGAAACTAGCTCCCAAGTAGTGTTTTTCTGAAGAGAATTCATCTCTTCATCCATGGAAACTTGCCATCTCGGATCCTTCCGAGCATGGTAGTAAGATTTTGGATCTAAACTAATCATCAAATAGCAAGTTTCGGACAGAAAAATATAAGAACAAGAGAGTGCAATACCTGCTCTTTGGAAATCAGACCAGATTCTCCTTGGATCATCCGGATTTCCAATGTTGTCTCCTGCGGAGGAGAGTGTCTATCGGGCCCATGTAGGAAGATGAGTTTGCACTTCAGGTTCTGATTCAGTATCTGATTTTTTCTGTACACTGATATCAGAAATCAAAGGATCCAAATCAGAGTCATCATCTCCAATTTCATCATCCAAATATTCAGTGGAATAGGAAGGAATTTCAGCAGTTTTCTCCTCCACTAGTTCCACCTCCTGAAGAGGCTCATCGAACTTGAAACTTCTCTCGATGATGATCTATTTGATATTGATATCTAGTATCTTGAATCCTTTAGATTCATTAGGATATCCAATAAACAGACATTCTATGCTCTGCGGTTGCAAAGCCCTTCTTTTATCAAGCGGAATCTGGGCCCATGCAGTGGACCCAAACACCCGTAGGTTCGACACATCTGGCTTGTGTCCAAAGTATGCTTAAAAATGAGTATTTCCTTTCACTAATGAATGTGGTACCATTTTCTGAATGTATGTTTCAGCATGCATGGCTTCAGCCCACAAATATGCAGCAAGCTTCTTTGACTCCAACATACAGGTGGTCATCTCTTTGAGAGACTGGTTCTTCCTTTCTGCTACTCCGTTCTGCTGGGGAGTGTAGGGAATTGAATGTTGGACCTGAATACCACTTTGGGAGAAAATGGAAAGCAAATCATTACTGACATACTCCCCTCCATTATCATATCTCAATATCTTGATCTTAAGCCCAGAGGCATTTTCGATCAAAGCCTTCAATTCAGAAAATTTTTCACATACCTCTGATTTCTTTTTGAGAAAGAAAACCCATGTATACCTGGAAAAATCATCAATAAAGGTAAGGAGGTACCTTGATCCATTCATGGCTGTGACAGGCATTGGACCACTTATATCAGAATGTATCAGCCTCAATATGCTTGTAGCTCAGGGTGCTTTCCAATCACACAGCCTTTGCAGACTCCCGTGGTTTCCTTGATGACTGGGAGACCTTAAACCATGGAATTTTTATGTAATTGCTGCAAATATTTGAAATTAAGATGGCCAAACCTTTCATGCCACAGCATACTAACCTCATTACCATGAGTTAGAAAAGCGGTGGGCTTTTCATCCGCAACAAAGTGAGAGAACTCATAGGATTTTGCATGATGATTTGCATGACCTTTTGCAATGAGTTTCCCGGATGCAATTTCTGTTATCTCAACATCATTTGGGCTGAAAGAGACCCTATTAGACATTCCTGTATGTGTCATTTGATAGACACTAAGGATATTTGCTGCTATATATGGTACATTCAAAACATTAGAAAAAAAACCATTTTCTAGATTTACAGTACCTTGTCCTTTGGAAATGATGGTGGAGTCATCTCCCAAGTGGATGGGAATGGCTTTGCTGGTCTCCAAGGATGAAAAAGAGTCTTCTTCAGCCATCATGTGATTCGAAGCACCACTATCAATTAGTAGGGATTTGGACTTCGAAGTGCTTGCCATGAGAGCATGACCTTTCTCATGCTGTGGTTCCCTATCTTGGTGATCTCTCCTCTGAAATCTCTCCAGAAGTTTGATGTGATTCCTCTCAAGGAGAGAGGTTGATTCATCAAGCTTTTTCTTCATGCAGACATGTTCAGGGTGAAAACCCTTCCCGCAGTAAGAACACCTGACTCTTTCTTTCCCATTGTGCCCTTTTCCTTTGTTCTTCCTTGAGCCGGAAGATTCATCATGCTGCTGATTTTCAAATCTAGGCTTTGGAGCATCAAACTTAGTTTTCTGATTTTTCTGCTGCTTACCTTTACCTTTCACATCTTTGGGCCCCGTGACATGGAGGTTTTGGCCATGGGAAGATCGGATGATCCCCATCTGGACAATCTTGTCATGTTCACTAGTTAGGGACTCAATGAAGGCATTGAGTGTAGGCATCTTCCATTTGGGAGTTGTGAGCTTCACCGCACGGAATGTAGAAACAAAAACTGAATAATCAGCCCCAAGTTTGGAGAGGATGGCTAGGATGAGCTGATCATCTTCCTTCTCCACTTTGCATTGCTTCAAGAGAAAAACTGTATGCTTGAACTTTGTAAAGAAATCATTCAGAGTCTCGAAATTGGAAGGTTGGAGAGACATGAGTTAATTTTCAAGTTGATAAAATCTCATGTCATCATGCTGCCCATACAGAGATTTCAATTTGTCCCATATTTGTTTCGGTGTCTTCAGATCCGTAAGATGGAAGAGAAGGTCATCAGAAATAGAGAAGCAAAAGAGACCGAAGGGTTCATCCTTCCTGTTCAAGAATTTTGATTTTTCTATGGCAGATCCAGGTTCAACTTCAGTGTCCATGGCGACTCTCAAGAGTCCTTTGGAATACAGTTGATGCTCCATTCTGAGTTTCCATGTGTGGAAATTGTATGCAGTCAACATAGGTACTGAGGAGGCCACTGAGGAGGCCATCTGGATTTGCTTGTAGTGAATGCTTCACCTGTAGAAACCTGAAAATCAAAACATAAAGGGCAAAATAAAAAATTGAGCTATTGCTCACATTTCATGGAGAAATATGTTAAGAAGCTTGTTCTTGAGAGATTGATCTTTGTCCCGCCGCATGCTCTGATACCATATTAATTCTTGCACATGATCTAGGAACTAGGAATCAAAATAATCAAAGAATAATTCACAAATACACATGAATTAGCAATAATTGGAATCAAAATAGGTTTACTCTCTGTATCTTTTATAAACAATAAATGGTTACAATACCATGCATGAGCAATGGCTTAACTCAATGAAGAATTTGAATACCTAAGGGACAATTCAAATTCAATGAGTGAGTCTAGCTTAACTGACTCTTTTCCATGCAATCTCACTCAGTTAACCACTTGACCAAAACCCTAATTAGCTCACCAAACCCTAACTGAAGTTGGAGTGCAATAAATGACTTAATCTCAACTGAACGAGATCAAACACATGTCATAGAAATCCAATCATCAAGTGCTAGTACTACATGACTCCAATAAACCCTGATGAGGTTAACTGAAGTTGAACTGACCATCAGAAGTTGGTGAAGGCGCCTTGTTCACTCCAGTTCATTAAAATAATATTAAATAATCATTAAATAATATATTTTATGCATGGAGGCTCCTTAACTGACTGTAACTGATTGGTTGAACTGAAAGTAACCCCCAGTTAGCAATTAGGTGCATGAATGTCACACAGATCACCCCTGGAGTGCTCCAGTTAGCCTCCTTGACTGTAGGAAAGGATAAGTTATCCTCCTTGACTGTAGGTAGGCATGGGAGTGACTGGGATGATGGTAATTAATGCTCCACTGATGTCAATTAAACTTAGGATAGTGGTTTAACTAGGCCAATTTGACTGAAGGAGTGAGTATGAAGGTAAATGTCTCCAACAATTCTCCCTTTTAACCATGAGTTGAAATTTTTCTCCTGAGTGACATCAAATAGCATCCTGTCTTCCAGATGTTATTTTTTCCTAGGTCTTATTCTTGCCACACTATATGCCTAACACTAAGGTGCTCACACGAAAATCACTTGCCTAACACCATTGTGCTCCTGCAGCATATATGCCTATCACCAATGTGCTCACACAGCAATCACTTGCCGAACACCATTGTGTTCCCCGGGCATTCAAATTTTTTCTTGTTCGTATTTAGTATAAATTTCACTTGGATTATTTGTAACGCACACTCCTTGGTGCTTCACAGGAATTTACTATCATTGTCCCGATTAATGACATTGGCCTCCATTAGGGCTTCACTTGTTGACCAATATACTATCACGTTAGTTCATATTGTGGGTTTTAAAATTATAAAAAATTGAACCAATATATTGTAGGTATTGGGGGGATGAGGGGTTTAAGGTGGGAGTGGGTAGGGTGGTTTATAAGGATTGAGTTATAAAAAGGGGCGGGGAGGAGGTTTTAAGTATTGGAAGGGGGTTTCAACAAAAATATTTTGGGTCAATATCTCTCGAAATTAAGGGTTTTCTTTAATATCCCACGATCTCACGTGCTATGTAAGAGGTTTACTAAGGGAAGTCCCTATGTTGGCCTCATGGCTAATTAACATCTATCGATAAACATAATTTTCATTCATTTAATCAACATTACCTAAGTTGTAGTGATTGTACCCTTACCATCATTCATGCTTCATACCATCTCATAACTCACTCAGAAATAAACCACCACTTATTTACAAGTGGATTTTCGAATCCATGTCTTATATTGATCATGAGATGGTCAGAAGCATTGTAAAGCCCTGCAATATCAGTACATAACACCATAATCTAGAGTTAAACCCTGGTTCATAGAAACCTTGAAAATAAAAAATTTATAATAAGATAATAAAACAACACTCATTTTTGAGTGGCTTAGCTCCTTATTTAAGCCAATGAATTTTTTTTTGAAACAAAATACTCCGTTTCAATTGGCAGTGCCCCACGCATACTCCTGCAAGGTTAGTCCATAATGTTATACATTTCTCATTCACTTATCATTTTTTCAAAACTATCAAATATCAATCTCACAACACTCAGACTTTAGATCTTCAACTCGAACATTAAGGCAGAGAATATAAATATCCAAACTATAATGATTCTAAAGTAAAGATCTTACTGCATCCTTTCAAAACGACTCAGCTAACAAAATAAATCCGAGACTATATTTTCCATTTAGATTCGTTCAACTAAATCACATGTTACGCACATGCGTCATATAAATGCAATCAAAAGTTTTTGTTAGTTATACGCCAACCCCAAATTAATGCATTTGCGGAATTTGGATACCCTGACATGTTATCAGACTTAAGGCAAGTCCAACATTTTACCAGCAATTTCAACATCAATGCAATCATTATCAGACACAAAGGATATAAATCATAACTAAAATGCGATACCAAATTCGTACACTTTAATCAAAGGAATTTTCAGGCATCAAATCTAGATATGACTTGGATGGAAGGACATCAAACCATCAATACATATGTAAATATTGTAAAGCATTATTAACAATTGTACCAATCATAGTGATCTAGTCACAACAGTGGACAAGTAATTTAAAATTTAATTTATACATGTCATCTTCCCCCTGTGAATAATACCTAAACATATGAAACATATTTATTCATAAAAATCCTACAAATTCTGATTACCCAAGTGCGAATTATGATAGCTAACCCACAATATACACCATCAATACCATGTTGAGCTATTCCAAATCGATTTGGTCCTTAAGAAAACTCAAAACACAGATGATATTTTGATTTAGGGATCATACTCGTATGGCCATGCGTCAACTAGGACAATTGTATGTAGATTATAGAATGTTTAATCAATCCAGATCTATACTGTATTCTTACATCAGATCTTGCTCATAAATTTAAACATGTGACAAGAAATTGAACCAAAATAAAAGAATGTCAAATCTTTTATGTACAAAAATTAAACATAAAAAGAACTATCTTTAGAGAGGCAGTTGCAAGTTGTGTAGAACAATTGTTTTCTTTTTCTTTTTTTCCTTCAATCAAGCAGAAAAAGTGTGTGAATATGATCTCTAGCAAGCAGTTTCAAGTTTGTTGCCCAACAGCCAATTGTACAACATTTACATGATTTCCTAAAATTACTTTATTGTTTGAGAATCCAGACAACATAACCAAATGTCATGTGAACCCCCTTTTTATTGTCTTTAATGCATAAAGAAACAAGAGGATCCCAAAATTAGTCAAAAACCATCCCGTTAACCTAATTGTGGAAATATTTCATGCTTAATATGATCATCCGACAATTTTAACGAAAAAACATAAATACAAAATTTAAGCAGACGTGGAGCTTCTGACCACATTATTCCTATAATTATCCTGCATTTATAATCCACCTTTATTCGAGTTGAATTCACTAGTTAGGATTGAATAGAACTGTTTTCAAGACAAGGAACCCTAACTAAGGGGCGAGAATAAATCCCGGCTCAATCTGGAACCACCACTTATTACTTAATCCCTTAAGTTCTACTTGCGTCTCCCAGATATGATAAAGTTGGAGCAAGTAAACGTCGACAGTTAGTTAAAATTTAAGCTCCCAGATACCTTATGTAGTTTCCCTTAATTACATAAGATTCATGTAAGTTTCAGAAAAGTTGTAACTATTTTAGTTTGACATGCCGTAGAATTCAGCGTTTTAAGTAGAACTATACATAGACTCCAATAAAATACCCTACTAGAGAATAACTCATTCAAGTTTCAGACATTGTTGGGAAAATCTTTAGTCGAATTTTCAATACCTTACCATAGGAATGGGTCGTAATCCATTTGGATTTGATGAAATAAATACTTTTGTTATACCTTCATCCATGATGTTTCTTTGATTTTCTTCGTTACCTCCTTTGATCTTTGGAGGTTCACTCGGACAACTTATCCCCCTCGCTCATTAGTGTCATGCATCCACAAATAAAAACAATCGATTGGTTAGAGCTATCATATTCATGCATCCTAACTACATGTTGAACCCAAATAGGCCTGTGTGCTATCACTTTGGCTCCGATACCATATGTAATGAACCCCAAGATTTTCAAAATAAAAATTTCATGCGCTAACAAAACAACATATAAAAAAATAACATAAAACCATACAAACTATTGTGAGTTCAGATTAACTATGGAGATGTACCTGCCACATCATTGATTACTTATGGCACACATGTGTATGTAAATAATAATCTATGGCCAAAAATTATGCAATTTCCCCTTTTATAAATTCTTTAGTGTTTAGCCTTTCTGGAAAACATGAAATTCCTAACTATGATGATAATCATAAACTATACGATGCATCCCTATTTAAATAACCATGTGTCCTTTCATACAAGAATAATCATACCCATTTTTTAAGATATAATTCATTACATAATGACCTGAAACCTCTTGTCTTAACCATGGGTCTCCAGGTGGTTATTGTATCGATAATAAGTCTTCATAACAAAATTTATCACTAACTAATGAAATACAAAACTTAGCACTTCAATTCTGTCCATAGCGTAGTCTTTACAGATATTTGATCCATAACATAATAGTTTGGTAAAAGATAGTATCTATATGTAATTATTGAAGGTTCTCCATGTTCTGACATCATTCATAACCTTACAAAAGCAATATTAAGGTGTGGATCAAAATTACTATGATATCAACAAATCCATTGATAAGGTCGCATGACAATCCATAAATACACCAAACAATACAAGTGGTAAGAACATTTAGACACAAAACCAATGGGACACCAATGTACGTCGTTCACCCCAAACTCAGGGTTACATGCACCAAACTGTCACATCCTTTGACATTTATTTTATTAAAGGATTCTGCAATAATAAAACTGTGGTCATACATTTTCGTTATATCTCACAAGTCTCCCTCTTAACAGAGAATTATATCAGATGTTGGAACACTATCGTGAACAACTCTCATTCTACTCTAATGAACCTCTTTTGAGACAAGCTAGGATTCATCATTACATCATAAGACATTACCCAAAATACAAACATTGGGTCTATATAAATACATGCAAAAAAATGCTCGAAACTAATTAATAGGGCTCACCAGCACACATGGGTTCATATTGACTTAAATAGTCTGCTTTTAAATAGCTATAATGCGTAGTTCATGTGTTTCTTAGAACCAATCTAGAAATTACGAAGATGGTGTACCACTTCTAATGCATACTCTATATCGGAATCATCAAAATACAAGGGACTAACAACCTGAAGACAATGAAACATACCTCAATACTGCTAAGGAGGATTTCATAAACATATGCATACGTACGTTATCGACCTATAAATATATATATATATATATACACACACACACACACACACACAAGTATGGATAAATTTAGATCGATTTAAGTCATAGTGATGGCCATGGTTTTAAATAGATTTCGATATAGAAGACAAGGAGGAGGTTGTAATAATAACTTCATATCCGAGCAGGATACCGTATAGACAACATCGTATTTGCATAGGATTCATAGCTAGTCAAGTCATCAACGGTTTTCTAACTAATAGAATGTGGTATAGAAGTCATTGTATCATGTCTAAATGTAAAATCTAGTTTAAGGAAGATTTCAACAAAATAGGGATACTTTATATCATATCGATGCTAGGGTCCTTTATAGATTTGAATCCATTATGAACACTTTAGCTAAAAGGGAATCTGATACAACCTTCACCATTTGTATTAGATCTAGGATAGATACATTTAAATTAGAGTATCTCTTGGACTCCTAGAGACCTATTTTATGCGTTTTGTTAAGGGTAAAGGGGCTTCCGAAATATATGCATTCCTCTAAGGATACAAAACTCCTTCTTACAGGTAGTTTAGTTAATAATTCTATTCCATCTATTGAAGATCAAGGCTTGTCAAATTACTGTTCTCGTTAATATTTCTCTTAGGCTAAAAGAGAAGAGATATGTTGTCAATGGCATACCTGGTTCTCTGGTAGTGCCACAAATGTTATAGCCATGTTCAAGGAGTAACTTAACAAGCCATGATGCTATAAATCCTCCAACCCCTATCACACAAACGGTTTCAGCATGGTATTGCATGGATCTTTCGAATTTGAAAGGCCCGTTTCGACATCGATGAAGTGCAAAGTTGCAATTTTATGGGAAGTACCTACCATATTTAAATTCCAAAACATATCTATGAATTCGATATACCTAGCGAATATACTCGTGATATATTTCAAATAAATCTCAGAAGAAACATCCTAAAACTGAATCCTACTTTAATGTAAGCATTCCCAGCTCATGCCTATGGCAGACAAAACATTAAATCAGAGTCTGATGTTCAATACCAAGCAAAATAATGCATACCATTTAGACAATGAGATGCAACATTTTTAACATGAAATGGTAGCTACATAAAACACATACCTTGGATCTTAAGTCAACCCAACAAATCCTTAAAAATTGAAATCCTCTAACATAGACATCTCCGATCTAAATCAACACACAATTATTAAATCACAGTCTTACCTTACTAGAATTTCACATCGGGTTTGCAAATAAAAACACTGATTTGATAATATATGCCACGATCCAACCTTGGTTCTTTATTCGCCATAGTTAGTAGCACTACGTTCCAAGTGCTCAGTCCCTTTTCCTTTTGAAACACAGAGATCAGCGTTTTACCATCTAACATGCAGGGATCAATGCTTATGAGCAGCACAAGGACTTCCCTTAATGCGCAGAGCTTGAGAGTGCAGAGATATCTCAAAGGACGCATAGCTCGTTCCCTAGAGAATAATCAGTGATTTTTTCCAGGAACCAAAACACATATCCCCCATTTCCAAAAAGAAATCCCTTTACTTTTTCTCCTCCTTTTTTCCTTGCACTTGCCTCACTTTAATAGCAAGAGGGCGGTTGTCTTCCACCTGAGATTTCTCCACTAATTCTGGGATATTTTTCCCTATAGTGATTTGGGTTACTATTTCCCCATCCTCCTATTCTGGCAGCTCATTTATGGAAAGGAAAAATCTGGAGGAAGATCTGCCATAAAATACTCCATAGGATCCTCTTACAAGAGTCGGTTACTTCCTCCTCCAAATGATAATTTGGGTAGGAATCCAAATATATATATATATATATATATATATATATATATATTAATTAAAAGTAAATCCTTGATACGTATATGTATATATATTAAACCATATAGGAATAATTCCATATAATGGTACAGTATATGTCACCACTATTCAAATTGAGGAAACATGATATGCATTTGATGGCATTTTCTTCATATTATTAAGGTGACCATAACATCTAGTGCCTTAGTAATTAATTATTTATCTTTCCCTTCCTTTGGGTCTTTTAATAATTCTTTGACCCTCTTTGTCGAGGCTAATATGATATTTCTAAAACCACTATTGAAGGAGTGCGCTTCAATATAATATAATATATACTATTTCTACCACGTAGGAACCTCACTATCACCCTTTTAATATATAGATAAATATATATTTATATGAATAGTTCCATATAGTAGTCAAGGCATATTATATGTTAGTAATATTAAATCAAGATGTATGGGTATGTACATGGTGACATCTCGTTCCTTTTATTTTCATTCTCTAAGGTGACTATGACATATAGTTCCTCAATGATTTTTCCTTAGGTTGTTTCCCTCTTTGGTTTCTTTTTTTACTTTCTAGATAACACCTTGACCGTTTTGTCAAGATTATTATCATTGAAATCTCTTAGATCATGTCTTGATTACTTTTTATTTTAAATAGCTGGGTATCATATTTTAATTGGGATAACTATGGCGACACAGGAATCCATGTAGGATTCCATAGTTAAGACGATACTAGAGCTAAGTTATCGAAATTAAGGCTCTCTGACCATTCTCTTTTCTTTTCTGTTGTGGGTTCAGTTGCCCATCGTTGAGCTACGTCCAACTCCTAAGTCTCGTAAGGAAATTTAGATGGTATTAATTACAAGGTCTTACTGGTGTGGCTTTTTCCTTGAGCTCCTCACCAGAAGATGAATACAATGTTTAGTCATAATTTACCAAATATTTATGGTACACAAGAGGGACATCACACTTGACATGTCGAAAGGTCCACCAATAGTATTGGGAGATGACTCTCTCACTGAAATTTTGGGCAAAGGGAGGATTGATCTTGACCATGGTAAGTTCAACAATGTATTGTATGTTCCAGGTCTTGCCTCTAACCTCTTGTCAATGTATCAGATGACCCACACAGGGTCTCCAAAGAAGGTCATATTTTTCCTTGATGAATTTGAGATCACATATATCTCAAGTGGTAGAGTCATTGCAAAAGGAGTTGCAAATCACACTTCGAAGGTATACATGTTTTCACATTTTCTACCCTACTCAAACCCCTCTGCTCTTCTGATTCATGCTAATTAGGAAAGCAATCTTTGGCATGAAATATTTGGCCATCTTAACTATAAGTATATTTCTGATCTTAGTGAAAAATAAATGGTCATAGGGTTACCAAAGATTAAGTTTTCAAAGGAGTCTGTCAAGGTTGTATCTTAGGAAAACACCCAAAGCATAAATTTGAGAAAGCTAGTCATGATAGAACCTTTGCAAAACTTGAGTTGATCCATAGTGATGTTTATGGCCCATTTCCTCATATGTCAATGAGTTAGGACAAATATGCATTGACATTCATAGATGAATTTTCCAGGTACTATTGGGTTTACTTCCTGAAACACAAGTCTGAATTTTTTGGCCTCTTCAAAGTCTTTAAGGATTTGGTTGAAAACAAGTCTAGAAGGAAACTCAAGATCATCAGATCTGACAATGGTGGTGAGTAGGTTAAGTCTGAGTTCATTCAATATTGTGTATATGTAGGTGTCCATATTCATAATTCAATCCCTTACACACCACAACAAAATGGTGTTGATGAGAGAAAGAACAGATCACTGAAAGAGATGGCAACCTGCATGATGGAGGCTAAGACTTTACCACCAAATTTTTGGGCCAAAGCTATAAAATATGCATCCTATATCCAAAATAGGGTGCCTCATAAATATATTGATGGTATGACTCCTTTTGAAGCATGGAATGGGTACAATCCAGATGTGACCCATTTCAAGATTTTTGGCTCAAGGGCTTGGGCTAGAATTCCAACAGAAAAGAGGAAGGCTTTGCAGCCCCGAAGCCAAGAGTGTCTATTTATTGGTTACTATGAATATTAAAAAGGGTACAATCTGATAAATTTGAGTGCAAAAAAAACCTTCATTGAAAGGAGTGTTCGGTTCCAAGAAGAGCCTTTAGCAGCAGTTAAAGTTGGAGAGTCTTCTTCACGATCAGAACCACTGAATGTAAGTGAAGAGATAAATGAGTTTGCTGATTCTGATATGTATGATAATGATGATTTAATTTCATATCCTAACATTACTTCAATACTAAAATGGGAATCAAACACCATTCATGTAGCTGGGGAACTAGCTGGAAATCCTAGTGATTCTAGGAGGACTAGATCTCAGTTTGAGAGTGGCCTGTGTATGAAAGACCCTTTGTTTGTAGAGAAATGCTATCTGATGGTTGAATAAAGACCACACACATATTAATATGCATCACATGATCCAATATGGAAAACAACCATGAAAGAAGAATTCTTCTCACTCCAGAATAACAACACTTGGGAGCTGGTTGATCTTCCCCCAAGGAGGAAGCTAGTTAAATGTAAGTGGGTTTTCAAAACTAAGTTTTCTGCTGATGGTTCAAATTTGAAATATAAGGCAATATTTGTAGCCAAGGGATACTCATAGGTACATGGTATAGAATATAATGAGACCTTTGCACCAATGGAAAAGATGGACTCCATCAGGCTAGCCTTAGCAATTGCAGCTTCGAAGCAGTGGGAGGTACATCACATGGATGTGAAGTGTGATTTCCTGAATGGAGATATTACTGAATATATTTACATGTAGAAGCCTCAAATATTTGTTATTAATCCATATCTTGTGTGTAGGCTAAATAAATCATTGTATGGGCTTAAGCAAGCCCCCAGGGCTTGGTATGCCAAGATTGATGGCTTTCTGCTATCATTGAGTTTTGTTCGATGCAAGTCTGATCCTAATGTTTATTTGAAGCTGATTCATGGTTATTTGATTATTACTATCTTGTATGTGGACGACCTTCTGATTACAGGAAGCTCAAACAATGAAATTGCCTCCTTGAAGGACGTAATGAACCATGCATTTTATATGACTGATTTGGGGTTATTGAGCCAATTCTTGGGTATCGAGATTGCTCAAACCAAAAATGGAATAAAATTACATCAGTCCAAGTATGCTTTGGATTTTATGAACAAGTTCAACATGAAATATTGCAAGCCAAGCAAGACTCCCATCCTTTCAGGAGTTAAGCTTGAAGAAGCAGGTTCTTCTCCTATGGTAAATAATACACTATATAGGCAACTAATTGGTTTTTTGCTATACCTTACACATACTCGACCTGATATTTATTATGCATTAAGTGTGGCATCAAGATACATGGATCATCCTCATGAGATCCATTGGAAAGCAGCCATAAGGATTCTTAACTTTATTTAGGGAACAAGGACTCATGGGATCTTCTACAAAGCTAAATATGATCTTGATTTGATTGGGTTTACTGACAGTGATTGGGCAGGTGACAACATAGATTGAAAATCAACATGAGTATATGTGTTCATTCTTGCTGAAGTCCCAATCATCTGGTCAAGCAAGAAACTGAGTGCCATTGCACTCTCATCTACAGAAGCAGAGTACAGAGGAGTTGTAAATGCAACAACTTAATGTTTATGGTTACAGGGGTTACTTGGTGAGTGTGGCTTCGAATCAGAATACTCAAATAATATCTATTGTGATAATCAGAGTACCATTTGAATCTACAATGATCTATTTTAGAGACAGAGAACCAAACACATTGAGATCCATATGCACTACATCAGACAGCTTGTGCATGATGGCACCATTCACCTACTCTTCTGTACATCTTTAGAACAAGTAGCAGACATCTTCACCAAAGTTTTTTGTGAGGATACATTCAGAAATCTCAAATAACTATTGGGGATTGTTGATCATGCTGTGAAGCATGATTGATGACAAGATTTTCAAATTTTGTTTTACTGTCCATGTTTAAGGGAGGATTTTTTCCACTGGGTTTTTGCCTCTTTCCTTGTTTAAATGGACATGCAGTATGTAAAGGGTGGCTAAGCCTTGTTTCTAGGCCCTATATTTTTTTGATATTTTAGTCATAATTTAGTCTTAAGGGGGGGTGTTAGAATAATCGACCCATAGTTAGCTACCTTAGACATTAATTAATCCATTTTGTCTTATTTGCCTAGTTTCCATATTCCACTCTATGCAAGTTTTCCTCCACATGTCCAAGATGGTCAAAATTTCTAAAACTGAGTCATGGAGCACTTGGGAAACCTCTTGGAATCAATTCTGCTTTATTCCTAAACCTCCCTAGAGCATATCTTATTTTTATGCTTTATTTCCTGTTTTAACTGAGTTTTATGGCAAAAGGGAAAGTATGACTAGGTGAAGTTGAATTGTTTTTTTCCCTCATCATCCTCCACTATTTTCTCCTAATAAAAGCATGTATGAGTTGTCCTTCCATCACCTATTAGCTTGCCTAATTGATTTTTCCAATTTGTCAGCTCCTAGGCAGATTTGGAAGCTGCTTTATGCACCTATTGGGGATTTGACTAGATTTAGTAAGCCTACTTTTGACTAATTCTAATGGCATCCCAATGCATTCAAATATCTCATGTAATTAATTATTGTGGTAGCCTATGAATTCACAAGGTTGGCTATTGTACACTTATTCAATACAAATTAGTGTTCTGCTCCATATTCAGTCTCCTTTGTGTGTAATTTGCATGTTTGATTAGCAATTTTTGTGAGTGCAATTGTTCTAACACCTAGGTTCAATTTCCACACGTGCTACCCCAAAAACAAGAAATACCTAAAAATGTGACGATGATGTCATCATCACATTTTTTCGGGTATTTCTTATTTTTGTGGTAGTGAGGTCCATAAAAAGTATGCCAAGTGGGTACCAGTTGGATATGGAATTATGCATCCAACGAGCTCTCTTGATCGAAATTTGAGTGAAAACACAGGGATATATGTCGAAAATACGAACAAAAAAAGTATTTTTTTATGATACCTATCCCCAAATTTATATTAATAAATTGTTTAAGATATATATGGTATTTCAAATTTAAACCAATTTCATTGGATAACACATGATGACATGGAATTTGAATTTGGGTTAAAAGGTCCATTTTAAGTTGAAATTTCCTGTAATGAAATCCAAATTCATAATAGAAATACAAGTGTTGTTTCATGATCTATCCTGAGTAGGTAATGATTTTTTAATGATTTGCAATGCTTTTAGCACAGACAAATATGTATAATCCTTTGTAAATTGGTAAATTCTCCTTCACAGTATTGTAATAGTCCCTTCTAGGTGTAAAAGCATAATAAATTGACGAGATATGATCAAAATCTTTTAGAATGAAAAATTTCTAAAATGAAGTAGGCTTGAAAGTTAAGTATCTTTACAATCGTCATCATGATGTGGAATTTTATTCAATTATTGTTGTAACAAATGGATAACATCTTGTTGCATTGTCATTTTTCGAAAATATTTCTTACAATATGATCGCAATAATTTATGGCATTTGTGAATTGGGTGTTGAATGCTAAAATCCCCATATTTTGGTAGAAACAATTATTCAATGAATCCTCCACGCGGTTTGATATCTAGAATCTCAGTGGAATTCAAGCTCACATTTCATTGTGATATCTTTAGCATGCTATCCTATTTGGTGGTTTGGTGATAAGGCATTAATGAGAGTCAACAATGAAAGTTATGTTATCAATTCAACAATCTTGGTGGATTATTTCCTTCAAACCATTTTTATTTCATAATGATGCACACAAATTCTATGGGGCTGACGCAGTCATCCATAAATATATTGGCTTGCAACTGGTGATGATCTGGTGAAAATAAAATTACCTAGCTTGACAGTTCTTGTTTATTCTTAGTTTCACGAGATTCAATCAAATGTGAAAAATAAGTTTTGATGTAATTTTATATATAAGTTAATTTATTCACACACATTTTGCAAGAACAACATGTAAGGTCAAACAAAAGTTATAAAGTCAATAAAAGTCAAACATTAGTTTTTATCCTTTTAAATGTAGACATGCTGGTAAAAACATCACCAAGTATTGGATGGAATGATTTTTTTTTAAATTATGCTATAAAATATTTTCATAAAACACAAAACTTGTACATTAGAGGAAACTTCAACTCAAAATGGACCTTTTAACTCTAATTCAAATTCCATGTCATCATGTGTTATCCAATGAAATTGCTTTAAATTTGAAATACTGTATAGGTCTTAAACAAATTTTTAATATAAATTTGGGGATAGGCATCATTAAAAAAACTATTTTTTTGTTAGTATTTTCGACATATCTCCCTATTTTTTAACTCAAATTTCGATTGAGAGAGATTGTTAGATGCATAATTAAATTCTGCATCCAACGAGTACCCACTCAACATACTTTTGACGGACCCTGCTACCCCAAAGTCTCATCCTTCTTTTTTGGCATATTGGATTAGTGCACAATCTCAATGATGTCATGGTCGAGATGGAAGGCATCTATAAATTTTCCGTGAGATATGGATGAATGTTGTATTGGATAAATAGTTGCATAATTATATGTGTATGGATGAGAATTTTCCATTATGAATATGCCATATGAAATGATTCTAACCATACAACTGATGCATCTGACTTGTAGGAAAGATCGCGTACAATCGCCTACAAGAAAAGAAGGATGAGACTTGTTCCAAAGAAGAAGTGATGAAAATTCAAGAGATAATCCAAGATGAAGAATAATATGATGATAATTTCAAAGAAAGAAGAGGTCTCAAACACATTGAACTTATGTGACAATGTTGAGTGACATCATTGATGCAAATCCTTCCAACTATGAAGAAGTAACCAAGAAGAAAGGGAAGGAGAGTACCATTTCAAGAAGAATGATGTCTAGGATGCAGTATCGAGACGTGAAGGGAATTCTGTAATGTCTTCCATATGGATCTACAAGATCTAACATATAGTAGATGGAAATGTCATGGGATACAAGGCAAGATTCGTAGCACAAGGCTTCTCACGAAAATAAGGCATAGACTACGAAGAGATATTTGCAGCCAGTGGAAGTTTGACAGGAAGACTCATGTGTGCAAAAGAAGGCGTTGTATGAGATCAGAAGGAACCCATGGGATAACACATAAATGAGGAGCTTAGAGATCACCTAGAGTGATGAAGATCTTAACCTTTTCTACAAGGTTGAATATGAAATCCTATAGAGGATGACAAGCTCATAGATGGGTGAGAGAAGAACTTTTGAAAAGGTTTAAGATAGAGGATCTTGGTATCCAGTGACCCTAGATGGATACATAGAATATTAGTAGCAGAGGAAGCTACTTCTCACTTAGGTACAGAATGTTTCATTGCATGGAGTACGAAAGGCAGAGGGAGAATGATGCTTCGCTTCAAAGGGAGTGACTACAAAATATCCTGAACTTTGACATGGTACGATACGATGGAAAGCTTATTGATGGATATAGGATTTACTGAGAGTAAAGCATATTCCATCCTTTGCTTCAAGGTTGAAGGTAGAAGACCAATGATGCTTATGTTATATGTTGATGACTTGTTCTTAACAGAAAAGAGGAAGTCATGAAAATTGCAAGAAGGGGACTTATTATCAAGCTCGAGATGAAGGACTTGGGGATGATGCACTACTTCCTAGGCATGAAGGCATGGTAGAATGGGGATGGAATATCCCTAGTACAAGGGAAGTATGCAGTGGATATCCTGAAGAGGTTCAAGATGATGGACCGCAAGGACATGACCACACCTATAGCATCAAAACTAAAGTCGTTGAGTGATGCTTCATTAGAAACGATTGATGCTACGATGTATCGTTAGATGATTGGTTCCTTGATGTACCTGATGAATACAATACTAGATACTTGATTTGTTGTGAACACAGTGAGCTAGTTCCTGACGAATCAAAGACATGTTAACCTGACTACAAAAAAGCATTCTGAGGTACTTGAAGGGTACTATTGATTATGGGCTCAAGTATGAAGCATATCAGAAGATTAAGCTGGAGGGTTATGTGGATTTGGATTGGGAAGGAAGTTCCATTGATAGGAAGAGCACTTCGGGATGCTGCTTCAGTATGGGATCAAGTGTGATCTCTTGGTTTAGAAGGAAGTAGTCCTACGTAGAATTGAGTACAACTGAAGAAAAAGAGGAGCAATGAACCTCCATCATGTGATCTAGATAGAGTTCACTTGATAGAGGGAATGATGAGTTCTAACATAGCTAGTGAGGCAATTTTTCTAAGCATAAATCCTAGTGAAGCTCGTAGGTTGCTCAGATGTAAATAGTCGTATAGGTTGTCCCCAGATGTAATCAGTCCTGGCAAAGCTCGTAGGTTATCCTTGGACGTAATCAGCCCTGATGTGATTCTATTCTACAAATGGCCAGAGTGAAGTTTGAGTACTTCGGGGAGAATCTTAGTGTTCTCCAAATCAAGGTTCCTTCGAAGGGGAAGTGATGAGTCCATGTGCCCTTCTGACATGGTGGTAGTATTGGTTCCTCCAATGGCCAGATATAAGTGTGGATCCCTTCTGACATGGTGGTAGGATTGGTTCCTCCCATGGTCAGATATAACTGTAAAGCCCTTCTGACATGGTGGTAGGATTGGATCCTCCCATGGTAAGATGTAAGTGCAGATCCATTTTGACAAATATGCGATATGTTTTCCCCACATGGTCAAATTTAAGTGTAGATCCCTTTTGATATGGATGCGGGATGTGTTCCCCACATGGTCGGATGTAAGTGCAGAGCCCTTCTGACATGGATGCGGGATATGTTCCCCACATGGTTAGATGTAAGTGAAGATCCCTTCTGCATGGATGCAGGATGTGTTCTCCACATGGTCATATGTAAGTGCAGAGCCCTTATGAAATGGATGCAGGATGTGTTCCCCACATGGTCAAATCTATGTGTAGAGCCCTTCTTTCATGGATGTAGGATGTGTTCCCCATATGGTCAGATGTAAGTGGAGAGACGTTTTGACATGGATGCAGGATGTGCTACCAACATGGTTAGATGTAAGTACAGAGCCCTTTTTTACATTGTGATAGGATGGGCCTTCCATGGTCAGATGTGAGTACTGGCCCATTCTGACATGGTGGCAGGTTGGGCCTCCCATGGTCAAATATAAATGTTGGACGAGCCTTTCTGACATGGTGATAGGCTAGGCCTCCCATGGTCATATGTGAGTGATGGGATTTTCTGACATGGTGGCATGCTGGGCCTCCCATGGTCATATGTGAGTGTTGGGCATGCCATTATGACATGGATACTGGATGTGTTCCTACCATGGTCAGATGTAAGTGATGGGCGGGCCTTTCTGACATGGTGGTAGGCTGGGCCTCCCATCATCGAATATAAGCGCTAAAGAAGACCTACGTGAAGGCTAGGCCTAAAACTAGGATGAAAAAGGATTGGATCTGTAGAACTTCCTATGACAAGTAGAATTGAGAGATATCACCATTTTCTTGAGATAGTGGGAGCAGTGACGATGACGACGATGATCCAGTGATGATCCAACTTTGATGATCATCCGGTGATGAAGACTTGTGTTGATGAATTGTGTCAAGAGAGTACCTTCCTACTTAAGAGGGAGTGTTGATGTATTTGTAACTATAGAATGTATTAACTTGTATATCTTATATTGTACCTCGATGTTCCTATTAGGAGAATAATTTGTATTTCATTGTACCTTGATGTTACTGTCAGGGGATTCATTAATATAATAAAGGCATGTCAATTCATTGATGTTAACCCTCCATTGTAAGTCGGGGAAATAGTCCCCACAATTGAGTTGAGGTTAACCCTCTTTGTTTATCAGGGGGGTAAAGTCCCCACAGTTGAGGGGCACTAGGGTTATTATAATATTCTAGAGAAGTCAGCCCTGGTAAGTAATTGTCAAAGGGGAAACTAGTATAAATAGAGAGTGAGCCTCTCTATTTGTCACACACACTCACCCAGCTATAATGCATAGGTGAGAGAGAAGAAGGTCGCTCAAGTGAGAGAGAGAACAATTGTTGGAGATAATATTTTTCTCTTTGGGTTTTACTGCTTCCATTGGTAGTCATTCTATCTCTGAGGAAGTTGCAAGTTTTTCTCCTTTATGGTTACATTGAGGAAAATATTTGTGTATATTGTCTCTTGTGATTGATTGGTGTGCATGCTATTCTCTTAGATAAGATCCTAAGATCATATTGCTTAAATGATAAAAATATAACACACTATTATTAGTTTCCTGTCCCATGACATATTTTACATACATATTTCACTGAGAGAAAAAATGTATGACTACACCAACACTTCCCAATGGAGGCTCACCTTAGATGGCACCATCGAAATAAGCCCATAGAATTTTGCTGTGAATTACTGGAGCTCAGATAATTCCTTTTTTGTGATGGCAATGCTAAGTTTATGTTCTTGTATCTTGTTCATTAACATAGAAATTGTGATTTCATGGGAAGTACAAATGTTGTTGAAAATTTCCCTGTTCTATGCTTCCCATATACTATAAACAAAAAGAACTAGAAAGGCTTCATAAACACCTACCCCTTCATCGGGCCACCACATTTTGGTATACTCTTCTAAAGTATCATCCTCTCTTTCATGAGTTCTTCCTACTGACAACTTGTCTACCAGTCCCATCCATACACTGCCTGCATATGTACAGAAGGAAAACAAGTGAGAGCTTGTTTCATAATTTGTTATGCATAGAAAGCATAACCAGGTACCTTCAAATAATCTTTTATGTAGCATTTCCCAAGTCAGTAATTTGTTTGAGAAGGCCAACCACATTGTGATAATGGTTTTTATTGGCCATTGAATTTGCCATAATATTTTCCACCACCACTATTTTTCTCTCCCTGGATGCTCTTCGAAAGACCCTTGGTATCCTAATTTGGCTCTGTATTTCCCTGATTTTGGATTTTTTATCGAGACTATCTTATCAGGTTTTGGTATCAAATGTATAAAGTTTGAGACTAATAGATTGAGGAATCTATTCCATTTTGTCACCATTTTTCCTATTAAACCAATATCAGAGGCATTTTCCCACTGTCCTCGCCCTGTAATTGATGAATTGACACATGTATATGCTAAAGAGTGGATTCGAAGAGACCTTATGTGTTGAACCAACTGTGGTGTTAATTTATAATTTTCCCCTACTCCATCGCAAGGGTCCTCTACAACTTTGAATTGTCTTCCATCTCCTATCTTCTACGCTATCCACTTTCCAACTAAAGGGTAGGCCATAATCATTTCCTTCCACCCTATTTACCTATTCTTGAATGTTTTATCAAGATTTCTGATCCAATCTGTTAGGTTGGCTTGAGAGAAATAATTGGACAAGGTAACCCTTCCCCATAGATTTTTAGGTTTTTGTAGAAATATCCAGATGGTCTTAGCCACTAATTCCTTTCAAAATAGCTCTAAATTTTTTATGCCCCATCCACCAAGTCCCTTTGGTCTTTCTAATGTTTTCCAATTTACCAGAGGAATTCCTTCATTATGTTTGCTTGTTGTCCACAAAAAGGAGAAACACTACTTTCTTATTTTTGTTAGAATTACCGTTGGTATGTATGCTATTGAGACCCAGTAAATTGGTATGCTTTGTAGGACTTATTTTAGGAGTATGAGCCTTCCTCCTTTGGAAAAAAATCAATTTGCCCAAATTTTATTATAATTTCTATTTTTTCGAAGAGTCAGACCCAGTCTTGATAGGAGTAACAATTAGGTTTCAATATAAATTCTAGATAGTTGAAACCTTCACCAACAGGGGTAATTTGATATTGTATTATCTCTCTTGACCTCTAGAGAAGCTCTTTCAAGAACTCATTGTGGATAATATTTGATTTATCCACATTTACCACCATTCCTGTATGTTTTCTATACTTGTCTATTAGTGCGATGAATGCCTCGAGGTTATTGATGTTTACATCACCAAACAACAGGACATCATCCACAAATAGAGTGTATGTTACTTCTTATTTTTCAGACACTTTGATTCCTTTTATTGACCCTTTTTATTTAGCTTTGATGATGATCCTACTTAAGGCCTCTTCCACCAACAAAACTATGAAGGGTGATAGCGGGAAGCCTTGCCTTATGCCTCTTGTTGGTCTGAAGAATTTGGAGGGAGATACATTGATTAGAACAACAAAATATGTGGATGGTAGAAAACCCATAATCCACTCCACCAGTACTTCTAGGGCTACTCAAATTTTTATTAGTAGCAATCTTACAAAAGTTCATCCCACTCTGTCATAAGATTTTGATAAATATATCTTTAGAGCGAAGGCTCTTTGTTTTTCATTTTTGGTGGTATGTACTGTCTCCTAGGCCAAAGACACTGCATCATGAATATGGCTGTTATTCAAGAATCTGAATTATCCTTCAGTAATAATTTCTCTTAGCACTGGTTTTATCCTTAGAGCTAGCACCTTGGCAATGATTTTATAAAGCATGTTGCAGCATGAGATGGGTTTGAACTCATCAAAGGATTGTAGTTTCTGTTTTTTTTGGCATCATTGTTAGAAAGGTTGAATTTATGCTCCCCAACACTTTCCATGATTTTCATGATTCTCTCACTACCTATAGGAGGTCCTTTTTTATCATATCATAGAACCGTAGATAAAATTCCAGATTAAAACCATCTGGCCTAGGGATTTTTGCGTTTTCAAATGATTGTAATATATAATTGATCTCCTCCTCTACGATTTCCTTGGGGAGTTCTTCATTCATGT
The DNA here is from genome assembly GCA_001517045.1 of Pseudotsuga menziesii. Lineage (NCBI taxonomy): Eukaryota > Viridiplantae > Streptophyta > Pinopsida > Pinales > Pinaceae > Pseudotsuga > Pseudotsuga menziesii. The sequence goes on from LPNX010122283.1 coordinate 94,202, forward strand.
CTTCAGTTATCATTCTTGTAAAAACCCCCAGTACTTATAGCATTTCTAGAATAGGACACCCTTCAAGCTCTTTGAATATATTTTGGAAAAATCCAACCCCTGCTACTACTTTATCCTCAAAAGAACATACTAGGTTTCCTTCCCAGTTTCTTATTTCACATATAGTGTTTACATTCCTTTTGTGGGTTGCATAATTGTGAAAAATTTTGGAGTTCTTGTCCTCTTCTTTAGTCCACAGGGCTCTTCTCTTAAGGAGAAGGATTTTCTCTTCGTTATCTATCATTTTCTCTTTCTTGCTCTCTAAGGTTTTCAACCTTTCATTTTCCTCCATGTTGAAAACCCCATTCTCATTCATTTGATACATTCCCCTTAGGCTCTCTTCTATTTCCTTCAAATATTTTTGTATAGAGGCCTTTTTCTTTTTATCCCACTCCTTGGATATTCTCTTTTCCCTTGGTAATTTATTTCCAAACTATTACATTGCACTATGGTTCGGAGTTCCTCTTATTGGTAGCCAAGCATTTTGAATTTGAAGTCTACACTGCTCATCTTCCAACAAGAGAGGATTGGACTTGAAAGGTGTTGGGGGTTTTTTATCAGGAGGGATTATTAATAAGGAAATATGTCTATGGTTTGAATTTCCCCCTATCTTTACTATAGATTTTAGGGTTAGGTTCTCATTTAACAGAGTTTCTTTGACCAAAACATGATCGAGCCTTTTTTTAATGGCTTGAGAGACTCCTCTCTTATTGCTCCATGTTGGTTCTATATTAAGGGGGACCATATCAACTAACTGCTCATTTTCGAAAAGATTAATGAAAAAGGAAGCGAGTGCATCTTGTCTAACAATTTCTCCCCATACTTCTTCGACTTCTAGGGTAATATTCAGATCTCCTCCTAATATAACATTTGGTTGATTCATTGTTCTAGTATGTCTGAACTTTTCCCAAAATAGTTTTCTATCATAGAAGGGTCCATACACATTTAGGAATGTGAAATCCATCCCCTTTTTTTATTGTTCAATTTGGTTTCAATGATAGAGTCAAGTTTTCTTGAAGCAATTTTATTCAAGGTTGGGCTCCATGCTGTTAGTAAAACTCCATAGTAACCTTCTGCATCTAGGTTTCCCACCTCCTAGTCTTTGAGTATTCCTTTGATTATGGTTTCAGCTTTTGACCCTTCTAGCATGGTTTCCTGTAGCATAGGTTTAAGGTTGGTGAGAAAGATTTTTAGGGCAGTTTTTTTAGAGGTCCCCCCTAGCCCTCTTGATTTGTAGGATAGTACAAGAATTAAGTACCCCCATCTGGGGCTATCACTCTAAGAGCCCATTTGAGAGTGATTTATTTTCCTTTTTTGACATCTATAGCAGCCTATACTTGTGCTTTGGATAGAAGTGTTTTTCTCCCTAATATGGGTTTTTGAGAAGGATTTAATGCCAACCCTCCAGTGGAAACCCCTTCATTTACAATATCTAAAGGAGAGCTTCAAGACCAAAGGTCATAAGATCTCTTAAAATCTACTCTTTTGATATTGAAAAAGAATACTGTTCTTTTATGGGAGGCATTAAAGTTGATGTTTCCTGCATAGTGAGAGGGGAATATGTACCTTTGTTTCCCATATCCCTTTATTTGTTTTTTGTTGATGAAATTGGTTGACTTTTCCATCACCGTTCTCCATATTGTTTGTGGTCACCATTATTGTCTTCCGTTTTTCGTGACCCTAACACTTTCCTTCCCCTATCACCCTGCTCATCTATTTCCATGTCCTCCTTCCCATCTAGAATCTTCTTCCCTCTGTCTAAACTAACTTAAGGTGTTTCCTACATGTCCTGCATTCTTCCCTCTTCCTCCTTTGTTTTGTCATTTTATTCATCTCTGATTATATGTTTAACCTTTTTCACCCATATCTTCTTGTGTACAAGCTTCGTGGACACCTTTGTACATTCCTTTTGCATTTGACCCACTTCCCTGTAGTTGAATCATCTGAAAAGGATCTTCCAGTAGGATAACCTCTTCCATCATGTGCTTCCATGCATCACTATCTCAAGCTCCTCATAAAGACCATTCCTCAAGTCCATTTCAACCAGAATTATAGCACATCTTCTATCCATCTTGCTCTGCCAATTAGCTACCAATGCTATGAACTCTCTAGTCTTATTTCCAATGGCTTCAAGAATTTTCATTAGAGGAAATTTAAACTCAAAATGGGCCTTCTAAAAATAATTCAAATTCCATGTCATCATGTGTTATCCAATGAAATTGCTTTAAATTTGAAATACCGTATAGGTCTTAAACAAATTTTTAATATAAATTTGGGGATAGATATGATAAAAAAAAATACATTTTTTGTCTGTATTTTCGACATATCTCCCTGTGAGTTTACTCAAATTTTGATCAGGAGAGCTCATTGGATGTGAAAATAAATTCTGCATCCAATGAGTACCCACTCAGCATACTTTTGATGGACCTATCTATTCCAAAAATAAGAAATACCTGAAAAACACATGATGATGACATCGTCATCACATTTTTTCAGGTATTTCTTGTTTTTCGGGTAACGAGGTCCATCAAAAGTATGCTGAGTGGGTACTCGTTGGATGCAAAATTTAATTTCACATCCAACGAGCTCTCCCAATCAAAATTTGAGTAAAATCATAGGAATATATGTCGAAAATATGAACAAAAAAATAGTTTTTTTCTTTTCTTCCTCCAAAATTAATAAATATTTTATTATTATTTCAACTATTCTTTTATTATTTTTCTTAGGAGGCCCATTTTGAGTTCAAATTTCCTCTAATGGGGATACCAAAAAACTATCGAGAGACTAGGAAGGATGACCCATACCTTATGCACGTTATGGGGCTCCTTATAAGCATTGAAATCCATAGACCATTTTCTGAGTATCTGGCCTGATGGTCCCTAGCTCTGATTCTGGTCTAAAAGCTTGCAATTATCATTCATAATTTGCAAATTGATTAGGAACGAGCCCCATGGAAGCATGTAAAAGATTAGTTCATATCCTAGCACCCCACTCTAGTTCACTCCTATCGACTGTTGTGAGAGTTTCTTGAATTCACCTTCCTACAGAACCATCCTACTAGTGCTTTTGTCAAAAGCTCTAGTATTTTATTCAGGGTGATATCCTTACCAGCAATTACCTTAGGATTATCTTTACATGCCTTCATTCCATGACATTTTTTGACATGAGTGTTCACCACCTTCTTACCTTCATGCATATTAAGGTTCTGTGTGGATTGATAGGACAATGGTTTTTCCATGTTATGATTTCCCTCCTACTCCACTTCCTCCATCCATGTCGATTGGAACTCTTCTTAAGCACAGAAAATTACTCCTCCCTCACTATATTCCCTGTAATCCACCGTCTTTGAATACATGTTTGCACCTCTTCCTTTCTCCTTTCCTTAAACCTGCTTCTCCTCATTCCGCCTTAAAAATGTAAAAATTAAAACTTCACCTCTCCTTCTTCATGGATAGCACCTCTAAACTTGATCCCTCCGTAGAGCTCCATGGTGAGCCCGCTGGTCATCATTATATCATACCCTAAAATAATATTCATATATATAT